>CM048745.1:703282183-703659683 GCA_026315105.1 Locusta migratoria | reverse complement strand
ATAGGTGTTATACACACAATATCTGGGCACTGACCAGCCAGGTAAACTAGATGGAACTAGTCACTAACCTATTGGACAATATGCTCTGAGAAAGAACATTATCCAGAATTTTAGTTATGACCCCAGTCTTGTTTATGTGGCCATCAATCACTTACTGCATTGGCATAAAGTAAGCATTTATTTTTACTTCATCCATGTTTCTACTATAGGTAAATATACTGTATTTATTTGGCTATAATACCCACCACCTATAGCACCCCACCCGACAAATTTTTGTAAGTCAAAATAATAAATTTTTAAAAACTAAAAATATCTATGAATTTGTAATTTGCAAGAAATTTTGCAACACTGATTTACTAAATTTGTAACAATGTCTGCTGCTGGTTCTTAGAACAATAGTATTTTTATGACATAACAGTAACAATAGACGACTACTGCCACATCCCACTCTTTCAGTATCGCTAAGCTTGCATTTTGTCACAGTCTTGAATACAGATGTATACTGTCAATAACATACAAAAATGAGTACCAGTGATCAGAGAATTAGCTTTACTGCAGCAGCTCATCAATAGGAAGTTTACTTGTAATAGCATTTGTTTCCTACCAGCCATGAACTGCCACACAAGAGCAAAACACAAAGGGACTTTTGCAATGGAAACTGTGATACAAACTAAATGCACTACTGAATTTAGAAAGTTTCTGTTTATGGCACTCTCCCTAGAAGTAAAAAACTTGTAAAAAAGGCAGGTGCTTTAGCCAAGTAAATATGGTATTTTAAATAATAATGTAAAAACATAGTACTACACATAAAATAACTCTGTTATAACACATACTCACTTCAGTGAACAGATATTAGCAATACTGAAATTCCTCCATACTGCATGAAATGTTAACTAAACTTTACAGTTTCAGAAGTTTTCTTACAAAACAGAAAGGATTAAAGTTTTTAAGAGAAAAATCATTTTTATCTGTGGGCTTCATTCACACAAAGTTTGTACAACTTTGAAACTGTATGTTACGCATGATCAGTTTAAACTGTGACAAAGCCACAAATATATTTGGTAAAATGGGAAAAATTATGAAGAATTAACACTGCAATACACTAACAATAAAACACACAAAGCAATACAATTGGATCAATGTTTGCTACAATTACTGAACAGTTCAACATTCTTTCACACAATATGTATGAGAGGAACAATAGTTACAAAGGGAGTTATCAAAATATAGAGCTTAGTAAGGCAACTACAAGAGTGATGAAAATAAGGGAAAAACAAACTACAATTGTAATTTTGAATATTTTTCTCATACCACATATCTGACAAGAACGGAGGAATTGCTTTGATTGATATCATAGTGTCTACACGACTTCGGAGTGCCTCAACTGGAGATGACAGTTTTGTGACTGTAAAGTGTGACAGTGATTGTGTGAATGGTCTTTATTCTGAAGAAGGCCATGGCTGATAGCTGAAGTGTTGTATGTGTGTGACTTTTTATGTGCCTGTCGCAGATCATCATTACATCTTTGTGGTGAGTTGTAAACTGTTCTTAATATGTTGTTGACTCCAACAAAGATTGATAACCTGATATCAGAAAACAAGTGTCACTTTCAGAGAAATTATTTACAGTAGAATATTTTTCATGGGCAAAGAATAAGGGAGAAGGCTTGGGGATTTAATAGAGTTCCTACATTATGTTTGTGTATTTCAAACAACTGTATGATAGTGTATATTATTAAACTCTAACAAATATTGTCAACACATCCGAATTCTCAAAAACGTGATTGAGAAAAGCTCTCTCTCTCTCTCTCTCTCTCTCTCTCTCTCTCTCTCTCTCTCTCTCTCTCTCTCTCTCTCTCTCTCTCTCTCTCTCTACCAAGATAAAAGCCCACCCTTTGCTAGACTGCTGTTGGTAGCATTCCATCAGTGTACCTGATGATGGCAATATGGTTGTTTGTTGAAATATTGTGCTTGTTTGACACAGAAATCTATTCGTAAGCCCAAGAATTATTCCTTCATTATCAACACCAGGAGACTAAAAAAAGTAATGTATCTGTATAAAAACAAGTAATATGGTTCTTTAACAAACTTGAATGGTTCTTTTGTGTTTGAGAACCAAAATTCGAAAAGAAGATACACCTGTTTTCAGTACAATCTACCAACTAACTTATGTCAATAACAACAACTATCCAGGAAGAATTACTGGCTATCTGAGCAAACTACCTTCAAGATGAACACTAGGAGGTGAGCCATTATGACCAAAAAGTGAGTCTGGCCTTCCATCAGCACTTGGCCCATCCATGCACAAGTACCACGTGTGGTTTCTTTTAAGTGGCCATGTAGGCTGCTACAGAAGGTTTCTCTACTTGACACTCTGTTACACTGTTCATGCCCACAACTGAGAGTGTCATTCTTCTGGACTATTACTTTTTGGTGTCATTTTTATATTACTATAATTGTTTGGCCGAATAACTGTGTACTACTTCTATAGCAACTCTGACTTTGCCAACCTAATCCTGACACTGAACCATGCCTCTCCCAGTTCATATCACCATCCAACCATGATCCACCCCCAATCTCACTTAACGACTCCCTTTGTCACCTTTCAGGAATTCCTCACCTACAACCTGGCATCACCATCCTTTCCTAAGCCCCTTCCTAAGTCCCTAACAACCTTTCAGCAAAAGAAACCAGAGCCCTACACAACCTCAAGAAAGATCCGAACATAATCATGCTTCCTGCAGACAAAGGTTCCACCAGTGTAGTGTTAAATCACAGTGACTATGTGGATGAAGGTCTCCGCCAATTGTCTACTTCCTCCACCTACAAGGTATGCCAAGCTTATCCCATTCCAAAAGTCCAGCATGACCTTCAATCCCAGATAAAATCCTAAGGCTCTTCCCAGAACCTCTCACCTGAATCCATCTCTCTCCTCACTCCAAAGACACCCTGCACTCCTACCTTCTACATGCTAAAATCCACAAACCTAGTAATCCAGGATGCCCAAGTGAGGCTGGTTACAATGTTCCCACTGAAGGAATCTCTGCCCTCATTGATCAACATGTCCAACCTGTCTGGAATCTACCTTCCCACATCAAAATACCAACCACTTCCTTCACCAACTCTCCACCGTCCCCACTCCTCTACTTCCTGGATCCTCACTCGTCACTGTTGACGCCACCTCCCTGTAGACAAATATCCCTCACACCCATGGTCTTGCCACACTTGAACACTACCTTCCGCATGTCCTTCAGACTCCAAGCCCAATACCTCCTTCCTCATAGCCCTTGCGAACTACATCCTAACCAACATCTACTTTTCCTTTAAGGGAAAAATATACAAACAGATCCACAGCACTGACATGGGCACCCATATGGCACCTTCCTATGCCAACCTGTTCATGGGCCGTCTAGAGGAAACCTTCCTAGCCTCCCAAACCCACAAACTCCTGGTCTTGTTCAGCCTCATTGATGACATTTTCATGATCTAGACTCAAGGCTAGTAGGACACCCTATCCTCATTCCTCAACCTCTTTCTCACCCATCCATTTCACTTGGTCCTTCTCAACCCAACATGTCACATTCCTGGATATTAATCTGCATTTCTCTACACCTCTGTCCACATCAAACCCACCAACTCACCTTCAATTTCACAGCTGCCATCCTTTTCGCATCAAAAAATCCCTTCCATATAGCCTCCCTCCCCGTGGAAGGCGTATATGCAGTGATGAGAACTCCCTTAACCAGTATGCCGAAAACCTCACATAGGCTTTCGCAGACAGACATTACCCACCAAAATGTAGTCAGGCATGTAAGAAAAATAATCTCTCTCTCTCTCTCTCTCTCTCTCTCTCTCTCTCTCTCTCTCTCTCTCTAAAACACACACTCCTATTCCCACTCGCAGTTGCTCTTTCTGTGGGATGTTACTCAGATTGCAGCAGCCACAGGCGAAAGTCATCTGTTAGTGAGTTGTAACTGTGTAACTGTATGAATGTGTGTGTGTGTGTGTGTGTGTGTGTGTGTGTGTGTGTGTGTGTGTGTGTGTGTGTGTGTAGATTTCACCTGATCTGAATGACAATATTTGCTCTCTAATATTTATATTTTATTGGTGAAATATGAAACCAGTGATTCTTCAGCTTTTTGTGGTATATTTGTTAGTAGAATAGTTCACGAGCATAGTGCCAATTCGCAGTGTCCAACAGGCACTATACTTCAGCAATGAGATATGTTGCCACTGTCAGGTATGCTAACAAAGTGACTTCCAGGTGGTGGATGCCCGACCTACAATATTTCCTCTTGATAACTATTCTCCATGTGCTCTGTGACTAAAACACATGTTGATGTGAGAGATGATTGTCTCAGCATCTGTGCGCAGTAAAGCCCATCCAGGTAGACAGAACATTATGTTTAAATTATTTTTCAAAAGAGATAGATTGGCTGGCCAGTACTTACCTTTGTGCTGTACCACCGATAGTGACACAAATGAAGAAAAAGAAAAAAAGGAGAAGGTTTTCTTCATTTGTGTCACTATCGGAGGTACAGCAAAAAGGTAAGTACTGGCCAGCCAATCTATCTCTTTTGAAAAATAATTTATCATCTCTGAGGAGAATTTCCATCATAAATAGAACATTATGTTTGGTTAAATATAATAATGGAAAGTCCAGGTTGGAATAAATAATATAGTGAGGACAGTTTACAACTCACCGCAAAGACGTGGTGACGAGCTGCGACAGGCACATACAAAAGACACACACATACAACACATTCAGCTATCGGCCATGGCCTTCTTCAGAAAATAGAGCACTCACGCAATCAAACAGGCACACAACACAGTCATACAACCATCACCTCCGACTGCCACACTTCGAATCACGCTCTGCAACGAATCGGGGACGGGAGGGGAGGGGGAGGGGATAGAAAGGTTACGTCACGGTGGTGGGGATGGGTTAGATGGGAATAACGAGATGCAGCTTAGGAATGGAGTGGGGAGGCGGGTGAGGGGAGAAAATAAAATAAAATAAATATATATATATATATATATATATATATATATATATATATATATATATAGAAAATGCATGCACACTGCAAGTACACAAGACCACATACACACACATACACATGCACGCATGCACACACATACACACACACACACACACACACACACACACACACACACACACACACACACACACATATATACACAAACACGATCACACATTCACACACCACTCAAAATAGGCGAGGTTTGGGATAGAGAGGTAGGAACTGTAAGGTATATATATATATATATATATATATATATATATATATATATATATATATATATAAAAATAAAAATAGAAAACAGATGACTTACCAAAAGGACCGGCTCGTCGATAGAAACAAATAAAATAAATAAAATCACACACAAACACACATACAAGCTTTCGCCACCACTGGCAGCTTCTTCAGGAAAAAGAGGAAAAAAGGGGAGGAAAAGGGAAGGATATGGGTTTTAAGGAAGTGGAAAAGGAGTCATTCCAATCCCAGGAGTGGAAGGACTTACCTTAGGGGAAAAAAGGAAGGTAAACAAAAACACACACACCCACACATTTACACAGACGCAAGTATATATATATATATAGGGAAGTTATCGTAGGTTGAGGCCTGGTTGATTTCGGGATAGGAGAATGTATTGTAGGGATAACTCCCATCTGTGCAGTTCAGAAAAGCTGGTGGTGGATGGGAGGATCCAGATGGCCCGGGTTGTGAAGCAGCCATTGAAATCAAGCATGTGCTCCGCTGCATGCTGTGCCACAGGGTGGTCCACCTTGTTTTTGGCCACAGTTTGGCGGTGGCCATTCATCCTAATGGACAGCTGGTTGGTGGTTATGCCAATATAGAAAGCTGTACAGTGCTTGCAGCACAGATGGTAAATTACGTGGCTGCTTTCACAAGTGGCCTGGCCTCTGATAGGGGCCAGATTTTATGTATTTCTGCTATTTTCACCATTTTTTGTCACTCCCGTCAAATTTCCTCTGTTCTTACCATGTCTTTGCGGTGAGTTGTAAACTGTCCTTACTATATTATTAATTGCAACCTGGACTTTCCATTATTATACAAGTACTTTTTGTGACATTTAGTAAACGGTGAGACTGATGGTTTGCTTATGTATGTGTCTCTGCACATTCAAGGGATAATAATACATTATAATAAATAAATAATAAAATAAATGAAATTGTATTGTCGTTTAGCTATTACAGCAATTGACAAAGTCAAGTTACAAATGTATGGAGATATACAAAATTACTTTACATAGGTAAAAAATCGATAGGTCACTTGTGACATAGTAGTTCCTCTTTCAGCCAGCTTCTTTGCCAGCATGCCTGGCTTGTACTCAAACAGAAATCGTTGCTTTGTTGACGCGAGAATAACTAGTTGCATTGTTTTTGTGATACATCTTCCTGATTAATAAAGAATGTTATCTGTTAAAGTTGGGTATTATTCAGTTCAGTATTACCATAATAGCCACAACAACAAAAAAGTGACAACAGTATGAGATGCCAACCCTATACAATGTAAAAAAAAAAAAAAAAAAAAAAAAAAAAAAAAAAAAAAAAAAAAAAAAAAAAAAAAAAATTATGCATATATTAGCACTAGAGAATATGAAGAAATTCTCTAATATCGTCCTGTGAAACATCGGAAATAACAAAAAACAGAACTTGTGGAGTTTTACTATGTAAATAATTAATGCCAGTAAAAGGCTTGCTGACTAAGTGATTATAATGAATGAAATTACGCCAAAAATTTCTACTTCCCATAAAATTACCAGTTCCTCCTGGTGCTTAAAATGGTATAAATTTGGATAACCTTTATTATATAATAAACTTCCTGGCGAGAATTTCGATGCCTATTATGTACATATATTACAAATAAAATATGAAAATGCAAAGCTGAACCAGTAAGCATATTTTACCATTTAAAACATTATTTCCTGCATTTTAAATTTTCCCACATTTTACATCACTTCACTGAAAGTCCCCTGAAAAGTGTAAAAATGGGGTTCTACTGCATTTTTCGTCCTTGTGATATTCTATTCTAGACAGCTTTTCACATATTTTCTAATTAACAAATCTCTCTACATAATAAGTAAGAGACAACACAGACAAACATATTTTTTATGACAAAATTTCTGAAACCACAAAATTTTTTCAGTTTAGTGTACAGTATGGAACTAATAGCTACAATTTTCTTACTATTACAGAAGTGTAAATTAAATAACTTACTGTTGGTAGCAAACAAGGAGCTCTTCAGCTTTTTGCATGTTCCCATCAATAAAATTGACAACAAGAAAACCAGGGCATGATGCTGGAACTATGAACTGCCCCGTAGGAGACAGCATCAATGGACCTGCTTCCCTAGATGATAAATAGGAATACAATCATATCATCATCATCATCGTTATTATTATTATTATTATTATTATTATTATTATTATTATTGTTATTATTATTATTATTATCATCATCATCAATTCCAACTGTTAATGATAAATACTGAAATACAAACAAAAATACAATTCGCATATATATTGTAGTTTCATATAAGGATTTGCCAAAATCACAAGATTCAAATGTTCAAAACATGGCGCATAAACTATTAACGTTGGTTAAAGTATTAACCTTGAAGAGTAACAACATTCGTACATCTACAGGGTTGCAAAAGTGGCACATGACAATTTAGAACTAATTAAGAGTATCAAAAAATGAGATTTGAAAATCTGAGGTGTTAAATGTGGCAGAGAACAACAGTCAAGTCAAAGATAAGAAGAACAAATTAAAAATAAATTATGAGACAATATGGCACTATGAAACAAGTTGTAAAATAGAAGTAGTAAAATAGAAGTAAAGTAAATAATGGAGAAATAGTAACCAGGAAAATGTAAATTACTCAACACATGAAATTTAAAAGAAATGGTAACATTATGGATCGGCAATATCCACAGGTACAGATGGCAGTACGGTCACATACTTTTAAAGGACAATGCAGTAACAGAGCTGTAATCTGTACTTCGGTGATGAATGTGTAAAGGTCTGGCATGATTATGGCCTCTCGACAAGAATTAACAGACCTTGTATGCGGAATAGAAGTTAAAGCTAGATGAGACATTGCATTTAAAAAATCATTGAGAAATTCAGTATATTCCAAGATCCAGGGTGTCAAGAGTGTGCCAAGAATACAAAATTTCAGGCATAACTTCTCTCTCTGGTGGACAACACAGTGTGACAGCCTGCACATAATGACCGAGAGGAGAGCATATGTGTAGAGAGTTATTGGAGCTAACAGACAAGCAACACTGAGTGAAATAACTGCAATCAATGCACAATGTATGATGAACATATCCCTTAGGACAGAGCAGCGCAATTTTGTATTAATAGGCTATGGCAGCAGATGACCAACTTGAGTGCCTCTGCTAACAGCACATCACAGCTTGCAGGACTTCTCCTGGAATCATGACTGTACCAGTTGGAGACTTAGATAATGCACTGAATGAAGTGGCAGAGTGTTAACACACCAGGTACATATTCACAGACGGTGGTTGAAACCCACATCTAGCTATATAGATTTAGGTTTCCTGCAATTCTTCCAACCGCTTCAGGAAAATTCTGGGATGGTTCCTTTCAAAGGACACGACTGTACTTCATTCTCTAATGACCACATTATTAACTTGACGTTAAACCCTAGTCTTCTTTCCTTCCTTCTTATATGACACGAAAACCTTGACTTAGTCAGATGAATCCTGATTTCTGTTGGTAAGATCAGATTGTAGGAATCGACTGTGGTGCATACCCCACAAATACGTGTTAACAAGGCACTGTGTAAGTTGGTGGTGGCTCCACAATGTTGTAAGCTATTTCTATAAGATCCATTTAGAGATCATGTGCAGCAATCCACAGTCTTCATGTTCTCAAATAAAGATGGAATTTTTATGGATAACTAGCTGAAGGACTGGTGTTGCCTGGGTATTCATTTATTCCATACTCTCATTAGTCAATCTCCTCTTCCATCCACTCTTCCTGTTCCTCTCATTTTCGAGTCCAAGTAAGCAATTTTTTTTTTTTTTTTTTTTTTTTTTCAAGACTGGAATAAAAATGCAGACTATTGTCAAAGTCTGTATGTAAAGTACCTCTGCTATGCAGCATACAACATTTTATTTATACAGTGGTCGTCCTTTTGTTTTCAAGGTCTTGAGTGAAAAATTTCATCTAGATGTCAATAAAACTGTAGTTTTTGTTTAAGTCCACACTGTAAGTAAAGTTCACCACAAAACTAAATAAAACATTGCACCATATCAACATTTTTGTAGACAGTGAGCTTCCTCTTGTTTTCAAGGCCAAATGTGCAAAATTTTATCAAGATTGGAACAAAACTAGATTTTTATGCATAACAAACAGACGGGCATTGTACTTTATACTTATAGATAGTAAATTTGTTTGAAAAATATGTAGCCTATTTCTGTACTACTGTTTATTATAGTATCATGTAAAAGTTTAAAGTAAATCAGTCAAGAACTTCCAAAAATTCTTGTCAAAAACAGAAAACAAAGATTGCTCTCAATACTATAGCCTTCGTACACAGATTTATCATACACCTCACTGTTTATGATGTCATATGTCCTGAATTATGGTCATACAGTGATATAATATTATCTATAATCTTCTTGAAAGTGCAGGCAATATTTTGACAAAGTTTCATTGCAATCGGTTGAACTTCACAGCAGTGTGTAAAACATGAACAAATATAGAAACAAACACTTTGGCATACGATAAATACCATGTTACTGGGCCATAATTGTTTGTGACTAGTTTGAAGAAGATACTGGAGAGTTTCAGCAAATAATTTGGCCACCCCCAGACTGCCCAACATGAATCCCACCAAATATTTATGTGTGGTAATCAAAGAGGTCAGTTTGCACTCAAAATCCTTCTCAGGCAACACTTTCACAATTATAGAGGTGCACTGTTCTATACTCTTACAGGTGACATACAATGACTTATTGATTCCAGGCCATGTTGAGGTGCTGCACCCTGCTAATCAAAAAGAGGTCTAACATGACTTTATCACCTCAGTGTACTGTATGGGTAGTAAGTATAACTTGAGACTCCTAGTGGATGATTGGAACAGAGCACATGTTAGAGAACAAGTCCCCAACTGTTAAGTTCTGCAGTACCAATTTTGAGGAAAAAAGTGCAGTCATTGTATTGCAGTGTATGCTCTTAGACAAGAAAAAGAGTTACCAATACATGCTGTTTATATAAGGCCTTATAAAAAGATTTCTAAAGATTTTTCTTCTCATGTCTAATATCAGTTATACTTATGGTTTTGATAAAAGAACTTTCTCATTTTCATAAAAATTGTACAAAATGTTTTCGATTGTGTGTTTGTGGGGCCATACTGGCTTTTAAATGCCCTGATCATGGCTACTAATGTAGTTGAAATGGATTTTCAATTATAAATACAGCTCAAATTATGACCAGTACTGAAGTTTTTTCTGTTAAGTGTATCGATGTGGTTAAAGTGCATGCTGCTCCCGATGGAGTCGTCATTCATATATTGAGTAGGTTATCTTTGGCCCTAGCTGTTAATGAATTGCGTGTATCATCTTTCTGTAAATTTATTATGTCTCTTGTTCATAATTGGCACATCTACTGAGATTTTAAATGTCCTTGCACAATGACCACCTCATGCTGTATTTGTGCATTGAAAATGAGGGACCGTTTGCTTGTTGAAATTTTGCCAGTTGTTGAACACATCATGGTGCTGCATTTCTATAAGTAAGCAACACCATTTATAAAGTGTGCTTGTGAGCAAATCAACTTATGAAGTGAGCCCCAGCTCCCCTGCCCCACTCCCCACCACCCCACACACACTTGAGATATCAGCTTCCTCAATTGTGTCATGCCCTTACAAACCAAAAACCTGGATTAGCCAGGGACAAGTCATTCTCAACAAGTGTAGTTTCTTCCAATCAAGAGTCAAGTATTTGAGCCACATATGACTACATGACCGCCATTACTAACTCATTGGAAAAGTCTATTATTATGTCAAGTTTATTCCAAATGTGTCTCAAATCTTACATCCTCTTCACTAGTTACGTAAAAAGAGCATCGAGTTTGTATTGTCAGACCATGTTAAAGTCCTTCCTACAGCTAAAAAAGTGTATCAAGTTGACTCTTTGTTTGGTGATGCTCCAGCCTGGCAAACATTTAACATTAGCCACAGATGTGTTAGATTGTAGTGTGGGTGCCATCTAGTATAATAACTTCACTGATGGTGCAGAAAAACCTATTGTGTTCACATCTAATAAGTTGCTCTTAGCACAGTAAAATTATCATAAGTAGGAAAACTATATGTTAGCCTCATATATGGCTTATGGAAGTTCAGTACCTACTTATAGGATACCAAGTTTAATTTGATTATGGACTACAAGCTACTAGTGTAGTAATTAAGCCTATGTATAAAACTTCTGGACAAAGCAGAACTACATCAACAGTGGTGGACATTGTTTCATGGTAACTCCAACTATTATGTTCATTACAGATCCACCATGCAGCACACTAATTCTGACATGTTGTCCAATTTGTCATGTGGTCCTCATGAAGTGTAAGGAACGAGGAGAGTATTTCAGATTATTGGGCTATATGATTGCAGAAGTGAAGTATCAATGTACTTTTATTGCAAATATTCAAAACTAGCAGCAACACGCATTACTGCGGTATGAATGCAAGTAGTAGAACAATATTTTCACTATTACTCACTTCCTGTTTCCCTTCCTTAAAGGAGGCTGCAGTTGAATTTCTTATAGCTTACACAAGCACGCATGACTCTGACATTAAAAATTTCACAGTTCAGGAAAACTTGGGCATAGCCACTAGTCTACAGTTCTAATAATTGAGGCAACTGTCAGTGCATGGAGCCACATGCGACAGAAGTTTCAACTTTCACCAACACACTCAACCCAAATTTTATTCTGGAAAGCACCGAGGAGCTCACTAGCAGGCTGTGGGAGTATGAATGTGTAAAACTCAACAGCAATAGTCCAGGTTTTTTTCTACTATTTATGCCATAGAGGGGATCTAGCTACATTGGTTTCAGACAATGGTGAACAATTTAAGGTTTCATAATTTTGGTACTTTTGTGGGACAAATGACATTGATCACCTGATCACGACACCATTTCACCCAATGTCCAATTCAGAAGCTGACTGGTTGGTCAGAATGATCAAGGTGCAGATGCAGAAAATTTTGATGTCAGGTAATGTGAGGGATGTGCTTGCAGGTTTCCTGCCTTCTTGTTGGTCCAATCCTGTGAATGGATTTAACCAGGCAGAAATTTTGCACATGTACTGACCAAATACCTTGGATGGCCTTCTCCATCCAACTAAGTGGGCTCATCACCCTTGCACCCAGCTGTATTAAATACCAGGGGTGCCCGATGAGGTTTTCTAAGGTGGTGCCACAAAAAATTATTAAAAATGGAAATAAATCTTAATAAATGCATGTCTATGAACTTCGTAAAGTACCACCACACATATTAAGATATTACAAAATGTTGTCACTTATTTATATCTCTCATAATATACTGCACCAAACAAAAAGTCAAGGGTAATAGAAATAAATAGTGCTCTTCTTACATACTGCTTCAATTGCTAATTGAGTGAAATGTGGATGGATGGATCTATGTATGTATGGATATGATGTTATGGGCACACGACAACTAGGTCTTTAGCACCCGTACGAGATAATTAGGTGATACGTGTGACCTGAGTAAAATGAAATGAACACAAATAGGGAAAAGAAAGGAAAGTAACCAACCTAACCAAACGATAAGGAAAATGAAGCAAAGACCCAACCAAACATGGCAAGGTAGTGATAGATGGTGATCGTCCAAGGTTTACAGTTGTAGACATTCTCAAAATGCCATGCCAGAGGAGTGGTTGGCGAGCCATTCGTTAACATCCTAAACCCTCCAGCCTAAAAGCTTAGGCCAGAGTCCAGAAAGTTCACAGAAATTGAAAACTTTCGTCACACTCACCTCATCATCAGCTAAAACAGAGGGTAGGGCACCACAAAGAGTCACTGCTGCTCTAGCAGCACGGTAGTAAATACATTGAAGTAAAATGTGGCTTACAGTGATTTGCACACCACAAGCATCGCAAATCGGAGGGTTCTCTCGACGGAGTAAATAGCCATGTGTCAGAGGACAATGCCCGATTCGGAGACATGTCAAGACCACTTCATGCTGCCTCAATGACTGTCAGGATGTTCGCCACGGTCGGACAGTTGGCTTAACCAACCGCAGTTTATTGTTCGTCACTGCCTGCCACGCCTCCTCCCACAAATGAAGGGACCTCCGCCGCACCACAGAGAGGATGTCTGGCAGGGGAACAGCACAATGTATAATATCATAGCCTTCGCAAGCCTCCTAGGCAGCCCGATCAGCCATGTCATTGCCAAGAATGCCGACATGTCCTGGTACCCAACAGAATGTCACTTGCTTTCCCCGCTGCTGGAGAGTGTACATTATGTCCTGAATGAGCTGTACCATCTTCTCAGCTGGATATAAATTTCATATGGATTGCAGCGCACTGAGAGAATCGGAGCACAGGAGAAACTGCATGCCACGAACCCACTGCATTTGCTCCAGTGCTTGCAGGATCGCATGGAGTTCTGCTGAGAAAACGGAGTATGCAGGGGGAAGGCGAATCCTGATGGTGGTGTTGGGGAACACTATGTAGCAGCCTAGTGGGTCCCACTGTTTGGACCCATCCATGTACATCACAATAAAATCACGGTGCTGATCTAAAATGTTAGAGAACATAGATTGAAATCTAAAATCGAAAGTAGAATTCTTCTTAAAATGTGTCAAATCTAAAAGTAACCTCGGCTGCTGGAGGAGCCAGGGTGGGCATTTACTCCAACCTTGCTGCTAAACATTAAAACCCAACACATCCATATCCAAAAGGCCTTGTTGCCCATAGCCTGGTACGAAAAAGCCGTTCCACAGGAGGGTGAGCAACGACAGGATAAGCTGGTGTATTTGGCGAGGACAAAGTCGTATATGCCTGGCATGCCACGAGGAACTGTCGCCGCATGTGAAGTGGTGGCTCACCAGCCTCGGTGCAGAGACTTGGTATGGGACTCGTGCGGAATGCCCCAGTTGCGAGCCGAATCGCCTCATGATGAACCACGTCCAGCATCTTTAAATAAGAGGGTCTTGCTGACCCATACACGGTGCACCCGTAGTGAAGTCGAGTATGCACAAATGCTCTATAAAACCGTAGCAGACAAGTCCTGTCAGCTCCCCACAATGTGTGGCTAAGACACTTTAAAATACTTAGTGCCTTGAGGCACTGTCTCTTCAAATCTTTAAGATGTGGCAACCAGGTAAGTTTAGAGTCAAATGTCAGACCCAGAAAACGCACAGTATCTTTAAAATTCAGAACTGTGTCCCTCATCCACAGTTCAGGTAAGTTAAAAATAGAATGTGAATGGTTAAAACACACACATACAGACTTCTCTGTTGAAAATTTAAAACCAGTCTTATGTGCCCATTCGTCGAGCCGTCTGAGAGTGAGCTGCAACTGATGAGTTGTCGTTGCATGGCTGGAAGAAGAACAGAAGACAGAGAAGTCATCAACAAATAGTGAACACTTGACAGGACTTTTCACAACAGAAGTGATACTGTTAATGGCTACAGCAAACAATGTCAAACTTAAAACACTACCCTGAGGGACACTGTTCTCCTACTCGAAGCGGTCAGAGAGCACGCCACCAACTCGGTATCTAAAAAAACGTGGAATAAGGAATGACCGAATAAAAATTGGAAGACAACCACAAAATCCCCATTCATGAAGATGCCTAAGTATAAGATGCCTCCAAGTAGTATCGTAGGCCTTCTCGATATCAAAAATTACACCCAGAAGGTGATGATGGTGCAGGAAAGCCTGTTGTATTGCTGCCTTCAGAGAGGCCAGGTTATCGAAGGTGGAACGATATCTCCTGAACCCACACTGGAAGCGACTAAGGAGCTACCTTGATTCCAACATCCAGACAAGGCAGTGGTTGACCATCCGCTCCTGGGTCTTTCCAATTCAAGTAGTGAGGGCAACACTATGGTAACTGCTGGGGCAAGTGGAATCTTTACCAGGTTTTAAAAGGGGAATTAAAATAGCCTCTCTCCACAAGTTGCGAAAGTGTCCTGACATCCAAATGGCATTAAAAAGTTTGAGGAGGATAACTTTGTTTCGATCTGTAAGGTGCCGTAACATAGCATAGTGGAACCCATCGTGACCAGGTGAAGTGTCTCGAGCTACACACAATGCAGAATCCAATTCCCACAGGGAGAAAGGGCGGTTGTACTCCTCAGTAACCCCTGACCTGAAGTCCAGGGGGCCCCTCTCAGCAGCCACTTTGTGGCGCTGGAATTTTGGATCCTGACTAGCAGTGGCAGTAACAGTAGCAAAGTAAGTAGCCATGGTCTGGGCAATGTCTGTTGGGCGTGTTTGTAAAGTGCCGTTACCCATTACAGCAGCTATGGGGCACCTTCCTCCTTTCCCAGAAATCCTCCTGATGGTCTCCCATACTTTCGTGTTGGTTGTAGAATGGTTAATGGAACTCAGGAACTGCCATGAACCTCCATTTGCTCTCTCTAAAAACCTGATGACACTTGACCTTGCAACCCGAAAAGCAGCGAGGTTCTCTGAAGTCAGACGACACTTGAACTGACGCAGAGCTGCCCACCTGGTCCTGACGGCAGATTGGCATTTGTCATTCCACCACGGGACTGGCTGCCGTTTTGGACGTCCCAAAGACTGTGGAATGGATGCATCAGTGGCTAAGTGCATCACGGCAGTAATATGGTGCACCCATTCTGTGACACTGTCATGATGTTCAAGGTGAGCAAGTTGGCTGTAAAGTGCACAATCTGCTCTACTGAGCATCTATCGCAGTGGGTGTCTTTCAGGTTCGATTCCATATGGTTGGGAAATGGAGATTGGAAAGTGATCGCTTCCATGGAGATTATTGAACACGTCCCATTGTATAGTGTGGGCAAGGGATGGAGAGCAAAGAGTGAGGTCTATGGCAGATAATGACCCTGTCGCAGTACAAAAGTGTGTGGGGTGACCGGTGTTAAGTAAATGTGCGTTCGACAACAAGAGGAGCTGCTCGATGGCTCTACCCCTCGGGCAAGTAGTGGCAGAGCCCCAAAGCACATTATGTGCATTAAAGTCTCCACAGAGGAGAAATGGCTAGGGAAGCTGAGTAAGAAGGTCCTCTTCATTAAGTGTATCATGAGGGGGCAGACAGAGGGAGCAAATAGTCAGTCAATGATGCACATATACAGATAATGCGACTGCTTGGAGGCTTGTGGTGAGGGAGAGGGGCTCAGAGTGGTAGGCTGTACAAACAAAAATAGCCACTCCACCCCTAACTCTCTCCCCACTGACGTCATCCTTCCCAAGTAGAGTGTAACCACGTATCTCAGGGGAGTTGGAAGGCTTAAAATTTGTCTCCTGGAGAAACATACACAGAGGTCGACCCTGAGATAAGAGACGAAGTTCCTCCACATGGGTCCTAAAGCCCTGCATATTCCATTGTAGTATGGGAGCCACCGCTTATGGAGGTTTCACCCTCCTCTTCTTTCTCCACCGAGGCGGCGAGACGCTATGGGGTAGAGGGTCTGACGACTTGGGGTGGTTAGGTTGCCCCAAATGCACATCAAGGTCCATTGGCTCTAACACAGTCAGATGGAGCATCTGTTACACGTAAATGGACAGGCTTAGACAGTGTAACTTCTGGTTTATCCTGTGACAGAGACTTCTCTACTGGTCACTATGCCTTTACTATAGTTCAAAGTGTTGCATAACTCTGCCTCTATGACATATTCACCCAGGAATTTCGCCTAATGCAGGTTGGTTACCTGCTGGGAACTTGATGTTTCAATCAGAAATGTCCCATTTCACACGTTTCACTGATTTCAAACTGCCAGCAATTCCCTCAAGGCCTTTTTGAATATAGAAAGGAGATACTCCCTCAAACGAGCCGTCCTTTCGTTTCACAACAATAAACACATTCTGCACAACAGCCAGTGTTATGTTACTATTCACAAAACACTTTTTTTTACACCCCGAATCAGGAGGAATGGATATCCTAGCCCTCTTTTTGGATTGGGTGTTGGTACCCCCCAGTGGTACACCTATCCCACTGGAAGGTTCGAGGGACAAATTGGAATTGCTCATCTCGGTCCCACGAGTAGCTAGGGAAGTATGTGTCTGCCTAGACAGAGCCCCGCGTGTCTAGGTAAGCCTTATACAACTGAGGTGCAGCAGTATCCCCAGAGGTTGCTTGCGAGTGACTGTTCCACTTCAACAGCCATGCATCCCATCAGCATGTAGCACACCTTGGCATTGAAGGGATTTCTATAGTGGTTTATACCACCCTCGGGACCCGGGCGGTCAAGCCAAGATCCCCATTCCCTGGTACACACAATATTCCACCGCCGCGCCACACAGTGCCCAGAGGTTACAGTGACTAGAGGACTGGTGGCGCTTATCAGTTCCCAGATCAGGACCCCGGGTTAGCCAAGCCTGTACTCAGCAAATGAATGCTGAGCCCCTGAAGTCGGAGTGAACTGAGCAGCTGTCACTTTGTGACAAAGTGGACTTATGATGACAGTCATTATTACTAAAAGAAAAACCAGACCACAATGCACATTTGTTTATGAATGCGAAACAGATAAAAATAAAAGTGCAGTATCATTGGCTATCTGCAGCTGATTCGTGATTGTCTGTCTTCACTTCCCATGATCCATTGCACTGTTACATGTAAAGTAAAAATACTAATGACACTGCACTTTTGCTTCCTAAAGAATAGTAGGAAGCAATTGTGTTTGGTTCTGTAAAACAAAGAGAGGGGGAAGTTTACTTTAGCTATCTTTTCCTTTTATCTGTTTGGGAAATATAATTTTAACAATGGAAAATCTGATAGCAAAATTAATAATGGAGGATAGGTAACAAACTCACGGTAAAGAGGCTTGCTGAGCTGCTGACATACACGAAAATAGATAATCACATCCACACAACTAAATTTTTGGCCATGGCCTTCATCAGAAAAACAAACACATACATTCACGCAATCATTCAGACAACTGTATACACACAACTATCATGTCTGGCCACTCCAGCAACATAAGCTAGACTGTGAGTGAGGTGGGAAGTGGAGGGGGAAAGATGGTGGGCAAAGGTGGGAATAGAAAGTTCCAAATTGCATGATGGATTTTAAAGGCAGGAATTTGAATTGCGGCAATGAATACAGTGAAGGGAAGGGGTGGGAAAGGATAAAAGGGAGGTGTAGAGGAGTGGGGGGATTTGAAATGATAAGAATAATAAGGAAAAATAAAAACAGGAAACAATAGGAAAAATAAAGGTGGGGAAAACAAGGAAAACAAAGTTAGGAAAGATAGGAAAGAATAATAAAAAGAAAAAGTACTAAATTAGGGGGTTATTGTAAGTGGTAATACACACAGTTGTAAGGAAGACATAGATACAGGATAATGGATGGGGAAGGGAGGGGTGTGGCATATTTAGGCATAGGGTACAGGGATGGGAAGTTATCTTAGGTTGAGGCCAGGATGGTTGTGGGACCATAGAATGTGTTGAAGGGACAACTCCCATCTGCGCATTTCAGAAGAGCTGGTGGTGGAGGGGAGGATCCAGATGGCTGGGGTAGTGAAGCAGCCATTGAAATCCAAAGTGCTGTGCTCAGCTGCATGCTGTGCCACAGGATGGTCTATCTTGGTTTTTTTTTGCCACAGTTTGGTGGTGCCCATTCATTCTGATGGACAGCTGGTTTGTCATCATACCGATATAGAATGCCGTACAATGATTGCAGCAGAACTGGTATATCACATGGCTGCTTTCACAGGTGGCCCGACCTCTGATGGGGTAGGATATGTCTGTAACAGGAAGAGCTGGGTGGGTGGACAGGGCAGATTTTGCATTGAGGTCTTCCACAGGGATGTGATCCCTGGGTCAGAAGGATCTTGGGTAGGATGTCTCTCATTTCAGGGCATGATGACAGATAATCAAAGCTCTGACGAAGAATGTGATTAAGTTGGTCCAGTCCAGGTTTGAATTGGATGACAAGGAGGACACTCTGTTGTGACTGATTACTGGGGTTGGGGGTGGTGGAGTGTGGGGCTATGGCACGGGAAATCTGTTTTCAGACTAGGTCAGCAGGGTAATGTCTGTCTGTGAAGGCCTTTGTGAGGCCTTCGGCATGGTTAATGGAGTTCTCATCACTGCAAATTTGCCATTCATGGGTAGCAAGGCTGTATGGGAGGGATTTATTTAAGTGGAATGGATGGCAACTATCAAAGTATAGGTACTGTGTTAATTATGATGTTTAATGTGGGCGGAGGTGTGGCTGGAGCCATCAGTAGGGTGGAGGTTAACATCCAGGGAGGTAACTTGCCGGGTTGAGAAGGACCAAGTGAAACTGATGGAGAAGAGGAATTGAGGTTGTGAAGAAATGAAAATAGGGTGTCCTGGACCTGAGTCCAAATCAAGAAAATATCACCAATGAACCTGAACCAGACTAGGGGTTTGGGATTTTGGGAGGCTAGGAAGGTTTCCTCTAGATGACCCATAAATAGGTTGGCATAGGAGGGCACCCATGGCTGTGCCGCAAATTTGATTTATACTTTTCCTTCAAAGGGAAAGTAATTGTTTGTTATGATTAATTGGTAAGGGTTATGAGTAATGAGGTACTGGGCTTAGAGTCTGATGGACATTGAGAAAGGTAATGTTCGAGAGCAGCAAGACCATGGTCATGTGCGATATTGGTGTACAGCAAAGTGGCATCAGCAGTGATGAGTAAGGATCCAGGAGGTAAATGGGTGGGGATGATGGAGAGTCTGTGAAGGAAGTGGTTGGTACCTTGGATGCGGGAGGCAAGGTTTTGAACAACTGGTTGAGGTGCTTGTCAACAAGGGCTGAAATTCTTTCTGTGGGAGCACAATAACCAGCCACAATTGGGTGTCCAGGATTGTTAGGTTTATGGATTTTTGGGAGCATACAAAATGTAGGTGTGCAAGGTGTTATCGGGGTGAGGAGGGAGATGGATTCAGAGGGAGAGGTTTTGGGAAAGGCCATAGGATTTTAGCAGGGATTCTAGGTCATTTTGGATGAGAGGTCCCTTACGCATTATGCCGAAGGCCTCACAAAGGCCTTCACAGACAGACATTACCCTCGTGAACTAGTCCACAAACATTTCTCGTGGCATATCCCCACACACCACCAATCCTCCCCCCCCCCAACCCCAGTAATCAGTAACAACAGATGTCCTCCTTGTCACCCATTACCATACTGGACTGGACCAACTTAATCACGTCCTTCATCAGGACTTTGATTATCTGTCATCATGCCCTGAAATGAGAGACATCCTACCCAAGATCCTTCTGACCCCTCCTCAAGTGGTGTTCCGTCACCCACCCAACCTCCACAACATCCTAGTCCATGCCATTGCTGGAGTGGCCAGATATGATAGTTGTGTGTGTATAGTTGTCCAAATGATTGCATGAATGTATGTGTTTCTTTTTCTGACAAAGGCCATGGCCGAAAATTTATTTGTGTGTATATTACTATCTATTTTAATGTCTGTCAGCAGCACAGCGAGCCTCTTTATGGTGTGTTGCTACCTATCCTCCATTATTGAGGAATATAATTAGTATACGAAGTAACAGAGTGTGAATAAAGTAAATTCACTTCCCAAAATCCACATTACATATTTTAATCAAACTACCAACATATTAAATTAAAAGTGTTGTCCTGACCAAAAGCAGAAGCCTTATGACTTTTGGAAAATAGCTTCAAATTAATTAATGCAAACAGTATTGAAAATCTGTTCGTCTTTACTTCTCGTTTCAAAATTTCAATTCATGGGCGACTGAATTATTTCCATGTTGCAATGACTTCTCACAGGATATAATCCCTAAGGCAATAAGTCTTTTTTTCCAAGGTATATCTTAGGAAAGTTTTAATTTTCTTGTTCACTGGGAAATACCGCTGAGCATCTGAAGTCAAAACTACTAATCACAATACCTATCTTGACTTTTTAACTGTCTCTTCAAAAGTTTCCAAAAGTTCAACCTCTAGAATGCACGAAAGAAATGGTACTGTGCCCAAACCAAATATAACTCAGGCCTAGCATAGAAAACCATAAGTTCTCCCTTCAACTTTCTTTTCTCGTGAAATGTATGTGTCAATGATTTCAAACATAATTGCTTAGAAATTTGTCAAACTGGTTCATACCAAATAAATTGGTTGCAATGAGGTGCCCAATAAACTGAAAACATTATTTCACTCAAGATGGCATTGCACACTTTCAAAAAATCTATTTCTTTTACAGTCGCCAGTGGTCCATTGTCAATTGGCAGTCATCGCTACGTTACCTACATAATAAATCTGGTTAATGATGTTTTACATTACTGCTCCAAAGTTTGAATTGAGTAACGCTAATATTGCACTGACCTTCTTCTGACATTAATTGAAAAGAGTATCAGTGTGTGGCATTATCTTATAAAAAATGCCAGTAGAAAATAATGCAAATGCATTTAGAAATGCAAATTAGAATTTACGTTGCAGCAAGATTGTGGCATTGGAAAAGAAAGTTTGAGCCTGTTGTCACTAGATGGCAGGAGGGAAGCTTTTTTATTTCACGGTCTTTCAGGTTCTGTTCTCTACTGCTCTCTAGCGGCCAACACACAAAGCTGTGAGTCAGGGTGATTTTGACTCTACCCCTGCCATAAGCGCAGTGCAGAAACCTGCCTAGCATTTAACACAGCACCTATGGGCACAGGCAGTGCCAATCTGAGTTGGCTCCAAGCTTCAGAAAACTGCCATGAGAGTGCTCATGACATAACACGCTTGTTCAAATCAAAGAACGTGCACTTGGAAACAATGTTTCTGCGCGGTTTGTGCAACATTTTCTTTCTTCCTTTCTCAAGCAAGTGGCGCCACGACACAGCAGCACTACCCCAGCAGCCGCCCCTGTTAAATACTGCCTTTCAAATGTAGACCTGCATATTTGGATGAAATCCCAGGCAGCCCCATCTAATCTACATATGTACTCCACAATCCACCCAAAGGTGCATGGTGGAGGGTACTCAGTACCACTACTAGTTACTTGTTTTAATGTTCCACTCCCAAATAGAAAAAGGGAAAAATGAATGCCTGTATGCATCTGTTGAGCCCTAACCTCTCTGATCTTATCTTTGTAGTCTTTATGCAAAATGTAGCTTGGCAGCAGTAGAATTGTTCTGCAGTCTGCCTCAAATTCCAGCTCTCTATATTTCTTCAACAATGTTTCTTGCAAAGGATGTAACCTTCCCTCCAGTGTCTCCCATTTGAGTTCTGAAGCATTTCAGTAACACTTGTGCAATGATCGAATCAACCAGTTACAAAACTAGCTGCCCATCTCTGAACTGCCTCTGGATCCTTCTTTAAACCAATCTGGTGGGGGTCTCAAACACTTGAGCAACATGAAAGATGGGGTTGTACAAGCGTTTGATATGCACTCTCTTTTACTGACAATTCACACCTTCCCAAAATTCTACCAATAAACCAAAGTTGATCATTTGCCTTCAAAAAGACTGTCCTTATGCGC
Source organism: Locusta migratoria (assembly GCA_026315105.1). Classification (NCBI taxonomy): domain Eukaryota; kingdom Metazoa; phylum Arthropoda; class Insecta; order Orthoptera; family Acrididae; genus Locusta; species Locusta migratoria. Next base: position 703,636,976 of record CM048745.1, on the reverse strand, counting down.
TTGTTCCATTTAATATCACTGTGCAGCATTACACCAAAATATTTAATTGACATAACTCTGTCAAGCAGCACATTACTAATGCTGTATTCAAACATTATGGGATTGTTTATTCTACTCATCTGCATCACCTTACATTTTTCTACATTTAGTGCTAGTTGCCATTCCTCCCACCACCTAGAAATTTTATCCAAGCCATCTTGCCTCCTCTTACGGTCATTCAATGATGACACCCTCCTGTACACCACAGTATCATCAGGAAACAGCTGCAGATTGCAACTCACCTGTGCATCAGATCATTTATAAAGATAGAAAATAAATGCAGCCATATCACAATTCCTTGTGGCACCCCTGACAATAACCTCGTCTCTGATGAACACTCACCATCGAGGACAACATACTGGTTTCTATTATGTAAGTAGTCTTTGAGCTACTCACATATTTGGGTACCTATTCCATAAGTTTGTAACTTAGTGCAGTATCATGACAAAAACATTTTGAAAATCGAGAAATATGCAATCTGCCTGTTGCCCTTCATCCATAGCAAACAAGATGTCATGAGAGAAAAGGGTGACTTGTATTTCACACAATCAATGATTCCTAAAGCCGTGCTGATGCACGGACATAAGCTTTTCCATTTGAAGAACATTTACTATATTAGATCTGAGAATATCTCATAGTCTCTTTGAACTATGCACTGGATCCTAGTTTCACAATAAATGCAAACAAAGAAAGGAGCCAATGCTACTGAATACTCTTTGTAAAACCGGATTGGTACCCCATCTGGACCTGGCGATTTGTTTGTTTTCAACTCTCTCAGCTGCTTCTCTACACCAGCAATGCCTATTACTATGTTTTCCAATTGTGATTTAGTGTGACCAGAAGGTATGTCTGCATGGTCTTCCAGCCCAAATGATTTCTGAAATGTTAAATTTAAAACTTCTGCCTTCATTTTACTGTATTCTATCACCTACCCAGAAAGATCAATGAGTGATTGGATAGAGAGCTTTGATCCACTTACCGATTTTACACAGGCCCAGATTTTTTTCAGGTTCTCAGCAAGATCAAGGTATGACAGTGGTAGTTATTGCATGCTTTGCACATTGCTCTTTTTATAGGTGTGTGAATCTCTACTAACTTTTGTCTGATTTGATTCGCTTGACCTTTTTTGAACTGAGAGTGCAGCTGCCTTTGTTTTCTCAGCATTTTTCGAATATTACTATTAAACCATGGTAGGTCTTTCCCATCCTTAATCCACTTTGTCGGCACATATTTCTCCAGCGCTTTATTTACAATATGTTTAAATTTTGCCCATAATTCTTCTATGTCCACCATACTGGAACTAAATGATGTCTATTCATTCTGTAAGTGGGATGCTAACAATTGCTTATCTGCTCTTTCTAGCACAAATACTCTCCTCGACTTCTTGACCAATTTATTTACCTTTGGTGGTCAATGTCACTATGACAAAATCCCTTATCTCTACAGTGACATCACTGACAAGGTCTGGTCTGTTTGTAGCTATAACGTCCCAAAATATTTCCACTGCATATGGGGTGATGATTTATCTGTTCAAAACAGTGTTCGGAAGACTTAGTCCACAAGACTGCTTGACTCTACACCCAGTAGTGAAGGCATAGGCAACCCAGTCTATACTTGGTAGGTTGTAGGTTACACAAAGTACCCTCTTGCCCACAGGCTGACATCAGTTGTGCCTCAGATACCATTGAGTAGCTCAGCTCACATTCATGGTACCTCCTCTCACATTGGCTTGGACATGACATGTAAGAAGTTGGTAAAGAATGTGGTTTTGCTCTTTTCCTCAATGAATTCAACATCTGTCAGACAATTTGTGACCCTACAAGCAGCCCTACAAGCAGATTTAGATTTGAGAGGTTTTGTATTCACCAGTGATCTGGATTCCCAGTATAGTACAAAAATCAACATGTCAAAGGTGCCAAGGCTGCACACAGAGACCTTTGGCCACCATCACAACCAGTACCACCACAAAGGGCACTGTATTACATGGCATCATTCCTTGCTAAATTGTTAAGCTGTTTGTATCATGCCATGGCACAGCTAAATTAACTAGTTTTGTTTCCCTATTTGGTGTCTAACCTGGAACTGTTGTATGATTTGATTATTTACCTTGCTATGTGTCTCCCCACTACATCTATTAATATGTCACTTACAATTGTTATGTATAAACCACTATTACATACATCTATTCCTATTGCCAGAGTAAGATAGTGTAAGAAAACACAATTAAAATAAATAAACATTAACAACTGTATTCTGCAAACATAAGAACTCACGTTTCTACAACTAATTCATAGCTTTCGAGAGTGTTGGGCCAGTGCCTAGGATAACCAGTTCTTCCTCTATAATCACCAAGGGAAGTCATGAGGCGACGTAAATGGTTTTCGTAGTGCTTTGCCATCACTTTAGGCTGGAATTTCCTGAAAGAATAAAGTTTATCTAGTAATTACATCCAGTATGGTGGGTGACATAAAAAATATCTGAATTATTTCAAAAATTTTTAAATAAGTATCTAGTAAACTTATTATAATAAATGAAGGTATGAAATGAGAAAAAACTTCAATTACTGGAAATCATCATGTCCAGTATACGTAACTAATTACATTCCAAACCAACAATACAAAGATTTTAATATCCAATAAAGAATGAAGATTGTCCTGTAACACTTTATCTCTCTCTCTCTCTCTCTCTCTCTCTCTCTCCCCAATCCCCCCCCCCCCCCCACCACACACACACAAATATAGTTCTAAGATGAAACAATTGATAGCTGAAAAATTACTATGATAAAGGTAACAAATAATATAATTAGGATACTTTGCAACCATCGCAAAGACTTAATTGTTAAAGGTTGGTCTAAAACACTGTAATGTGTTAAATGTTCAAATGTTGGTAAAGCTTATGGGACTTAACTGTGGAGTAATCAGTCCCTAAACTTACAAACTACTTATGAACTACCTTATACTAAAGACAGCACAAACATCCATGCCCAAGGGAGAATTTGAACCCCTGACGGGGAACAGCCTCGCGCTTCGGACCATAGCGCATCAATGCGCTCGGCCGCTCTGCCCCAGCATAATGAATTATTTTATTTATTTATCACAAGATATCTTTTGGCATTAAGTGCCATCGCCGGGGTATCTTTGGTATTTAGAGGCCTTAACTACTTCAACTGACTATTTCTTAGGTGGTGTTTCATATTTCATTTACGAATTATAGCCAGTTACCATATCTGTCAATGCCTCAGAATAAGTTATTGTTGACATTGCAAAGACAGTCAGCCAATCATGAGAGGCACATAAAAAAGACATTTATACACACAGACAACATAGATTTTGCCCACAATCTTTGTCAGAAAAAGGATACATGGCCTCATTCATATAATCACACATGTGCACCTCACGGACACACAACTATCATCTCCAACTGCTGGGTTCTGAGTACCAAAGCAATACCCAGGCACTGCTGACATTGTACATTAAAGGTGCCAAGGAGGAAAACCAGATTAGGAATATTTGTAATGATATTGGCAGGTACCAAAATCATGAACAAAACTGGAAATTTTAGTCAAGAGTTGTTTAGAAAAGAGGGGAATGAAAAAGTTGAACAATACCAGAAAGTACATAAAGGCATTCTGTTTAGAGGAGTAAGTGTGAACAGGGCCATATGAAAATTATGCTGGCCAGAACAGTATGTGGAAAGCCTAATTAGGTACACACATGAAAGCTTTGGACATTATGGATTCCTAAAATGTATACAGAAAATTCGAGAGTGTTTACTTTTATGACATTAGAAGGAAGGTTAGGAAACAGTTGGCAAGTTGTGGCAGGTGTCAAAGAGTTGAAGTTATTAATAAAATGTAGGGGTTTTATGCAAAATATTTTGCTTACATAAATTTTAGAAAGCATAACTTTTAGTCTGCATGGGCCATTACCAATGTCAAAAGGAGAATTTTGTTATTATGGTAGACATAGTTTCTGAATTCATTAACTTGTTTTCTCTAAAGAAAGCAATTAGTCACAGAATGATATTTAAAAAAATAAAGTCAAATTACTTTGGTATGTTTGGTTGTGTGACCATTTTCTGCAGCAGCTGTTAAAATTAACTATAAGAGATATTCCATCTTATGATGACTGCAATTTGGTTGTGTGGGAAAATCTATGAGCATCCTATCCGACAATGGGAGTCAGTTCACATATAAACTTTGGGAAGAATTTGTGGATGATGAGAATTTTAAACATATATTAATTTCTGCATACCACCCTTCTAGTAATCCTGTAAAAAGGTATATGACAGACACTGGGAGATTGTTTAGAACTTACTGCAATAAAAACCACCATATGAAATTATACATAACAAACTACCACCCAACTTGATTTCTGAACTTGTTGAATATAATGCCTGAAAAAGTCAGACTACTCAGGAAAGAGAAGGGGGTTGTCAAATACGTCATGAGAAACAGGATCAGAGTAGGAAGTTAAGACATGTCAGAAAAGGAAAAATGACACAATTTAACATGGGAGGTAAAGATAAATGAAAGGTCTAAAGTTTTATGTGGGGAACTGAAGACATTTTTAGACACATACATTGGACCATTTATTATAAAAGAGAATGCTATGAAGTTTGAGTGTTGAAGACAAATAGATTGGTGTGCATGAAATGTATAGGAAATAATCCTTCAGGATATCTTGGACAACAAAGTAAATTATTCTGAAATGTAACTTCAAAAAATGCACAGTCAACCATCAGCCGTTTATTTTATTTCAAATTTTGCTGGTTTATGATATTATCCATCATCAGAAGATCTGTTAAAAATTTTACAGTCATGAATTATACATAAGTTGCACGAAATATGACAAAACATAGTAGTGTCATCCAGAAGATGCTTACAAAATTAAACAGGTTGATTGATAACTACATAGTTACATAAAATGATTGTAAAATTTTTATCAGATATTCAAAACGGGTAAAGTTTTAAATAAAATAAACAGCTGATGGTTGACTATGCATTTTTTAAAGTACACTAGCTAAAAACCCGGCATTGCCCAGGTATTTATTTATTTATTCCTGCCTTGAGTTAGTACTTCTCCTATCCCTTCTCTCTCTGTCCATCTACTTTTTTCTAAAAACATGTTATATTTATTGGAGAATCTATAAGAAATAAGGCTGTCTTGCATAATGTACAAAATTATACGTACAGTATCCAAACAAATATCTAATCAGAGGTTCTCCTAATTCAAGCTCTGCACCTTATTATATGAGCAGTAAAAACAACACCAATTTCAGCTTTTCAAGCAGCTTCTGGCATCCCACCTCTAACTTCAGAAATTATGAGACCAGCATTACTCCAATACGAAAAATTAATCTAATTAGCCAATGAGATGTACTGAAACAATTACCAGTATCGTGCTAGGCAGCTGCAGTGATGTATTAAGAAAGGACCACTGTCCACCAGTGAGTAAAGAAGACTGGTCCTCCCCCCCCCCCCCCCTCAGTCGGCCCTCTTAAATTATGCTCAGTCAAATACAAACTTCAACTCAAAGAAAGGGTTTTAAAAACAGCAGTGAATAAAGAAGTCTTTTTAAAAAATTGGCTTTAGATAGGATAAATGCTAAGAATAAACAAACAGAATGGCTACATATATATACAGATGGATCATTCACTGAGACTGATGGTGTTGCTAGTGCTGAAACGTATTGTGAAATATTTTGTTTTTACAAGTCTGTCGGACAGTATCATTTCCATTTTAATGGAGATTTGGAGGCAATAAACCTGGCACTAAAATAAGTTTTATTCATCTCTACACATAAAAAAAGGTGGTTACATTTTGTTCAAAAAATGTTTGTATAGCTTATGGGACTTAACTACAGGGTCATCAGTCCCTAAACTTACAAACTACTTATGAACTAGCTAATACTATGGATGGCACAAATATCCATGCCCGAGGGGGGATTCGAACCCCCGACTGTAGATAGAGGCAATATCATCCTTCAAAACACCTCTGAATTCTTTCATAGATGAAATAAAATTCTCCATTTTCTCAGTTACGGAATCTGGAACTGATGTAGATTTCAATGGATAGCATTACATACAGCAGGGGTGCTCAACCTGTCGATCATGATCGACCAGTCAATCGTGATCGACCAGTCAATTGCCATGGCTTTATGGTTCAATCATTCAAAACGTACATCTGAAACAAGCTGTTCTGCAAAATAAAAGTTTGTTGACTTTGTGTGTTTCACGCAGTATTTGTAGGCAGTAAATTTGACAATTTCGTAGTTGCCTCTTTGGTCTCCTTGTGCATTTCACTGCCTTAACATTTGAACTAAGCAACTATCCTCTGTCAGAATACAGATTCACTGCAAGCCGGAGCAGCAGTGTTCACCTGGTGGCACATTTCACAACAGCAATGTGAGGCAGTTCTGTCACTCCACCCGACACAAGCAAGTTCCTAATGCCTCTGCTGCTTCCACAGTGTAGCAACAGTCGCAGTCACCAGTCGCCATTGCCAGTCGCTTTTGCCTGTGTTGCGTCCATTGCCGCTGAACCCCTCCCCTCCACGATATCCTCTGTGCCACGACTGCAAGCTGTGTTCAATCTGGCCTTTACAGTTCTCTAGGTAACATGTTTGTGAAAAACAAGTGCAAGTAAGCACATGAAAACATACCACTTCTATAGTGAGTGGGAAGAAAAAGTTTTTGTTATAATGCTTAAAGAAAAGTGTATATGTTTGATATGGAACACAACTTTATCCATACCTGAAATGGAAAATAATGAATACCATTTCAGAACAGCATAAAGACTTCAAATCAGAAGCACCTGTTGGTAGTGAATTGAGGTGGAAGAAACTTTATAATCTTAAAAGTAAATTAGAATCACAGCAGTCATTTTTTATAAAGCTTGTACAAAAATGTCTTACATCAAACATAGCATCATTTCGTGTATCTGAAGAACTGCTGAAACATGCAAAACTATTTGATCATGGCACAGTTGTTAAGGAGTTCTTTCTGGCAGCTATTGAGTCTATGTTTTCCATCTTCGAAAACAAATCAGAGATAACATCAACCATCAGAGACATGCCTCTCTCACGGCCAACTGTAACAATAAAAATGGAATTAATGGCAGAAAATATAAAAGATCAACTGATGTTGTGTTTCTCATTGTAGACAGATGAGTCAGTAGATGGAGTCAGTTCACCTCCAGTTACAATTTTCATTAGAATGATATTTTCGGATTTCAGTGTAAAAGAAGACTTGCTTACAATTTTGACCTTGAAAGACATTACAAGAGGAGAAGATTTTTACAATGCATTCAGATCTTTCATTTCTGATTCTGATTTGCGAATACAGAAACTTGTGCCTATTACTACTGATGGAGTGCCTAGCATGGTGGGAAAACACAAAGGATTTGTTACCTTGTGTGCAAACGATGACTCTTTCCAGGGGCGTATATTCAATGTGTGCTAGGTGTGCACTGCACGCCCTGTCAAATGATCTCCATTTTATAAGCATTTCTGGTTTTACTTAATCTTTGGAAAATAATTAGCAGAGGAACAGCAATGTTTTCTGTTTTTTTACTGGATACAAGTATGACGAACCACAGCCAACGGCAGAAAATGAGAGCTAACGTGCACCGTACATACTGCAGTGGGACAGGCAGACAGTCAACAGTACTCTCATTGCTGGAAAACAGCTGAGCTGAGCCTTGTGGAGGGGGAAACATACTGTGGTGCGGCCTTACACAATGCTGAGGAAATGTGGCCATGAGGCCTGAGGCACGAGGGTGCGCGCGCACTCAGTTCTTGGGAGAGAGCTGCAGTCTGACGTCACTGTATGCGTGTGGCCAAGCCAGGGCCCACCTCACTAGTGGACCTTGTGGAATGGGAAGTGTTCTATGGCAAGGCTGAGAAACTGTGGGTAGGGGGGGGGGGGGGCGAGAAGGTGCGTGCAGACGCAGTTCTTGGAAGAGATCACTCTAGGCGTGCGTTGAAGGTGTCGCATGGCTGATTAGTAGCCAAATTGCTGGACAGTCTTCCGCACTTGGGTGTTGCACATTCTAGACACGTTTCAGAAGATTTGTCTGTTTTTGTCCTAAATTGTAGATGTTAATTACCATTTACAGTACAGTCTATGTTTTGGTCAAAAAGTGTTTCAGTTTTTAACAGTTTTTCTTCCAGTTCAAAACTTACAATGGAAGTAAATACATCAGTAAATAAGTTGTTTAAAAAGCCATTTTCGAGGAGAACTCTGCAAAAAAAAAAAAAAAAAAAAAAAAAAAAAAATTGGAAGTAGTGAGGAAAGGTAGGCCAAAGTCAACATTACCTTACCTAGTATCAGAGCATAAGGGCAAAAATCAATAAATAAAATAAAAAATATAAAAAAATTAAATTAAAAAAATAAATACAAATTAAAAAATGAAGTAACGCAATTTGAGTAATAAATTACAGAAGACAGTGTTGATAACTTGCCCTAGATATCTTAAAATTATTTTTGTCATCTTCATTACTAATGTGCAAAATACAATTGGAATTAATACACAATCATCAAAAGGCAACAAATTGTCACCGCTGAAGAGATGAAATGTTGCAACATTTACATGGTTGCAGATGCCGCAGCTGCAGCAGTGGTGCTGGAGACAATGATAAATTGAGGCACAAGGTCCCTGACGACGAGTGTGGCTGAGTACAACACTGCCGGAGAGGCGGTAAGTCATAACAGAGCATGCCTTAACAGCATATAGGTCAGAAGGTGGTATTTGAAATGATTAGCAAATGACAATCATCAAACATGTGCTGTCAGTAACCCTCTCAGCACTGCCGCCTCTACCCTCCCACTTCCCAATCTGTTTAGTTCAGAGATCAAGAGCACAGCATGCCCAACAAATTTTTTCACAAGATGCTACTGACTCTTTCCCATCTTTCTTTAAGTATCACTGCATCAGGCATCAGCAAGTGCTTTATGGACGTGTTTTGAAAATGGCACATGTTATGACTATTGTAACAAAAATTGCGAATTCATTTCACCCACAGTTACTACAGAGAAGAAAGTTTAGAGTACTATTAGAAGAACTGGACTGCCAGTATGGAGACCTGCTACTGCTTACTAGAGTTGCCTGCAATAAATCATTTGTGTCTGACAGAGAGGAAAATTATCCAAAACTGTATGATGTGAGTTTGTTGTTGGCTCTGGAATTTTTAAATGATATAACAATTAAACTAAATGAGTTAAACAAAGAGCTTCAAGGAAAAAAACTGTCTTAACTCTTGTCTTCTGTAAAGTGTTTCATGCAAAAGCTTGACCTTTGGATAACACAGTAACAGAAATTAAATGTTAAAAACTTTTCGCAAATACAGTCAGAACTGTCAGATCAATAAACATCATTGGATTGGGAAGCTGCAAAGAAATATACTGCCAACCTGACAGTGCTGAAGAAGGAATTTGAAACCGATTTTCAGATTTGGAACCTGTTCTGGCTTTCATAGATCATCCTGTCCCGAAACTGGATGTGGAAGATATTTCAAGTCTTTTCTCCTGTACTGAGACTGAACTTGAAGAGGAAATAATTCACCTTCAAAATATTTCCTTAAGGTCAGAATACAATGAAGGTAACTTTTGGAAATTAGTGAGTGTAAAAACACCTTAACATTGTAAAAGTGGCAACTTACGTTTTATCATTTTTTGGATCAGCTTATCTATGTGAGGCAGTATTTCCTAAGATGAGCATAGTGAAAGCCAAGTGTAGAAATAAATTGACGTATTCTCATTTTTCAGCCTGTGTAAGCTTGGCTCTGAGTAATTAATTACCATATTACCACAAACTTGCCAACAATATACAGAGCCAAGTATCTCACAAAACGATTTTCAGCATTTGTGATGCTGTATAATTTTTTTCACAAGTGTATTATCTTGAAAATACAGTAGTAGGGCTACAACATTTTATGCCAATAAAATTGCCTTTCATGTATTTTGCCTAATTAAAATTGTTGGTTTTGTCTTTTTGTAATGGTGTTGTTTAGTACTTAAAATTTTATGCATTTTTTTACCCTCGCAATAATAATAAGAAATGGGTGAGGAGGTGCTTCTGTGTATGCATTTTACAAATATTTTAATCAAGTCCGGTGATTTGTATTTTAAAATAGTGAAAAAATTTCTTATTGTTTGTAAAGAAGTCTTATATGAGAGTACATAAATGTTTTAAAACTTTCAGATAAGCCATAATTTAAACCTTGGTAGTGGGCGTGACATTTCACTCTGAATGTCATTTAGAGTATTTGCAGGTTCAGGGTGCTACTTACAAATCGGTCTCACTGTAAAGTTTACATTGTGAGTGATATTCTACGAGTAATGAAATTTGTGTGTGTGTGGAGGGGGGGGGGGGGGGGTCAGGGGTTGGATCATAAAATAATACTACCATTAGGAGTACATGTTGCTGAAAGTGACTGGTAGAAGTACTTACCTGTCAGTACCTCTTAAAACAGCATGCTGTTAATATAAGTTGTATACTACAAGACAACAACAAAATAATGAATTCTAATGTTCTTTTAATTTTTTAGGATGGGCATAAACTAACTCCTCTCCTGGTAATGTGCTTTACTGAAAATAGGTTGATGTTGCTGGGGTTAAGTCAGTAGATATCTGTATGTAGACTCAAGCCAAAAACCGCTGAGCACCCCTGACATACAGAAATCCATGGGAATTAAATGGCAGAATTTTTAGCCAAAAAAGGAACAAATATCTCTCACAAACATTGTACAAAAGTATCTTACATCTCAATTAAAATAGTTATTAATAATAAATTCAAGCAGAAGTTTTATGACAACTTGAGAAACCAAGGGAAAGGGAAAAAATGGCTTACAATGTGGGGTAAGAGCACACTTCCTAAACACTCAAGAAAGGAAGGCGTGGCAGCATTTCAGAAAATTACTAACCATGACTGCCTTGTGGAACACCTGCACAGAATTGGAATCTTCCACTCAGCAAAGTATGTTATATGTGAAGGAAAAAACATCATTACAAACTGGGAGCATCTAAGAATGTGCGAAAGACTGCAATTTCATTATAGGATGTCTGACGGTCAGTTGTATTGGGAAGTGAGGACACTAATGACTTTGTACCAAATGTCTGAGCATTGAATAAATGAATATATTTTCCAAGACATTTTAATTCTTTGCTTTTCCACTTCAAAACATTTTACTGTTTTATTATTAAAAACTTAAATATGTAGTATTTTTGTTCCACAATATTATTTATTTGCTTTTTATTAGCAGCTTTTGGCTTCATACTAAACAGATAGTCCACACATAACTTTGAGGTTACATACACAAATATTATAATACCATTGTAGCACAAGATATGTTCATTTAAAATACATTTGTTTTGTAGGAGTACTTTTGTTATGTAGTATCGATTCATAGACATAATTAATTTGCAGTTCACATATCTTTGAAAAACCATCTTTGTGTATGTAACCTCAAAGTTATGTGTGAACTATCTGTTTAGTATGAAGTTATCTGATAATGACCTAAGAAGCCAAAAGCTGCTAATAACAAGCAAATAAATAATATTGTGGAACAAAAATACTATGTATTTAAGTTTTTTAATATGTCTTTGTTTCTCCAAGCACCAACGGAATATTCCATATACATGTTTTATTATTATTTATTTATTTTACATTTTGTCATTAGTTCGGTATTTTCTAGGAGACTTATAGACCTACTGTTTCTACTTGTTCTTGTAGTTTGAGGGCCCATACTTAGTCTTATTTCTACATTTTGGCTGTCTGTACGCCCATTGTTATCTCAACAGGATCAGAGAGTTCATCCAAGAACTGGACATTGGAATATATGTAAGTAAGGGTTTCAATGATTAGGTTTGTAGTTTTATTGATTTGTTTTCTGATTTGAGTGTACAAGCAAGGGATTCCTGGTCTATACATATATTAAATCAATGAAAGTGATAACAACTGATATTGCTCTTGATTTAATGAGTCACAGTATTAAACCAAACATAAATAAAAATAGCAACAAAAATAAAATTAACTACGCAGTAAAGAACTAAGATATAAATTAGGGCATACTGACAAGGCAATGGTCATGAAAATAAATTATTATTCTTTTCTCAGCGACAGCAAATATAGTACCCACCCAAACCTACCTAAATATAGATGTGTCACATTCTGTATGCTTTCCCAATAGGCACTGGTTTTAAAGAAGAAGAAGAAGAAAAAGAAAGAAAAACCCCAACCACATCTCTGTAAAAGATAGAAAAAAATCTATAGAGAATCTGTCCCAACATTTATGTTCTTGTAATGGTATACTTCATGTAATGGCAGTCCCTTTTACCCCTAAATGAATGGCGAGGCAGAACATCTTGTTCAAACATTCAAAATTCAAATGTCCTAATACATCACACAAGGTCTGGCAGAGGAAGCCTCAGCTCTGAAGCAAGCTCTGCCATCTCAGAGTACTTTGCCACTCACTTCGGCTCTGGTGCCACCTGTTTAAACACCGGCACCTTTTGAACTGACACTAGCTCTGGCTGCAACAACGCCACCATCGCGTTTCGATGCTGACAACCTCTGAGAGGCACTGCCAAACCCTTGCTTATATGCTTGCATCTCCTCCTCTGAAGCTCCAGCCTCTGCTCTAATGCAAAAACCCCTACTCCAACACTAGCAATCCTTGCTCCGAGGCCCACATCTTCTGCATCAACATTGGCACCACTCACATCTAAGGATACCAACACCTTTTACTCTAAGGGTATCAACACCTTTTACTCATCAAGTATCGTCGTCAGTGCACCCTTTAATGCCACTGGCTCCAGCTAATCTTTCAATACAACCTACAACGGGTGGATATGGTGGGGGTGAGGGAGTGGGGGGAGGGGGGGGCTATATCTCTCGAGTGGAGGTATTCACTAAGAAGTCCAAAAATAAGACAGCCCCCCCCCAAGGGCAGCCACTAATATTCACATAATTTTAACAATTGAAGCATAAGGTAAAGACACACAATACATATATATATATAATAATGGAAAGTCCAGGTTGGAATAAATAATATAGTGAGGACAGTTTACAACTCACCGCAAAGACGTGGCGACGAGCTGCGACAGGCACATACAAAAGACACACACATACAACACATTCAGCTATCGGCCATGGCCTTCTTCAGAAAATAGAGCACTCACGCAATCACACAGGCACACAACACAGTCATACAACCATCACCTCCGACTGCCACACTTCGAATCACGCTCTGCAGCGAATCGGGGATGGGAGGGGAGGGGAGGGGGAGGGGATAGAAAGGTTACGTCACGGTGGTGGGGATGGGTTAGATGGGAATAACGAGATGCAGCTTAGGAATGGAGTGGGGAGGCGGGTGAGCGGAGAAAATAAAATAAAATAAAATAAAGTAAAATAACATATATATATAAAAAATGCATGCACACTGCAAGTACACAAGACCGCATACACACACACACACACACACACACACACACACACACACATACATACACACATACATATACATACTTATATAATATACACACACACACACACACACACACACACACACACACACACACATACATACATACATACACATATATATACACATACACACACATACGCATATATATACATATACACACACACACACACACACACACACACACACACACATATACACACACACACACACATATACACACACACACATATATATATATATATATATATATATATATATATATATATATATACAAACACACGATCACACATTCACACACCACTCAAAATAGGCGAGGTTTGGGATAGAGAGGTAGGAACTGTAAGGTATGGAAAAATATATATAGGGAAGTTATCGTAGGTTGAGGCCTGGTTGATTTCGGGATCGGAGAATGTATTGTAGGGATAACTCCCATCTGTGCAGTTCAGAAAAGCTGGTGGTGGATGGGAGGATCCAGATGGCCCGGGTTGTGAAGCAGCCATTGAAATCAAGCATGTGCTCCGCTGCATGCTGTGCCACAGGGTGGTCCACCTTGTTTTTGGCCACAGTTTGGCGGTGGCCATTCATCCTAATGGACAGCTGGTTGGTGGTCATGCCAATATAGAAAGCTGTACAGTGCTTGCAGCACAGTTGGTAAATTACGTGGCTGCTTTCACAAGTGGCCCGGCCTCTGATAGGGTAGGATAAGCCTGTGACAGGACTGGAATAGGAAGTGCTGGGTGGGTGGATTGGACAGGTCTTGCAGCGGGGTCTTCCACAAGGATATGATCCCTGTGGCAGTGAGCTGGGTTTGGGGGTGGCATAAGGATGAACTAGGATGTTGTGAAGGTTGGGAGGGCGACGGAACACCACTTTAGGAGGGATGGGAAGGATCTTTGGCAGGATGTCTCTCATTTCAGGGCACGAGGATAGAAAATCAAAACCTTGGCAAAGGATGGAATTTAGTTGTTCGAGACCAGGGTAGTACTGGGTGACAAGGGGAGCGCTCTTTTGTGGATGGTTACTGGTGTTAGGAAGAGGATTTGGGGTGTGTGAGGATATGGCACGGGAGATTTGTTTGCGGACTAGGTCTGTGGGGTAGTTTCTGTTTGTGAAGGCCTTTGTGAGACCTTCAGCATATTCAGAAAGGGAATTCTTGTCACTGCAGATATGCCGTCCACGGGCGGCTAGGCTGTAAGGGAGGGATTTTTTGACGTGGAAGGGATGGCAACTGTCAAAATGTAGGTACTGTTGGTGGTTGGTAGGTTTAATATGGACAGAAGTGTGAATGGAGCCATCAGTGAGGTGGAGGTTGACATCCAGGAATGTGGCATGGTTGGTTGAGGAAGACCAGGTGAAGTGGATGGGAGAGAAGGAATTGAGGTTCTGAAGAAAGGAGGATAGGGTGTCCTGGCCCTGAGTCCAGATCATGAAAATATCATCAATGAACCGGAACCAGGCCAGAGGCTTGAGGTTTTGGGATGCTAGGAAGGATTCCTCCAGACGGCATAGGAGGGTGCCATGCGGGTGCCCATGGCTGTGCCTTGGATTTGATGGTAAACTTTCCCCTCAAAGGAAAAGTAGTTGTTAAGTAGGATGAAATTGGTAAGGGTTATGAGGAATGAGGTATCAGGCTTGCGTTCAGAGGGACGTTGGGAGAGGTAGTGTTCCAGAGCAGCAAGGCCATGGGCATGTGGGATGTTGGTGTATAGGGAGGTGGCATCCACTGTGACAAGTAAAGATCCAGGAGGCAAAGGGGTGGGAATGGTGGAGAGTCGGTGAAGGAAGTGGTTGGTAGCCTTGATGTGGGAAGGTAGATTTTGAACAATAGGTTGGAGGTGTTGGTCAACTAGGGCTGAAATTCGTTCGGTAGGAGCACAGTAACCAGCCACAATAGGGCGTCCAGGATTATTAGGTTTGTGAATTTTGGGGAGCATGTAAAAGGTGGGTGTGCGGGGTGTTGCTGGGGTGAGGAGGGAGATGGATTCAGGGGAGAGTTTCTGGGAGGGGCCATAGGATTTTAGTAGGGATTGGAGATCTTGTTGGACTTTGGGGATGGGGTCAATCTGGCACAACTTGTAGGTGGAGGAGTCAGAGAGTTGGCGGAGACCTTCTGCCAGGTAGTCACTGTGATCCATAACTACAGTGGTGGAACCTTTATCAGCAGGGAGGATGATGATGTCAGGATTAGTTTTAAGGTTTTGGATGGCTCTTCTTTCTTCTGCTGAAAGGTTTGAGTTCTTGGGAAGGGACTTGGGAAAGGATGGTGAGGACAAGTTGGAGGTGAGAAACTCTTGGAGGGTAACCAGAGGGTGGTTAGGTGGGAGTGCAGGAGGATCTTTGTTGGATGGTGGTATGAATTGGGACAGGCAGGGTTCAATATTGGGATTAGGTAGATTGCGGTCAGATGGATTGGTGGCAAAGTAGTGTTTCCATCGTAGGGATCGGGAAAAGGAGAGTAGGTCTTTGACAAGACCAACATGATTGAACTGGGGTGTAGGACTAAAGGTAAGACCTTTGGATAGAATGGAAACTTCAGTGGGGTTTAGGTTTTTTGTGGATAGGTTGACCACAGTGTTCTGGGGTTGTTTTGGTATTGGATGTTGTGGAGTAGTGGTAGTGCCCATACTCTCCTGCTTACCATACAGGCAGATCAGGATCTGCTTGCACCACTGGCAGCCATTCACAATGCTACAGACATTGATACCATCACAATGTCAAACAGAACCTAACCCAATGTCACTCCCTCCCCCTACATAAGTAAAATGAGTTTAGGAACCCACTCTTCACTACACCCATAACTCTACAATCTGCAGCATGTATGTAAGTGCACAAATTTAGAAGAATGCATTGTATGCCTAGACTTCTCATGGTGCATAACCGGTCTTGACCCTCCAGTTGTACACTGGCCACTCAGTGGTATTATAAAATATTGTATACGTCCAGAAAAAAATTGATATAAAATTAAGTCAGATAGATAAAATTTTTGTTTTGTAAAATTTTGTTCTTATTTTTATGTATTTAATTGGAAAATATTCCACAGAACACACATCACTGTCAATGATTGAAAACTTAAGATGAGTAGCAGCCGATTTTGACAAATTACTATATTTAATGTATTCACCTGAAAAATGAAAACTGTTCATATCATTTATGAATGTGTGCTGGACTGAGATTTTTTTTATACTAGCAGTTTCTTTTTATTAACACAATCAGAAAATTAAAGTTTTAAACAATGACAATATCTTTGTCAACGTTTCACAAACTGCAACTTGTGGATAAATTCTACACAAACACGTGAAGTCGTGTCACTTTTCTCCCCTCTCTCTTCAAAACTGCTAGTAGAGTGGCCCCTAGTGAAAAAACTCTTCATAAATAGTCATACATGGGCCACAGCTCATTATGTCATGTACCACACTGTCTAGTCCAATACTTTGTGCATTTGTCACACTGTAACTGAATACATCTTCTATGTTTGATTTCTGTGTTCCTCATTGTGTTCCAAGTAATTCATCAATTTTCACCCATGTTTCAGTGGATATTGCGACATAGAATTATATTTTTTCAATTAATTATAATACATTTCATGAAACTTTAACTTCTTTTGAGGGTTGTTTAGTATTTATCTTCACTTCATTATTATAAATCACGAGTCTATATTTCCTTTTTCTTTTATCTGAAGATGTGAGCTTACTACAATGTGCTCACAACAGAATGTATTTTTATTGTGTTTACATATTTCATTTAATTATTGCTCTACACCTTTTAATGTTCCCCAAGTCCATCTCTGTAGTCCAGTGGATAGCATGCTAGATTGCCATGCAGAGGGCCTGGGTTCAATCCCCTGTAGGGTTGGAGATTTTCTCCACTCTGGGACTGGGTGTTATGTCATCCTCATCATCATTTCATCATCATTGACACACAAGTCTCCCATGTGGTGTCACTTAGAGACTTGCACTAGGCAGATCATCATTTCATCATCATTGACACACAAGTCTCCCATGTGGTGTCACTTAGAGACTTGCACTAGGCAGGCCAAACATAATCCCAGCTGGGGAATAACGGCCAACACTGCCAATGTTCCACAAGCAGAATATTCCAGAATATCAACACACCACTAAAACAAGTAATCGCTGCTAACAATATGAGCTATTCATTTACAAACAGTGGTAGTTGCACAGGAAGTGCTTAACACCCACTAGAAATTACTCATTGGTACCTTACCCACAACAAATAATGATCATTCTTGTGCATGTGGAAGAAATTTTGATTCTGTAGCAATTAGAATATGATATCACATTGTATATTAGCCAAGGGTTAATTAACAGACCCCAAATTATATATGCTCCATTAAAATAAAATCAATTTTACATAGCTTTGTCAACAGAGAACACAACCTCTACGTATTAAGTCACTATTACATAAATAGATTGTTATGCAAGTTCATTGCATGCTTCAGTAGAACTGCTTTGCCATGCAAGAAGAGTAATGCCAAATTAAACTGAACAATGATAAAAATACTATTTTACAACATGGAAGACAAAATACATAAGTTATATGATAATAAGTTTCATCTGATGCTGGAAAGTACAAACTCGGTGACCCTGCCATGATTTTGAAAATGCCAATTGTGTACTATGCTTTTTTGTGGAGACATTTCACAATTTTCAGAAAATATTTTCTTCTATCTTACCTTCTTACAACTTTGATATCCTTCAGGACTCTTGATACTGCCTTTTCAAATGCAGGAATGCGCAAAAGAGCATCATCTTGCTTGTGCACATTTTTTATTAACTGAAAATGAGATATGCAGACAATATAAATTTAAAACATAGAAGAAAAGAAGGAAGACTAAGGTTAAACATCCTGTTGACATCATGGTCATTAGAGATGATGATGATGATGATGA
Source organism: Locusta migratoria (assembly GCA_026315105.1). NCBI lineage: Eukaryota > Metazoa > Arthropoda > Insecta > Orthoptera > Acrididae > Locusta > Locusta migratoria. Next base: position 703,618,548 of record CM048745.1, on the reverse strand, counting down.
TGATGATAGTTGCAACTCATCGCAAAAACGTTCATCAAGCCGCAAGAGGAACACAACAAAGATATTCATACACACATGCAACTTAGCTTACAGCTATGGCCTTTGTTAGAAAAAAAAAAAAAATAAACACACTCCCATTCATACATCATATGCCAAATCGCATGTGTTGCTGGCGCCATGGCCACGCTAGGGCCAGGGCCCAGCAATATCTGACTGCTATCGATCTTCATGGCCTGACATGAGCATATTTGACAGTCGCATTTGATGGGGATTTCATGTTTGATATACCGAGCATAGAGGCACTAGGGGTCAGTTGGGTTCTAGGGCTGTTTTGAAGCAGTAGTCCTGGCAGCAGAGTTGGCTCCACGTGTGTGGTCTACCAGGAAGAGCACGGAAAAGGCCCTCAGAATATCTTATGCGGCGTCGGAGTCTAATAGTTCAGTTACTGTTGTTTATTAACAGAATGGCTTCGGGAATTAAGTGCACTTTGGATGGTCTGAATTGCTCATCAGTGACAGAGGAGGCTGTAAACAAGTTCATTTGATGAGCAAACTGAGATTCAACTACTAACATTGTGTATTGCTCACCGGTTGTTCAATCAGTCTTAAGCAAAACCTGGTTATTACAGGTCACTTTGATGTTATGAAGTTGGCAGTGAGTTCGAAGTATATGTTTTATCATGCCGCTGAATTAAAGCTAGTCTTGTGATTCTATTTTTAAAAAAATAGTGTAAATGTTTAGTTAGCAAGTTTGGTGGCAGCTGTGCCTGTATTTGCAAAAACTACTGTCTTGTTTAAATTAAATATCTTCCACCCTGGTAGAGTGTACTATCAAGGATATTCTGTTCAGTGGTATTTGCCAGTATGTAGTTTATATAAAGCGTCTGACTAATTTTCAGCCATTTGAAAGCAGTACTGCATTAATGTTTATCATATTACACATAAAGTATTTTGGATTGTCATTTAAGTGTTTACCGGGTTTGTTGTGTTAAAAAATCAATTATTTATTTGTCAAAGTCTCTTGGAAAATTTGTGAAGTGGCTGTTGTTAAAGGAACTGTAATATTTTAAGTGTGAATTAGTACTGATATTATAAAACTGGGGTGATATTGTAAAGTGATTTGAAATTCCTTGTGTTATTTTATGCAAGTCATGTGGAGCAAGCTAATTGAAGACAGGTTGGAATGTGCTGAGTGTACTTGAAATTTGTTTGATAATTGGTGGCTGTCCTTCAAAAGCCAGTTGTTTGCATTTGCTAATCATAGGCCTTCTGCTCGGTTGTCAGTAACAGCATTTAAAGAACATGCCAACCTCATCTGTTGAGAAATATTTTGCTGTCTGACTTATTGACTCTGCTTAACAGGGGCCTCCTTGTCTTAAGGTTCAATCAAACCATTGTACATTTTTCCTTGTTTGTGTCAGATAATGTGATTATTATGTAATTGCAGAAGTGTGAGTGTAAAATTTGTTCCTTCCTATGTACGTTTGTTAGGAAAGCACCAAATGGATTCTCACCACAGGTTTCAAAATATCCAGACTGTCCTGGTGGACTGTGATTGATCGATGCCTGTGGGGGACCAGAGCCCAAGTGGAGTAGGTGTAACCTGATGAGCGATAAGATTGTTGTACCTAATCCTCTTTAAATGCCACCAGTTGTATTCTTGTAATGGTGAACTCTGGTAACGGTGTAACAACTAATGTGAGGAAGCTTTAATTGTTTTGTTGATGACCTGGTCCAAATCTTGTATTTGGTTTTTAATTAATTAACAATGGAATTTTTTATATTGGCCAACTAGATCACTCTGATGAATTTAATTTGATAAATTGTACCTCGTATTACTACCTTGGACTATTTATATGCTCTGTGTGTGTGTGTGTGTGTGTGTGTGTGTGTGTGTGTGCCTACATGATTGAGAAAGCAAAAGAAATTAATATTGGCAATTGTCCTTATTTTAATACAATTTGTTCTGAGTGATTAATTCTACATTTTCTTTAACACACTTTCATTATTGCTTGATAATATAAATTTGCATACTGTCAATTAAACCTAACTTGGCATAATTTAATGAATGTGCTTCAATAGTCACTAAGCCTAGCTTATATTAAGGATGCCTTTGTTTATTCTTATAGTAATGTCACGTCTTAACTTGTATTGAGGCTTTTGAAATATGGTGCTACAGAAGAATGCTGAAGATTAGGTGGGTGGATCGCATAACTAATGAGGAGGTACTGAACAGAATCGGGGAGAAAAGAAATTTCTGGCATACCTTGACGAAAAGAAGGGATAGATTGGTAGGACACATTCTTAGACATCAAGGAATTGTGAATTTAGCGTTGGAGGGAAGTGTTTGGGGTAAAAACCGGAGAGGAAGACCAAGAGATGGATACAGTAAGCAGATTCAGACAGATGTAGGTTGTCACTGTTATGTGGAGATGAAGAGGCTTGCTCAGGATAGGGTGTTGTGGAGAGCTGCATCAAACCAGTCTCCGGACTGAAGACCACAACAACAACTTGTATTATAATAAAACATTGTAAAAGAGGTTCAAGAAAGTTTCTATTTACACCTTTGGGGTCCAGACAGTTGTCCTGATGCCAAAGCAGAGCAAGGATTTCAATTTACAGCTGCTGTATTATAATTAATGCTCTACAGTGATGGAATGGAAGGTGAGAGAAAACGGGAAGGATGCAAGGCAGTGGTGAGGATGGATATAGAGCTGCCTAAATAAGCATGTAGGTAGTAGATGGTTGTAAGAGAGATGTAGCCAAGGTGTGCAATGGGAGTGGGAGTATATCACACACACACACACACACACACACACACACACACACACAAAGTAATATACTAGAAATGGTAGCTTGCGGCTCAGAGAATGTACAGTAAGAATAACTAGCAACTGTGCAGTTCATAAAAGCTGGTAGTTAAGGGGAGGGGAGGGGGAGCATTCAGACAGTCCAGGCTGTGAAGCAGCTGTTCAGTTCAAGCATATGCTCAGCTGCATTTTGTGCCACAGGGTGGTCTACCTTGTTTTTGGTCACAATTGAATTTTAGTAATGCCTATATAAAAAGCTATGCATTGATTGCAGCAAAGCTGGAAAAATACAAAGCTGCTTTCACTGGGGGGGGGGGGGGGGGGGGGAGCAGCCTTTGATGGGGTAGGGCAAACCTGAAATAGGAAGTATATATCATCCTAAATAGAAATTAATAAACCCTGAGACTCTTTTTCATCTCCAATATGTCAAAGACATTAATTAAATGCTTCACCTTTATCTTTAAAATTTGAAATGGTAAGTGTTGGGTGGGTGGATTGGGTAGGTCTTGCAATGAGGTCTTCCACAGGAATAGGGTCCTTGCGGTAAAAGAGGTGTGGTTTTGGGTGGCAAATGAATGGACTAGGATATTTTGTAGGGTGGGTGGATGATGGAACACCACTTTAGGTGGTGTAGGCAGGATCTTGGGCAAGGTGACTCTCATATTTCAGGGTATGATAATAGAAAATCAAAGCCTTGACAAATTTATGTGGTGTCGTTGTTCCTGTCCAGGGTGATACTGGGTGATGGAGGACACACTTGTAGCTGGTTATTTGAGGTGGAGGGAGGATTGGGCATGTGGGCATGGAGATATGGCATACAAATTCTATTTGTGGTTTTTTCTTGTGGATGGAGGAGTGGCTGGAGCCATCAATGAGGTTGAGGTTAACTGTATACATGTCTAAATCCCTCACAATTTTCTACCAAACCATAGGCCTGAGAGGACTAAAAAATTCAGTAGACCAGTTAGAAATGACTATAAAGGACACTGAAAGTGAAAAACAACCTGATGTATTGTGTTTTACAGAACACCATGTCACAAGTGATAACCAAATGTTGTGCATTCATGGCTTTAGTTTAGCATCCCACTATTCCAGATCCATCATGGAGAAAGGTGGAACAGTGATTTATACTAGAAGTAATGTAGTATTTAGAGAACTAGATTTAAACAGTTTTTGTACTGACCAACACTTTGAACTGTGTGGTATAGAACTAACGGATAATGATACATCAGTTATCATATTATCAATGTACAGGGCACCTGCAGGGAATCCTGGAATGTTTTTCAAACAGTGTGAAGCAGTTTTGTTAAAATTTTACAAAAATAAATAAATAAAAATAAAATAAATATGTTTCCAACATATTACTTGGAGACTTTAATGTAGATTTCATGGTGGAAAGTAAAGACCGAAAATAATTAGAGCAATTTATAGGCTCTTACAATTTGCTGTAAGTAGTACAATTCCCTACTAGGGTAACAGACCACTCTAGTACATTAATTGAACGTGTTTTCATTGACAAGTCTAGGTTCAGGACCTTGACCGTCAGTCAAGTCTTAAACAGCTTGTCAGACCATGATGCTATACCTCGTATCACCCCAAAGTTTGATCTTAAGGTAAAACCAAAACCTGTCTGGAAATTTGTGAGAGCAATTAATAAAGATACAATGGAGACATTCAGGCAGAAGCCAAAGTTCTAGACTGGTCTGAAGTATGTAATTCGTCAGATGTCAACAGAAAATTTAATGAAGCTGTGGGATTTCTGGGGGTTTTGTAGTCACAGAAAACATGCATATACATTGAAACTCACATGTATTATCACACAGTTGAGAGAACAGAGAGAAAAGACACGAAGTACATGAATCCATGGCGGTTGGTGAGCAGCCGCAGCAAAGAAAACTGGCTTAAAGATAGTTCATTTTTGGTTCATATCGATGGTGATGGTGTTGATGTATCAACGCCACACAACCCCCCCCCCCCCCCCACAGTACGGAGTACTCGGAGTGAGTCACCGGGGGAGGGGATCAGGCGCCGATAGTGGCAGTTTCGCGAACAGCGAGGTGACTGGCACTACGGGCAGCTCGACGGCGTCATCAGGCAGGACCAGTGGCGGGTACAGGCGGTATGCCACCGGTCCGTCGAGGTGGTAATCATGCAGGGGACATGGCCGAGTTGTCTGTTCGGCTGAGCGTGGGGGAGGTGTGTGTGTGTGTGGGGGGGGGGGCATGATCAGGACCTCGGATGGAGGTAGAAGAAATGCACGAACATTGTCGGTGGGAAGCTCAATAATCTAAGAGCAGTGACTTTGGAGGCAGTTGGGCCAGGAGCGTGAAGTTGGCTTGTGTCAAATATAGATATGCATTGGTCGCAAAGTAGCGGGAGATGGGGGGGGGGAGGAGAGCCGTGCGGAATCAGAGGAGAGGGAGGGGCAGATTGGAAATCTGCCAAAGGAAGAGAGGGCTCGATGTGAGCCGGTTTCAGCCAGTTGACAAACCGTGAACGTTCTGGAGCCAACCCGGATAGTGAAAGTGCTTTCCGAGCGGAGAAGCACTTCATGCGGACCTGTGTAGGGAGGTGCAAGGGGGGGTCGCACAGTGTCATCATGCATGAATACAATTTTGCAGTCCGCGAGTTCGCGTGGCATGCGGACGACAGGAAGGGAGTGACTGGAGGAAGGTGGAGGGTTGATCTTAGAGCAAATCAGGCGAACCCGGTCCACCAACGAGGGAAGCTCATCAACCGGAGGCGGGGAAGAAGTAGTAAGCATTTCACCAGGCGGGGTGAGTTGTTGCCCATAAACAAATTCTGCTAAGGTGCCACTGAGATTCTCTTTGTATGTGGCGCAAAGGCTGAGGAGGACGAAGGGTAGTGATTCTAGCCAAAGAGAATCATGACACCGTAGGGCTGCTTTGAGGGTTCGGTGCCATCGCTCTACCAAACCGTTGCTCTGTGGGTCATGTGAATATGTGAGATTCCACACATGGCACAGATCTCGTTGAAGAGTGAGCTCTCGAATTGGCGGCCCTGGTCCGTAGTGATAACCGTGGAACAACCAAACTGAGACACCCACGACGAGGCGAAAATTCTCACCACAGTTTCAGCCATGATATTGAGGAGGGGGTTGGCTTCCACCCAGTTGGTGGTGCGGTCAAGCAGGAGAGGATGTAGCAATAGCTGTCGACGGGTGGCAGAGGCCCGACGAGGTCAATATGAATGTGCATGAATCTGCCTGCAGGAGCGGGAAAGGAACCAAGGGGTACGGAAGTATGCATGGTCACTTTGTAGTGCTGGAAGGCGAGACAGGTGTGGGCCCAGGCCTGGCAGTCCCACTTCGTGGGTGTTGTGATCACTGTTTTTTTTATGTCTTCAAACGCCATTGGTATCTGGTGATATGCACGTATGCAGTCCACGACCGAGAAGATTGTGGAACTGGCGAGCGACAGAGAGAAATCTGTTATGTTCAGGATTGGATACCTATCCGTTATGGTTTTCGCGTTGAGTTTCCTGTAATCGCCACACGTGCGTCAGGAGTTGTCATGTTTCTTTGCGAGATGAATAGGAGAAGACCAACAGCTAGAGGAAGGCTCGATAATGCCAGCGGTGAGGAGCTCGCTAATTTGTTTTTCCACCACGGCGTATTTGTCAGGGCAAAGACGACAAGTCTTTGAATGGATTGGAATGGTGTTTGTCAGGCATAGTCTGTGCACAGTGCCGTTTCGTACAACTGCAACGCAAGGCGAGGAGAGAGGAGCGGGAGTTTCAGCCGAGGCAGGCAGTGTTGTGAAAGTGGTTACCGGGCCGCAGCTGGCCGACCCAAGGTTAGCAGCCGGTGGGGTTGCGTTGCCAGCCAGTAGCACAGGCACGCCGTGCGGCGCGGGTGGTGCCGGTGATGTAGTGGTGGCCAAGCGAGGCGGCGCGAGTAAGCAAGTTGGCTGCGAGGCTGTGGCACACTTCCACAGCTGCCGCTCACGGAGCCGAGGGTGCTACCAGCGTGGGCAGCAGTGGCACTGGTGTTTTGGTGGTGGTCGAGCAAGGTTATGCGGGAATGGGAGATGGTGGCGGGGCTGCGGCACCAAGCCAAGCTTCCATGGCTGCCGCTCGTGAAGGCGAGGGAGCCACCAGCGAAGGCGGCAGTGGCGCCAGTGTTGTGATGGTGGCCGGAGTGGCAGTTACACATACAGGAGGGGCAACCTTGCTGCGAGAGCGCCGCATGCGCGAAATTACAGTCTGTTGTGAATTTGGCTGAGAGCTCAAAATGTTTTTCCACTTGTTGTTTTTGACTGGCACAAAAGGGTCACTGACAGAAAAGTAATTCACAATAAAACTGTGTATTGCATGGTCGACAGGACCAGGTACAGTTAATAGTTTACCAGTCGAGTGGCGTGGTTTGAGTGCCTCGTTGTTGGCAACGAGAAGTGAACTTGTTTTATGGGAACACTCGAACAGGAGTTAGACAGTTTTGAAAATTTTGACACATCAGTACCACAAACATCCATGTAGGAGCGGCAATGAGAGATAGGGGCAGTCGAGGCAAGTGGAACAGCCGAGCAACATGAGGTGACACTTTGACTAACCTAAAATCCTGTCGGAGAGGTGGTGTGAGGCATGGCGATGCCCAGGTGATCGGTGGTGAGGGCAGCTTCCGTGTCGGCAAGACGTTGGGAGATGTCTGGTTGCTCCTTGTGAATGTGCGCGACGTCAGCTTGTACGGTGCACAGCAGGTTGAATGTGTGGTCGAGTTTGTTGACAGTGGCAATGCATTCACGAATGGCACTTAAATGTTCACTGTTCGTAGGTGGGCTCAACGAAGCACAGGGAAAGAATATTTTTGACGTATGATGATATGAAGCCCGTCAAAGTACATCACGTGAAATTTTGTGAGAGGTTAGGAAGTCAATGCCCATGATTGGTTTGGGTACACTGGCCACTAAAAAATTCCAATTGAAAGAACACTTGGAAGAAACCGTGATGCAGAAACTTGTGGAGCCCAGACATTTGAGGTTTGTTTGATTGACAGCCCGAAGTAAAGCATTGTGAGGGCGGACCTAGCTGGAAACCAGAGTGGGTGGTATGAGACAAGTGTTGGCGCCAGTGTCGACGAGGAAGTTTGTGCCCAATGTGGTGTCAGTTACGTAGAGGCGAGCACCGTTGGATTGCCAGTCCAAACGGAGTGCAGCATAGGGTGGTGCTCGGTGGTGTCGGAGCTGGCCTGCTGGATGTGTTTGGGTGACAGCACGGCTGGTGGAACTTCTTGGCAGTGGGACCGAACTGTGTGTGGTAGTAGCAGAATGGGGACCGTGGCTCAGGTTGCTGTGGTAATCTGAGAAGTAGCTGAGGGGCCACAATCGGAGTGTTGCTGAGGTACGGTGGGCGTGGCTGCGTAGGCGGAGGACCTCACTCAGAACGCAAGAGGTGAGCTGCATCGGTGAGGTGTAAACGCTCGTCATTGGGTGTGCGATAGTGTGGCTGAAGTTGAAGTTGGATCTCGACTGGCATTTTAACGAGCCACAGAGGCCAGAGAGCGACATCCGGAATGACTGCTGGGTCGATTTGAGACCTCAGGGTGTGCCACATGTCCAACGGCTGTTTGTTCTGCAACGACCGGAGTGAATGAAGTCTTGATACACTTGGTCGGTGGGAAGTGAGAGCCTTTGCATGACGACTTGTTTAACATTGTGGTACACGTTCTCCGTCGGTGGGTTGGAAATGAAGTCCCCGAGAAGGTCCAGATGCTCGTGCAGAGCCGACACAACACACGTGAAGCGGGAAGTCACTCGTAACACCGTGTACTGATAGAAGGCACTCAGCAAGAGCGAACCATGTTCGTGGATGCTCGTCAAAAAAGTGGGTAACTTGGGAAACTGACTGGCACATGGCGAAACAGCAGACTTGCACATCTGAAATGGCACAAGCTGCTGTTGCATGAAGTGCGTATCGTCACTTCGAAAAAAATTGTCCTCAGTCAAAAAAGGATTTGTCATGTGAGCAGAGTTCGTGCGTGAAGAAAAAGTAGTGTCCGGATGTGCGGCAACACTCGCAGGCATGCTTGAAAGTCTTGAGGGCGAGCTGGAGTTAATGAAAGATACACTCGAAGAGTCTTGAGTAATGTTCAGGATGAACATAGCACTTGGTACAAAATTGTTCAGAAAGTTCGGTGCATCACTTTGGTGCGGTGCGGGAAGCACATGGGCGGTGGAGTGATACATAACAGGCGGGGCCGTTGCCGGCCAGGAAGTCAAATTATCAGAGTCACTTTGTGGCAAGTTGGAAATGTTCACTGGTAATGCCTGCGGAATGGTGTGCACAATGGAGGGACTCGACAGAATGTTCGAACTCGCGTATGCACTGGGTGTAACAAATCCTGAGTCGGCCCAGTGTGGCTCTAAGTTCATTGTCCTGGGAGATGAGAAAATTTCCCGCAAAACATTGCTCCCTGCTTGAAACGCGAAGGTTGAGGTACACTTGCACTTGAAATAGTGTTTGTTGCACTTAGTGCAGTGTGTGAGAGGCCAGGAGAGATGGGTGGTAAACTGGCTGGCGAGGACATGGTGTGTCCGACTGTAGCTACTGTAGCCGTTGCACAAAATAGTGTTCCGCAGCGAAAATTACCATGACGGTGCACAAAAACACTACACGTGAATGTTCAAGCGACTTCGGGGTCACCAATATGGGATTTCTCATGGTTTTGTAGTCACAGAAAACATGCATATTAAAATGTTTTTTAGATTTTTGAGTAATTACAGTTTATTCTACCAATACTCATCTTTCTAACATTGCGATGTATGGGGGTTCTGCTCGCTGCAACATTATTCTCCTGGGGCGTCGTGGTAGAAATAAATACTCGATATATACAATTTTTACTTCTACTTTAATTTGAAATTAAACTTATTCTCCACCAAAACATACAATAACGTACACAAATTACCACAACAACACAGACTGATATAGATTCCAAAGTACTCAACAAAAGACAAAACTCGAACTCCCCCACTCAAGGCGGTGAGGCAAATATTTAACATTCACAATAATGGCATTACATTACGCATTGTTTATAACAATTGAATATACTGATTTACAATTACCAAGCACACAAGTAAAACATTTCATGTACACAAAAATAATCACAATATAAAATGAAAACTATGCATACAATAATTTTAGATGGCACACCTTTTTAAGACAAAATCGCGGTACTATTTTTTTCACAACAAAGAATAATGATAAATGTCAATTAATTTGTTAATGATTACATCATACATGTTCCTAACATATATTGAACTATCAAATCTCATGGCCATTCACAAAATATACTCAAAATCTCACGTCAGTCAATATATACAAATAATTCAATGTTGATAATTAATGTAATAGTCGAAATAACACAATTAGCTGGTCAACACAACTTGTTTATGAGCCTAACATATATTCAATGCTATTTATTTTCATTTCTTTATGTTTTACAAAAGTTTTTACCCTTCGTCTGTCTATTTATTGAAATAATGTACAATGACAAAAGTATTGTTAATAGAATTATCTGGAAACGTCTTATACAAATCTCTTTATTAATGAAATCTAGCACTTGTTTTAATCACAGTATCACTGAGACACTGTCCTACACTGATTCCTAGGCTGGCTATTTCGTTTTTAACTTCACACGCAACATATATCACTGTTGAACCACACGATTCCAGCTCCGGCGGAGACGGTATCGTACGATGACATTGAAATGAGAGGGCCAGCAGTATCGTCACAATATACATTGAAACTCACATTTATTACTGCACAGTTGAGAGAACAGAGACAAAAGGCATGAAGTACATGAATCCATGGCAGTTGGTGAGCAGCTGCGCCAAAGAAAACTGGCTTAAAGATAGTTCATTTTTGGTTCATATTGATGGTGTCGATCTATCGACGCCACAAAGGAATAACTCTGTTTGAGGAAATGTTTCCAAAGAAAAGAGTAAAAGTAAACCAGTGTAATGCCACATTCAAGCTATGGATCAAACAGGGCATAAAAAATTCATGCATAACACAAAGAGAATTGTATATGATAAACAGACTGACAAACAATACAGTAATGATGAGGCAGTATAAAGTGTATTCCAAGATATAAAGGAAGGTGATACAGAAGTCCAAAAATATGTACTTAAAAGAGGAAAATGATAAAACTGAGAACTAAATGAAAACTATATGGAAATACGTGAAAAGTGAGACAGGGAAACGTTCGGTTCCCAAAGAGTTGATTAGTTTAAGAAATGAGAATGGAAATACAGTTGTTGATGCTGTAAAGGTGGCTAATATTTTCAATAATCATTTTTTAACAGTCACTGAACAAATGGGATGCTAGGGCTCTGTAAAAAGTTCTAGAGATAACATGCATAACACATTAACCAACAAAATAGGTGGGATGCGTGTTTGAAAAACGACAGTGAAGGAAATAGAAAAAAATAATTCTTTTTTAAAAAGTAAAAATTCTGCTGCAGTGGATAACATCTTCAGCAAATTATTGAGATATTGCTATAGAGAAATAAGAACAGTCCTCTGCCACATTTGTAATTCATCACTGGAGGAAGGCACATTTCCTGACAGGTTAAAATTTGCACTTATGCGGCCAATTTACAAAAAAGGAGAAAAGTTCAATGCTACAAAGTATAGACCAATTTCATTACTCTCAGTTTTTTCTAAGGTGCTTGAAAAATTGATTTATAACAGAATAGATGAGCATCTTAGTCAATACAGCATACTAAGCAATAGCCAGTTTGGCTTTCGGAAGGGAGTATCAACTGAGGACGCAATACATGCACTTGTTGACAATGCTTTGGAGTATATAAATTATAGTATGATGACAGTTGGAATATTTTGTGACCTGTCAAAAGCTTTTGACAGCGTAAGTCACAAAATTCTACAGAATAAAGCCATGACCCTAGGAATGAGTGGAACAATAGGCAAGTGGCTCGAATCCTACCTTTCTGGTAGAAAACAGAAAGTTCTAATTGAAGGACTGCATGGTGGCAACGTATCTTCAAACTAAGGATCCATTACCACTGGAGTACCCCAAGAGTCACATTGAGGCAGGAGGATGGGGAGTATACAAAGACAGCACATGAAATGCTGGAACTGCTCCTCAAGACTCACTTTCCTCAATATACTCTGGTGGATAACTCAGACCAGAATGCGATTCCTGAGAGACAACGGTTCTCAGGAATTCGCAAAGAGGGCTGGGATTTGGCCAAGGAGTGTCTCGATTTCAGTAAGGTCCGATGGGCGGTGGGAACATTTCAACCGTTCAAGTCACCTGGCCTCAATGGAATCTTTGTTGTTGTTGTTGTTGGGTTTTGGAATGGACTAAACAGTAACGGTTATCAGTCCCTTGTTCCAGTCGAAGAGATAAAGCATTCTGTTAAGCGATCCGAAGAAATGCGTTAACAAGTCAAAGTTTAATACTTACAGACTAATATAAAGAAAGGATACGATTAAAAACGAAGAAGGGATAAAACAGCTGAAACAGTACAAGAGTGCTTTAGCTGGGTGGTCACAAGGATATAAGCAACACATCCAGCCACTCTGGGACAGGTTAAAACCACCTACCTGAAAGACTTAAGCAGGCGGAGGACAGAGCAATGACAGACAAACACAAACTTTAAATGGACTTGTAAAGTCCACACTCGCGCATAAAATTTAAAACAAAGTCAACCGTGGAGGTATTGTCAGCTAATGCTAGCTGCAAAGTGTCAGGGAGATTAAAATATCGTCGCACTGCGGCTAAATTGTGGCATTCAAGTAAGATGTGGGCGACTGTCAAAGGCGCACCACATCGACACTGAGGAGGCTCCTCACGACGCAGGAGGTGACCATGCGTGAGCCAAGTATGGCCTATATGGAGTCGACAAAGGACAACCGACTCCCTGCAAGATGCCCTCAGGGATTTCTTCCATGCAGCGATAGACGGCTTGACAGCACGGAGCTTATTTGGTTCAGTGGAATCTGCCCATTCAGAATTCCAAACCCCTAAGACCTCGCAGGTCAACTGGGTTTGGAGGTCAGAAACTGAGAGGCCAATATCCAGGGACCAAGAAGTGGGGGCCTGCTGGGCCAGCTGATCAACACGTTCATTGCTCGGTATACCTATGTGCCCTGGCGTCCAGACAAAAACGACATAATGGCCTGACGCACTAAGGGCGAAGACAGCATCTTGAATTGCTCGCACCACAGCGTGTTTGGGTAGAAACTGGTCGAGGGCCTGTAAGCCACTCAGGGAGCTGCTGCAGATGAAGAATGACCCCCTGGGGCGAGCTCTGAGGTGTTCAAGAGCTCTCAAAATACCAACCAGTTCTGCGGTGAAGATGCTGCTTCCACAAGGCAATGACCACTGTTGGAAGTGGTCACCATAGACAAAGGCATATCCAGCATGGCCATCGACCAAAGAACCGTCCGTGTAAACAATGTTTGCTCCGTGAAATGTGTCAAGCAGTGCATGGAACCGGCGACGGAGAATCAGTGGTGGAATAGAGGCTTTCGAATCCTGGGACAAATCCAACCGAAGCTCCTGGCGAGGAATCGTCCAAGGGGCGATACGGGGGGGAGTAATGGAAAGATGGAGGAAGGGGTAGGGAATCAAGTGATGAGAGAAGGGAACGGACACGGACCGTAATCGGAATACCCGACCTGGGCCGACGACGTGGGGAAGGGAGTGAATAAAGTGGGAAGAGAAGCCTGTGGTTGGGATGGCAGGGTGAAGAATGAACCCGGGCGATGTCTACATCTACATCTACATCTACATAGATACTCTGCAAATCACATTTAAGTGCCTGGCAGAGGGTTCATTAACCACCTTCATAACTTTTCTCTACCGTTCCATTCTCTAATAGCGCGCGAGAAGAAAGAACACCTAAATTGTTCCGTTTTCGATCTGATTTCTCTTATTTTATTGGGATGGTCATGTCTCCCTAAGTAGGTGGGTGCTAGCAAAGTATTTTCACATTCAGAACTAAAAGTCGGTGATTGAAACTTCGCAAACAGATCACGCCGCAATGAATAACGTCTTTCTTTTAATGATTTCCACCCCAATTCGTGCAACATTTCCGTGACGCTTTCCCCCCCGTAACGTGATAAAACAAAACGAGCTGCCCTTCTCTGAACCTTCTCAATATCTTCCGTCAGTCCCACCTGGTGAGGGTCCCACAAGGGGCAACAGTACTCCAAGAGAGGACGCACAAGTGTGATGTAGGCAGTCTCTTTGGTGGAGCTGGCGCATTGTCTAAGCGTTCTGCCAATGAAACGTAACCTTTGGTTCGCCTTCCCCACAATATTTTCTATGTGTTCTCTCCAGTCAAAGTTGTTCGTAATTGTAACTCCTAGGTATTTGGTAGAATTTACGACCTTAAGGTTTGACTGATTTATCGCGTAATTGAAGTTCAGCGGATTTCTTTTAGTGGTCATGTGTATTACTTCACACTTTTCTTTATTTAGTGTCAATTGCCAATTTTCGCACCAAGTAGAAATTTTGTCTAAATCGCTTTGCAGTTGCTTTTGATCCTCTGTTGACTTCACTAACCGATAACAGTCTAAGGGAGCTATTCAGATTATCTCCTAAATCGTTTATAAACACGAGGAAGAGTAGGGGACCAATAACGCTTCCCTGTGGAACGCCAGATATCACTTCTGTTTTACTCGATGATTTACCGTCAATTACAACGAACTGTGTCCTTTCTGATAGGAAATCGTGAATCCAATCGCACAATTGGGGAGATATTCCATAAGCATGCAATTTCATTAGAAGCCGCTTGTGGGGTACAGTATCAAAAGCCTTCCGGAAATCCAGAAATATGGAATCGATTTGAGATCCCTTGTCGATGGCACTTAACACTTAATGTGAAAAAAGGGCAAGCTGTGTTTCGCAAGAGCGATATTTTCTGAATCCGTGCTGACTATTGGTTAATAGGTCGTTCTCTTCGAGGTAGTACATAATATTCGAACAAAGTATATGTTCCAAAATCCTACTGCAAATCGACGTCAATGAGATAGGCCTGTAATTTTGGGGATCACTCCTATTGCCTTTCTTGAATATTGGAGTAATTTGGGTACGGATCTTTCGCTGAGTGATCGGTTGTAAATTATAGCTAAGTACGGAGCTATTGCATCAGCATACTCTGAGAGGAATCTAGTTGGTATACAATCTGGCCCGGAAGATTTATTTTTGTTTAGTGACTTAAGTTGTTTTACTACTCCAGGAACATCTACTTCTAAGTTTCGCATGCTGGCAGCTGTTCTTGGATTGAATACTGGAGTGTTCACTTCGTCTTCTTTGGTGAAAGAATTTTGGAAAGCTGTGTTTAGTAATTCTGTCTTAGCAGTACTGTCGTCGGTAGTATTACCATTGCTATCGCGTAGTGAAGGTATTGTTTGTGTTTTGCCGCTAGTGTACTTCACATATGACCAGAATTTCTTTGGATTTTCTGCAAGGTTACGAGACAGGATTTCGTTGTGGAAACAACTATAAGATTCTTGCATTGAAGTCCACGCTAGGTTGCGAGTTTCAGTAAAAGATTGCCAGTCTTGCAGATTCTGTGTCTTTTTTAATTTTGCATGCGTTTTTCTTTGTTTCTGCAACAGTGATCTGACCCGTTTTGTGTACCACGGGGGGTCAGCCCCCTCTTTTATTAATTTATTTGGTATAAATCTCTCGATTGCTACTGATATTATGTCTTTGAAAGTAAGCCACAACTGATCTACACTCGCATTTTTAGTTTTGAAGGACTGGAGACTATCACTCAGGAAAGCGTGAAGTGAATTTTTATCTGCTTTATTGAATAGATATATTTTTCGTTTATTTTTGGTGCATTTGGGAATTTCGATATTCAGTCTCACTACTACAACTCGATGTTCGCTAATCCCTGTATCTGTTTTGATGCTCTTTACTATCTCAGGATTATTTGTTGCTAGGAGATCAAGAGTATTTTCGCAACCACGTACTATTCTAGTGGGTTCATGAACTAACTGTTCGAAGTAGTTTTCAGAAAAAGCATTCAGAACTAGTTCGGACGATGTTTTATATTTGCCCCCGGTTTTGAATACGTAATTATGCCAACATATCGAGGGTAAATTAAAGTCGCCACCGATTATAACAGTATGCTTCGGATACCTATTTGAAATGTGATTCAAGCTTTCTTTGAACATTTCTGCAACCGCATCGTCTGAGTCAGGGGGCCGATAAAAGGATCCAATTATTAATTTATTTCGGTGGTCAGGTATAACCTCTACCCAGACCAATTCACAGGAAGTATCTGCCTCAATTTCGTTGCAGGATAAACCGTTTGTAACAGCAATAAACACACCACCCCCTGTTTTATTTATTCTATCCTTTCTGAAGACCATTTGGCCCTTTGAAAAAATTTCGGCCGAATTTATCTCAGGCGTCAGCCAGCTTACAGAACCTATAACGATTTGTGCCTCAGTACTTTCTATCAGCGCTTGGAGCTCTGGAAATTTCCCAACACAGCTACGACAATTTACAACTGTTACACCAATGGTTTTTATGTCTACTTTCTTCCCGTGTCTGACCTGCCCCCTTTGAGACTGAAACCCATTTTGTGTATTCCCGAGGCCATCTAACCTAAAAAACCGCCCAGTCCACACCACACAGCCCCCGCTACCCGTGTAGCCGCTTCCTGAGTGTAGTGGACTCCTGACCTATTTAGCGGAACGCGAAAACCCACCACCCTTTGGCGCAAGTCGAGGAATCTGCAGCCGACACGGTCGCAGAACCATCTGAGCCTCTGATTCAGACCCTCCACTCGGCTCTGAACCAAAGATCCACAGTCAGTCCTGTCGACAATGCTGCAGATGGTGAGCTCCGCTTTCATCTTGCAAGCAAGACTGGCAGTCTTAACCACTTCTGACAGCCGCTCAAAACCAGAGAGGATCTCTTCCGATCCAAAGCGACACACATCATTGGTCCCGACATGAGCCACCACCTGCAGTTGGCTGCACCCTGTGCTCTTCATGGCATCCGGAAGGAGCCGTTCCACATTCGGAATGACTCCCCCCCGGTATGCACACGGAGTGCACATTGGAATTCTTCCCCTCCCTAGTAGCCATTTTCCTAAGGGGCTCCATTACCCGCCTAACGTTGGAGCTCCCAACTACCAACAAACCCACCCTCTGTGAGTGCCCAGATCTTGAAGGCAGAGGGGCGAGTACAGGACAAGCGACACCATCCGCATCAGGAACATCCCCTGCCACAGATAGCGCCTCGAATCTGTTGGCAAGACTAACCGGGGAGGCCTCCACTTCAGTCCCCCGGGAAGTCTTACGCCGCCTGACACACGCTGAGGGGACCTCCCAATCCACCACGGATTGGGGGGCTACCTCCTCGCGGGCAGTGAGCGGGCTGGCCACAGCCGCAGGCCGATCGGAGAGCACAACAGACGCACAGGGCATCTGCTGCACCCCCGCGAGCGGCCCACAACAGCGGCGCCCACCCACCGCAGTCTCAAGCGTTGCCAGCGTAGCCAACGCCGCCTGAAGCTGCGAGCGAAGAGTCACCAACTCTGCCTCCATCCGTTCGCAGCAGTCACAGTTCCTAGCCACTCTAAAAACCTTTGTTTCTTCCAAGTAAGTACGTCAGAGGACACAGTAGTTTGATAAACAGTGAGCTTTGCAAAGTATAAACCTAACTCTGAACTGTTTATTAACGGCGAATCTGAAAAATATATACGCGAGCTAATAAATCAAAAATTCGGTAACTAAACTGACAAATAAACGTGATTCTTAATAAACAAACACGCGAGCACACTAAAGTATAAAGAGCTGCAAGAGAAAGCACACACGAAATGTAAATAAGTCGCTTCTATTAAGAAGCCGGTTACCGTACAATGTAGAGCTGCTGCTGGTCATGTGTGCACTGGCCGCCGGTCACTGAGCAACTGTAAGACACCAACAACCATTGCCGCTGATACTGCAGAGGGGGAACACCAGCTTCAGCTAGAAGACGCCACGTAAGCCCCAGTCATGCAGAGTCGTCAAAATATGGTGGCACCAGGTAGTGTCATACGCCTTTCGAAGGTTGAAAAATACAGTAACCAAATGCTGACGCCTAGCAAATGCCGTGCGAATGGCCGACTCCAGTGACACGAGGTTGTCAATGGTAGAACGGCCCTGGCAAAAGCCCCCCTGTTGTGGAGCAAGGAGTCCACGCTCTTCAAGGATCCACATAAGCCACCGACTCATCATACGTTCAAAGAGCTTGCAGAAAACGTTGGTGTGGCTGATCGGACGGTAACTGTCAGCCACCAGGGGATCTGCACCAGGCTTTCCTGCCACTGCGACGGGAAAGTGCCCTCTGCCCATAGATGGTTAAACAGGGCAAGAATGCGGCGTTGAAACTCTGGTGAAAGGTGTCGGAGGAATTGGCCATGAATCCTATCTGATCCTGGAGTTGTGTCAGGACACGCAGCAAGGGCAGTTCGGAACTCCCACTCACTAAACGGGTCATTGTATATTTCCCGACGACGAGTGCGGAAGGATAACTGTTTCCGCTCGGCACGCTCTTTGAGGGAGCGGAAGTCGGCACTGTAAGTGGCAGTCGCAGAGCATCATGCGTAGTGCTCTGCCATATGCTCGGCGATAGCTGTCGGGAGCGTTCAGAGCACACTCTGGATGGTGAGGGATGGAATTCCTGTCGGCGGGTGGTATCCAAAGACGCGTCGGACTTGCATGCATACCTGAGTCAGGGAGGTATGGGAGCCGATACTAGCTACATACCGCTCCCAGGAATCCTGCTTGCTCTGCTGTATGAGTCGTCGTGGACGCGCATGGAGCCATTTAAAAGCGATCAAATTCTCCACAGAAGGGTGGTGTCGATGGCGCTGGAGCGCTCGCCAACGTTCCCGGATAGCCTCAGCGATCTCCCGTGTCCACCAAGGCACGGACCTACACCTAGTGGAACCGGTGGTTTGTGGAACTGCTGCCTCAGCGGCCATGACAATACTATCAGTAACCTGCTGGACTGCATTGTCAATGTCATCTGGCAGTGGTGCAGCGATGACAGTGGTTGAAGCATACACAGGCCAGTCAGCCCTACGGAGACACCAACGGGGTAAGCTGTCTGCAGGAGCGACACAAAGATTGGAAAGTGGTCGCTGCCACACAGATCATCATATACATGCCAACCAAGGTGTGGTCGAAGGCCGGGGCTGCAGACGGAGAGGTCGATCGCTTAATACGTGCCCTGTGCCACGCTAAAATGCGTGGGGGCACCTGTATTCAGGAGGCAAAGATCTTGTTGTGCCAATAATGTCTCAACATCCCTACCACAGCCTGTGATCTGGAGTCCACCCCACAAAGGGTTGTGGGCATTGAAGTCCCCCAATAGGAGGAATGGTGGGGGAAGTTGGGAGAACAGAGCAGTAAGGATATTGAGAGACACGGCCTCATCCGGAGGAAGGTAAAAGCTGTAGACAGTGAATTCCTGTGTTGCCCGGATTCTGACAGCCACTGCCTCAAGAGTGGTGTTCAGTGGCACCAGGGCACTGGGGACAGTGTCCAGGACGTACAGACAGACACCGCCAGACACCCTGTCGTATATGGACCTGTTGCGGTAATAGCCCCGATACCCACGGAGGGCAGGGGTCCGCTGTGCTGGAAACCATGTCTCCTGTAGGGCGATACAAAATGCAGGATAGCGGTACAGTAGTTGTCGCAGCTCAGCCAGGTGATTAAAGAAACTGCCGCAATTCCACTGGATTATAATTCGTTCTCTACGCTCTAAGGCCATAAATGAAAAAGAAAAGAAGAAGATCATTCCATAGGAACATCTGCTGCTTTATGGTCAGGATCAACAGAATCTAAGACCATAGATTCAGGTGAACCTGGTTGTGCAAAGCTCCTATGGTCAGGAGAATCAAGAAGTGGGAGATCCTCAGCGGAAGCGAGGATCTCGACCTCATCCTCTGAGGCAGAGGATGTTGGTGTGGGTGGCTTGGAAGCCACCAAAGAATCCTTTCTCTTCCTTTCTTTTTTCTTGCCCTCTCGCTGGCCCTTGGGTGTTAAGGGCTGTGGAGGCTTCTCAGACGGGGCGGCAGGAGCTGACGAAGGGCACGAGGCCCTTCGATCAGCAGCTTCAGCCATTTTCTGGGATCCATTTTCCAGCGAGGAGAAGCCTCGGAAGGGAGTGTCCCGTCGGACCCCTTTAGGGCGAGAGGAGCCAGAGAGGGCTGTTGTTTCTCTGGCTGTGGGGTGGGGACCAATGTCCCCTGTGATGGTTTATCTGTTGCTCCCAATGTGAAGAGTGTGGGAGCAACCGAAGGAGTAGTGCCCCCAACTGTCAAGGGGGCAGGTGGAGTGGATTGGGTCTGGGGGCCCGCTGGCATTGGTCTAAACTTTGTGGTTTGGCGACTGCGGGGATCAAAAACGAAGCTACTGTTGAGTATGGGGTTGTCATGGTCACTGGGTGGAGTTTCGCATACTTACGTCTGACCTCCGCGTATGTCAGCAGGTCCAGGGTCTTGTACTCCATGATCTTGCTCTCTTTGTGGAGTACAGAACAGTTGGGTGAACAAGGAGGATGCTGCTGATTACAACTGACGCACACTGGAGGAGGGGTACAAGGGGCGTCCGGATGGGATGCACGCCCGCACTCCCGACATGTTGAGATGGCATCACATCGGAAGGACATATGACCGAACCTCCAACACTTGAAGCAACGCATAGGGGGTGGAACGTAGGGCTTTACATCGATCCGGTAGACCATCACCTTGACCTTATCAGGCAATGAATCGCCCTCGAAAGCCAAGATGAATGCACCGGTGGCAACTCTCTTGTCCTTCGGACCCCTATAGATACGGCGGATGAAATGCACACCTCGCCGCTCCAAGTTAACTCATAGTTCGTCATCTGATTGCAGCAGCAGATCTCTGTGAAAAATGATGCCCTGGACCATGTTTAAGGTCTTATGTGGAGTAATGGAAACGGAAACATCACCCAGCTTGTCGCAGGCTAGCAAAGCCCATGACTGCGCTGGGGATGATGTCGTTATCAGAACCGACCCAGATCTCATCTTTGACAGACCCTCCACCTCTCCATACTTATCTTCTAAATGTTCGACGAAGAACATTGGCTTCGTCATCATAAATGAGAGCAGACCAGATATTTTGGGGCATAAGCCTCACCCTGAACTTTCGCCCTACGTTCCTCCCATGGTGTGGACAAGGAAGGAAACATTTGGGGGTCATATTGTGCAGCATTGTAATAGCCTCGACCGCACTTAGAGACGACGGTTGTACGTCCGCCAACGTTTCGTGGTCTTTTCATTGTGTTCCCATGAGCAGCTAGAGAAATAAGCGTCCACCCAGACAGAGCCCCGCTTGCCTGGGTAAGCCTTATACAACTGAGGTGCGGCAGATTCTTCAGCAGTTGCTCGCTAGCGGCTGTTCAACCTCAACAGCCATGCATCTCCTCGGCACATAGCACACCTTGAGATTGAGGTTTTTTTTATAGAGGTTTGTACCGTCCTCGCGACCCGGGCGATTAAGCCAAGATCCCCGGGCTCTGAAACGTACAACGTTCCACCGTCGCGCCGAACGATGGTCGTTGAAGCACACACAGAGCTTACGGTGTAGTGGACTGTTGGCGCGACACAGCCCATGGCTCAGGACCCCGGGTTCGCCAAGCCCGTACTCAGCAAATTAATGCTGAGCCCCTGAGGGGTGGAATCTTTCCAGCTCTCCTGTAACAAGTGGGAGAAAATCTTATTAGATTCCTATGCAGGTTATTCAGGGTTAGCGTAGCAGCAGGAATCAATCCCAATGCCTGGAGGGCAGTGAAGGTTGTCTTCATTCCAAAACCAGGGTGAATTGATCATACCAAGGCCAAGGGTATGAGACCAATCAGCCTGTCCTCCTTCATTCTTAAGACATTGGAAAAGCTGGTTAATGTGCATGTTGGAAAAAGGAGGTTAAGTAGGGCTCCTCTACATTCAAACCAACATGCATATCATGGCTCACACTTAGACTGAAATTGGGATGGAGGTTAAACACCTAGGGGGGACCTAACTGGGCTGTAATTGGTGAAAATGGCAAGCAAAAATACAATAACAGCAGTGCCGTGGAAATAGCCGGGCCATCAACGCGAGAAAACCTAGAGACGGGGTTGGAGAAGGGTAGAGGGAAGGAATGGGATTAGAGAGGGGAGGGAACCGGAGAGGGGGAATGTGGCCTGGGAAATAGTAAGGAAGGTTGCAATGGTTCGGGGACCCGTGCGCGCCACACACGTACCCACAAAAGATCTGTGGGCCCCCTGGGGGGATTAAAGGCTGAAAAAAAGTGAAGTATCTTTTCAAATACAGATGGGACATTAGACAGCTTTTTATATTTGTACAACTGCCAACCAGCTGTTCATTAGAATAAATGGCCACTGGCACATTGGGGCCAAAAACCCTGTGGAACAACATGCAGTTGAGCATATGCTTCATTTCAATGGTTGCTTCAAAACCTGGGTTACCTACATCTTCCCCTACATTTCCAGGTTTTCTCTTTAAACACAGCAGATATGACAGTTGTGTTTCTATGACATGTGCCTGTGTGAGTGTATGAACTGACAAAGGCTCTGGCCAAAAACTAAGTTGTGTGCGCGTACAAGTTTTTGATGTGCCTGTCATGGCTCAACAGGCATCTTTGTGATGAGATGCAAATTATTCCCATTATATCATTGAATTCAAACTTGGACTTTTGATTGTTAAAACAAAAATAAGATATTGATGGTTAAATAATTTTTGAGGAAGGCAGCAACTCATCAAATAGAAGTAGTGTTGAACCATGATGTTACAGTTGAAGATTTAGCACTTTTCATATCATCTTCAGGCAATTAGAATGTGTTCCCAGTGCAATTGTATCTGTATTATCCCGAATACACTCACGCTCCACAAATTTAATAATTGCAGGTGATAATGTAAATTTTCTAAATGAAAGGGATATTTTGGACATCTGAACAATTTTTTGCAATGTGTAAGTAGTGAAGATTTTCCAGCTACGGTTACTACAATCTATCAAAGTCTGGTGGACAATATAGTTACAGATATATCCAGAGCAATGTACATCTAATTCTTGGGCTTTCTAACCATATTGGTCAATTGTTTACACTCACTCACATCATTTGTGCAATAGTTCTCAGCGTACTTGGAAATATTTTAGGATAATAAACAGGCCCGAAACAGGATTATTTGCGGGGGGGGGGGGGGGGGAGGTGTCGGGGGGCTAAATCAGAAATCTATTTTTATGTAGTATGACATTTTATACATTTATTTATTTTTATATCAATCTATTTTTATTTATTTACTAGCTGAAAACCCGGTGTTGTCCGGGTATATATTTATTTACTCCTGCTATTTTTCAGTTATATATTCATTTGTATAAGGACAGTATGTCTGTAAAATCTCTTAGGAATACAATTAGTAGTAAAGAAGTAATAGATTAAAACTTGATGCATGAAGGGTCGGTTTTCCATGAACGTTATTGTTAATGTGCTCATATCTCGTGAACTATGTGTTGTACTGTGATACAATTTAGACGGTACACTCAACTATAAGCTTGTATACTGTCTGTAAAATTTCTTGCGGCTACAATTTGTAGTGTAGAAATTAAAAATAGTAACGTCCTACTGAATGCCGTAGTTTTAGTCCATGAACAGCGGAACGTTATTGTTCATGTGCTGATATCTCATGAACTATGTGTCGGAATGTGAAACAATTTAGAAGCTACATTAAACTATATACAGGGTGTTTCACTAAGTGTGTTTGCCTCTGTAACTTATAAAATAATAGGTGACGGAAATTTTAATGCGGTAGGTCAACACAAGAAATGTTACACTTCCTGCGGAGCTATGAACATGGTTTATTGTATCATTTTCCAAAGAGTTACAGCACAAAGATATAATTTTTTAAATGGAACAATAGTTTTTCTATTGTGCATTGAATTTGTTGAAACCAGCAGCTTCCAATTCAATTTAAACTACATTGCTATCACTGTTAGTTTGGGAGCTACAACCCTTCAAAGTTTCAGGGGCAGATACCACAAACGCTGCGCATAATGCAATGCGCCTTCTAAATGTGGTGCGGCCGAGTTGTAACGTGGCCGGTGTCACGGAGCAAGATGCTTCCTCGATGCGCTGTTAGACTGCCGACTGTTGCCGCACATGGCCGTATACCCGACAGTTGGAGCAACACAAACAACTGGGGCTCAATATACCACAGTTACTGACATTGGATGACGATGGCATACACGAACAAAGAGTATGTTGACATGTTGCTAATGCACAGCGAGTGCCGACACGATGCCACTGAAGCGGCCATGGTGTATGCCATGAGATATCCTAGGCGAAGAGCCCCGGCAGCCATTACGTTCTTACATGCCGAACAATGACTTTGGGAAACAGGCAGCTTGGTAATACGCCGCAGTAACAGACAAAGACCTGCAAGAAATGAGGAGACGGAGGTGTTTGTTTTAGCTGCATTACACCACGATCCTCATGTCAGCTTACGAGCCATAGCTGCAGTCACTGGTGTCAGCCTCACATCTGTGTGGCGTATAGTACATGGTCACGGTTTCACCCATACTGCCTGTCACTGACCCAGGAGAGGCATGGGATCGATTTCCATGCAGAGTGACATTCTGTGAGTGGGCCATGCATAATTTCACGCTGGAGTCTTTAAAAAGTGTTATGTTCTCTGATGAGTCCACGTTCACAAATTATGGTGCAGTGAATTGCCATAACATGCACTACTGGGCCGCAGACAATCCTCAGTGGGTACGACCTGACGACCGTCAACGTAGGTGGTCTATGAACGTGTGGTGTGGAATCCTTGGGGATGAAATCATCGGTCCACACTACTTCCCACGTACACTGACAGGTGGGTTATAACGTGCTTTTATAGCCGACAGTTTGGGTGGTCACCCAGCCCATTCTGCGTGTGCTGTTGTGGAAGAACTAAACAACAGTTTTGCAGGAAGATGGTTGGGGCGCCATGGTCCTCATTCATGGTCCACCAGGTCGCCCGATTTAACACCAGTAGATTTCTTTTTGTGGGGATATCTAAAGGATCGTGTTTATGTCACTGAGCCCACATCCCCAGATGATCTAAAACGATACATCGATGACGCATGTTGCTCCATCACACCGGCGATGTTACATCTCGTCCGCAGATTCTTTCGACGGCGCATTGCATTATGCATTGAGGAACATGGACACACATTTGAACATCTCAAGTAAATCAACTTCCCACCTCCATAACATCCATCACCCACCACACAGCCATGTAATATGTACAGCGTATCTGCTGTTGTTGTTGTTGTTGTTGGTTGTTTTAAGGGGACTAAACAGCTAGGTTATCAGTCCCCTGTTCCTAGCTGAGAGTCAACTGTCAATAAAGATAAAACAATGCCCTGAAAATGACACCGCACAAAAGGGCAGGTTAACAATAGACAAGCCACTGACATTACAAGACGAAGACACACAGAATGAGTAAAATAAAGTCACGAATAAAACTGGATAGCAGAGAACCTTGGCTGGCTGATCACAAAGAAAAAACAGGATGAGCCAGCCACACTGCACACACTAAAAACCCCTAAGGGCTCGAAAATATAAAAGATCTGGGTTGCTGTTGGCCTAAGAGATCAGGCAACAGCACCCACGGTTAGATAGATGCATAAAAACCAGAAGCGCGGATAAAACTTAAAACTGCGTTAGCCATAGAGGCGTCGTCTGCTAAAGCTAATGATAGCGTGTCTGGGATATGAAAAGATCGCCGCAAGTCGGCTAAAAGCGGACAGTCCATTAAAAGATGGGCTACTGTCAACACAGTGCCACATCGACACACGGGTGGAGCCTCGCGCCGAAGGAGATACCCGTGGGAGAGCCACGTATGTCCTATCCGAAGGCGACAGAGGACAACTGACTCTCGGCGGGTCGGCCGCAGTGAAG
This sequence comes from Locusta migratoria, assembly GCA_026315105.1. NCBI lineage: Eukaryota > Metazoa > Arthropoda > Insecta > Orthoptera > Acrididae > Locusta > Locusta migratoria. Next base: position 703,592,771 of record CM048745.1, on the reverse strand, counting down.
ATTTCCACAAAGCTGTGGAGAGCTTCACTGCCCGAAGCTTATTCGGTGCAGTCGCCGTAGCCCACTCGGTGCTCCAAGCCTCACGTACTTTTCGGTGCAACACCAGCTGAACATCCTGTTCCGTGACACCAATAGTTAGAGGTGGTCCCATAGTACCCTGCTTGGCCAATCGATCAACATGTTCATTCCCTGGTATGCCAACATGACCTGGGGTCCACACAAAGACCACAGAACGGCCTGATTGGCCCAGGGAGTGAACAGTGTCCTGGATCGAACGTACTATTGGGTGCCGAGAGAAACACTGGTCGATCGCTTGTAAGCCACTCAGGGAGTCAGTACAGATGACGAATGACCCCCTGGGGCAGGCTTTGAGATGTTGGAGAGCTCTGAGAATAGCGACCAGCTCGGCGGAGAAGATGCTACTCTCACAGGGCAGAGAATGCTGTTCTACATGGTTGTGATGTAGAAAGGCATACCCAGCACGGCCATCTACTACGGAACCATCTGTGTAAATGGCGTCTGTGGCACGGAACGGTTCGAGCACTTGTAGTAACTGGTGACGGAGATGTACGGAGGAAACAGAGGCCTTCGACGCATGGGACAGGTCCAGACGGAGCTGCAAACGAGGAATGGACCAAGGAGGAGTGTGAGAGGAATAGTGGAAAATGGTAGGAAGTGGGTAGGATGTGAGAGACGAAAGAAGGATACGAACACGGACCGAGATCGGGTATCCCGACCTTGGCCGTCGTGGAGGGATAGGGAGTGCAGCGTCTGGAAATAGGAGCCGGCGGTTCGGGTGGAAGGGCGAGGCCTGAACACGAGCAACATAAGATGTTAACAGGTGTTGCCTATGGAACCGCAGCGGGAGGACTCCAGCTTCGACAAGGAGGCTTGTCACAGGGCTAGTGCGAAAAGCCCCTGTCGCCAAACGAACACCACAGTGGAGGATTGGGTCTATTGCCTGCAGCGCTGACGGCGCAGCCGAATCGTAGACTATGCTGCCATAGTCTAGGCGCGACTGAATGAGGGCCTTGTAAAGTTGTAATAGCGTTTGGCGCGAGGCTCCCCAAACAGTGTGGCTGAGACAGCGCAGTATGTTGAGGTGTCGCCAGCACTTTTGTTTTAACTGGCGTAGGTGCGGCACCCAGGTTAGACGGTCATCAAACACCATACCTAAGAATCTGTGCGTCTCTTCGACTTGTAGCAGGTCGCCAGCTAAGTAAAGTTCGGGTTCTGGGTGTACTGCCCGACGTCGACAGAAATGCATCACACGGGTTTTGGATGCAGAAAATTGAAAACCGTGGGCAAACGCCCACGACTGTGCCTTTCGAATTGCGATCTGCAACCGCCGTTCAGCTACGCCAATGCTGGAGGAGCTGTAATACATGCAGAAGTCATCGGCATACAAGGAAGTAGAAACCGATGACCCCGCAGCCGCAGCTAGACCGTTTATGGCGATTAAGAATAAAGGAACACTAAGAACGGAACCTTGTGGGACTCCGTTCTCTTGACAATGAGGTGAGCTGAAACAAGAACCAACACGAACACGGAAAGAACGCAACGCCAGGAAGTTCTTTATGAATGTAGGAAGTGGACCCCGTAAGCCCCAATCGTACAGCGTAGACAGAATATGATAGCGCCAGGTGGTGTCGTACGCTTTCCGCAGGTCAAAGAAGACGGCAATCAGGTGTTCACGGCGAGAAAATGCTGTACGAATGGCCGACTCTAGTGACACGAGATTGTCGATAGCAGAGCGGCCTTGACGGAATCCACCCTGTTGAGGCGCCAAGAGTCCTCGGTCCTCAAGGATCCACATGAGCCTCCGACTCACCATCCGTTCGAGGAGTTTACACGGAACGTTGGTGAGGCTGATGGGGCGGTAACTATCAGCCACCTGTGGATCAGCCCCCGGCTTCATAACTGGGATGATGATGCTATCCCTCCATTGAGACGGGAAGACACCCTCAACCCAGAGACGATTCAGCAAGGAGAGAAGTTGGCGTTTAGAGTCTGATGACAGATGTCGGAGGAACTGACTATGAATGCGGTCGGGTCCAGATGACGTGGCTGGGCATGCGGCAAGGGCACTTTCGAACTCCCATTCGCTGAAAGGGATGTTATAGATTTCCTGGCGTCGCGTTTGAAAGGATATCTGTTTTCGCTCGGTGCGCTCTTTAAGGGCGCGGAAATCCGCATCATATGCAGCGGTCGCTGAGGTGCGAGCATAGTGGTGTGCCAAATGCTCAGCTATTGTGACAGGGTCAGTGCAAATTGTACCCTGAATGCGGAGGCACGGAATTCCCACTGGTGGGCGGTGGCCAAAGAGGCGTCGAACTTGCGACCATACCCGTGAAGGTGATGCTCGGGATCCAATGGAGGCGACATAACGCTCCCAGGAGGCTCTCTTGCTGTGCTGGATCAATCGCCGTGCCCGTGCACGGAGACGCTTGAAGGCAACAAGATGTTCGACACAAGGGTGGCGTCGGTGACGCTGTAGTGCTCGCCGACGTTCCCGGATGGCCTCAGCTATCTCCGGCGTCCACCAGGGCACTGACTTACGGTGGAGTGATCCCAGTGAGACGGGTACGGTTTTCTCAGCAGCAGAAATGATCGAATGAGTGACCTGCTGAACAGCGGTATCTAAATCAGCCAGAAGAGGAGAGGGAAGCACAGCAGCTATGGAGTATGCTGGCCAGTCGGCCCTATGGAGGGACCAGCGAGGCAGACGGTCAGCAGGTGGACACTGTGGGAGCGACAGGAAGATAGGGAAATGGTCGCTGCCACACAGGTCGTCGTGGACCCTCCAAGTGAAGTGCGGAAGCAGGCTTGGGCTACAGACAGACAGGTCTATGGCGGAGAATGTACCGTGTGCCACGCTAAAGTGCGTAGCAGCACCAGTATTCAGGAGGCAGATGTTCAGCTGGTTCAGTAGTGTCTCAACATCCCTACCCCGTGCCGAGGTCTGCATGCCACCCCACAAAGTGTGGTGGGCATTGAAGTCCCCCAAAAGAAGGAAGGGTGGGGGAAGTTGGGCGACCAAGGCAGCGAGGTCCACAGGAGAGACAGCCTCATCTGGTGGGAGATAGAGTGAACAGATTGTAACATCTTGCACTGCCCGGAGCCGAACAGCAACCGCCTCTAGGGGCGTTTGAAGGGGCACGGCAGCGCTCGGGACAGTGGCTAGGACATAGATGCAAACTCCACCAGATACTCTGTCATACATAGGCCGATTTTTAAAATAGCCCCTGTAGCCTCGAAGGGCAGGGGACCGCGTCGCTGGGAACCAGGTCTCTTGAAGAGCGATACAAAAGGCAGGTGTTTGGCTGAGTAGTTGTCGTAGCTCAGGTAGGTGATGGAAAAAGCCGCTACAATTCCACTGGAGGATGATGTTTCCTTCTGGCTGTACCGCCATGACGAATAAAAAGCACATCACTCCATCGGATCGTCTGCTGCCATGTGCTTGGAATCCATGGAACCAGAGATCTTATTTTCTGGGGAATCGGTAATTGCAAGATCCTCAGGAGATGCGAGGATCTCGACTTCATCCTCCGAAGAGGAGGATGTGGGTGGTTGTGGCTTTGAAGCCACTGAACATTCTTTCTTCTTATTTCTCTTCTTCTTGTCCTCTCGCTGGCCCTTTGGTTTGCAGGGCCGAGGGGGCTTCCCAGAAGTGGCATCCGGGACGGAGGAAGAGCGGGAAGCTCTTCGACCGGCAGGTTGGAGATCCTGAAGACTGTGGCCAGGATCCTCCGGAGCACTCTGGGAAGCTGCAGAAGGGGTTGTCTCTAAGGACCCCTTCCGAGCGAGATGGGCCGGAGAAGGCTTCTCCTTCCCCGGCTTAGAGGTGGGGACTGGGGTCCCCGGTGTTGTAGCAGGTGATGCTCCCACTGTGAAAAGAGTGGGAGCCACCGAAGATGAGGTGCCCCCTGCTGGTAGGGGGGCAGGGTCAGTCGATTGGGCCTGGGGGCGCGCTAACGTTGACGGAACAGGTGGAACAGCAGGCACAGTGGACGAGGACGATGAGGCTACCGCGGCATAGGTAGTTACCAGGCGGACAGGATGGAGCTTCTGATATTTCCGTTTGGCCTCTGAATAAGTCAGTCGATCTCTGGTCTTGTATTCCATGATTTTCCGTTCTTGCTGCAGGACTGTACACATAGGCGAGCAAGGGGAGTGATTCTGGCCGCAGTTGACACATACTGGAGGCGGCGTGCAAGGGACGTTCGGATGAACTGCACGTCCACACTCCCGACATGTTGGGTTGGCATCACATCGGGAGCTCATATGGCCAAACTTCCAGCATTTAAAACAGCGCATAGGGGGAGGAACGTAGGGCTTTACGTCGATCCGGTAAACCATCACCTTGACCTTCTCGGGCAATGAATCACCCTCAAAAGCCAAGATGAAGGCACCGGTCGCGACCCTATTGTCCTTCGGACCCCTATGGACTCGCCGAATAAAATGTACTCCCCGCCGTTCTAGATTGGCACGCAATTCGTCATCTGACTGCAGCAAGAGGTCTTTGTGGAAGATGATACCCTGCACCATATTTAGGGTCTTGTGCGGCGTAATGGTAACGGAAACATCACCCAGCTTGTCACAGGCAAGCAGTGCCCGCGATTGAGCTGGGGATGACGTCGTTATTAATACTGATCCCGACCGCATCTTCGACATGCCTTCCACCTCGCCATACTTGTCCTCAAGGTTCTCAACAAAAAATAGTGGTTTAGTATTTTTAAAAGATTCCCCATCACTACGGCTACAGACCAGATACTTAGGGGCATAAGCCTCACCCTTCTGTCTTCCCTGACGTTCTTCCCAAGGTGTAGCCAGAGAAGGAAACGTTTGGGGATCATAATCTGCAGCATTGTAGTCCCTTTTACCACGCTTAGAGACGGTGGTTGTACGTCCACCAACGTGTTCTTTTGCTCGTTTCATTGTGGTCCCACGAGCAGCTAGGGATCTAAACGTCCACCCAGGCAGAGCCCCGCTTGCCTGGGTAAGCCTTGTACAACTGAGGTGCGGCAGGTTCCTCAGAGGTTGCTCGCTAGCGGCTGTTCAACCTCAACAGCCATGCATCCCCTCGGCACGTAGCACACCTTGAGATTGAGGTTTTTTTTATAGAGGTTTGTACCATCCTCGCGACCCAGGCGATTAAGCCAAGATCCCCGGACTCTGAAACGTACAACGTTCCACCGTCGCGCCGAACGATGGTCGTTGAAGCACGCACAGAGCTTACGGTGTAGCGGACTGTTGGCGCGACACAGCCCACAGCTCAGGACCCCGGGTTCGCCAAGCCCGTACTCAGCAAACTAATGCTGAGCCCCTGAGGGGAGCGTATCTGCCCCTGAAACTTTGAAGGGTTGTAGCTCCCAAACTAACAGTGATAGGAATGTTGTTTAAATTGATTTGGACACAGCTTGTTTCAACGATTCCAATGCATGATAGAAAAAACTATTGTTCCATTTAAAAAATTATATCTCTGTGCTGTAACTCTTTGGAAAATGATACAATAAACTATGTTCATAGCTCCGCAGAAAGTGTAACATTTCTTGTGTTGACCTACCGCATTAAAATTTCCCGTCACCTATTATTTTATAAGTTACAGAGGCAAACACACTTAGTGAAACACCCTGTATGTGTATACTGTCTGTAAAATTTCCTGTTGCTACAATTTGTAGTGTTCAAATTATAATTTGTAATGTCATACCGAGAGCCGTAGTTTTACTCCATGAACAGCGTAAAAGTAGTAAGTGAGAAACGTTTTTCCTTTCATAATTTTACTATGGTTGCCAGCGAGGAAAAGTTTAATAAAGGTTTGAAATTATGTGTAAAGTTTGTTGCAAGTCGCTAATTACTGTCATTCTCATACAGCGTATTTTGAAAGTCTCACCGCATTATACGGCATTTTTTGCAATTTCTATTGGTTATGATGTAATATCTTTTGAACCATGTGCCATATGTGATTCTTAACCATGCAGCAATTGTTACCTCATGGTAAGGAATGTGTGTACCAAATTTGTTTGAAATCGGTCCAATGGTTTAGGAGAAAATGAGCAGCATTGTCGCCAAATGCAGCAGTTTTTCACGCTTCTCATTGTTTATGTCATCATATCTCGTATGTGATTCTTACACTTACGGCGACCATCCTCATGGATTGAAGCTTATGTGTACAAAATTTCATATATATTGGAACAAAACTGTAGATTTGGACGCAATACATACTCACATATGGAACTCTGCTTTATATATTAGATTTCCCTACCTATCTGTGCCACACACAATTGTGAACTGACAGACAAATACCCCTTCCTCTCAAGTCCCTATTTAGATACTCAAATACTCCTATAACTCATCCACACATTTAGGTACAAGATTTAAGTATTTTTGCGTGACTGTCTGTATCTTTTTGTAGTCTTGTTGTGCCTCTATGTGCCCTTGTTTTGTGTCTCTCTGTGTGAATTTGCATCCTGGTGCATGGATTTGCATATTTCAGCACACTTTTATATATCTGTGCACAATTTTGCATAACTTGCTTTCTCTTATGCATGATTTTGCATACTTGGGTGTGATTTCATGCTCTTGACCATGGTTTTGTGTAATTGTGTATGTAGTTTTGCATATTTAGTGTGCATAGTTTTGCATATTTAGTGTGCATAGTTTTTCATATTTTTTATGCATAGTTTTGCATTTTTTGCATACCTTGTGCATATTTTTAGTGTATAGAGACATGTCTTTCCAGGTTTTTGACTTGTCACAACCTCATAAAACCAACATTTCATCATTATTTTACATTTTCAAAACATTATCACTGCTCCATGTTTCTGTGCCACTTTAGATAAGTATCCCTGACACTGGCTATGACCCAATCCCACATTCTAGTCCTCAAGTGCTGCCTAAAATATGGATTCCCTCCCAACAGTCTAACCATAAAAATTCCCTTCTATGGATCTCATCCCTACTTTCACAGTGACCTGCACCTTTTCAATTTCCATCAGTCCCCATCCATTACAAATATGATACTACTCCATGGCACCTACATCCCTGAACCATCTCTGCTCACTCAGAAAATACTACTACTGTGTTATATGAACCACATACATTCATCTTTTCAAATCAAATCCCTTCCTCACCAGCATCTGGTCATCAAGAATCAACCTCGATAAGTTATCCAGCCTTCTGAGATTGTACTCCTGTCTTGGAGCACCCCTATCCTAACCACACTGTTCTTCCTCGTCAATTCCTCATAATACCCATACCATGCCTAGGGGATCTTTTGAACTTGCCACACCCCTCCAAACTCCCTACCAACACTCCACTGCATCCAGAAACCAAAACAACCCCAGAACATTGTGGTTAACCTGTCTACAAAATCCTAAATAAGTGGGTTGAAGGCTTCCATCCAGTCACTTGCTGATCAGTCTGAATCGGTAACAGAAGACAGCAAAAGGAAAGAAAACATATTAAGTAATAACATGTAGGCATTCACAGCCAGTGTCTTCATTAATTAAAACTTCCAGGCTCAGATGCCATGGTTCATCTGTAAAACTTTCTTGTCCCGGCATTTTGTTGCCTACTGCAGGCAACATCTTCAGAGGTGAGTCCGTGACTGGCTGCTAGGTGCTGGAGGTCCAGCTTGTATAGAGTGGATAGAGGGCTCCACCACTTCTCACATGCTGCTGAAGGAAGCTATCTCTGACCAGAATCTTCTCTCTTGATTACAGGTAATTGATTGTCACATCGTTGGTGCAAAGTTGACTGCCTTATCTTATCTGATTTCAAACCTTCTTTTCTATTGAAATTATTGTGGTGCTTCTGGATCTCTATGGCTTCTCTGTACATGCATGTATAATAATGTGAGGTTTTGGATAGCATGCTAGCTTTGCTGAATTTTATTTCATGGTCCACATTTGTAAAGATGTATTCCACTACAGCTAATTTGGCAGTGTGTCCCAGTTGGCAATTCTTTTTGTGCTCCATTAAGCAGGTATTAACACTTCTTTTCTTTGTTCCTATATAGCCAATTTATCTGAAAGATTAATTAAATCATTTTCAAATACCTTTAAAGAAAAATGGATATGGCAATAAAGAGAGAGACCGAGCACTCCATCCTAGAAGAAAAGTGTCTGAAAACATGAGACAACAACTACTGTTGCCTAGGAAAGTTTTTCTTCCATTTATCCACAACATCATGGACCATATTGGGAAAGTTTTGGCTAAGTGAAAACGATCTTTAGACCCATAAATAAGATTAGTGAATGTTTAAGATCAGTGAAAGATGCACAACAACCCCTAGCAACAACTGGGGTGTATAAAATTACATGTAGCTTTGGTATGGTTTATATAGGAACAACAAAACGAAGTGTTAATACCTTCTTAATTGAACACAAAAGGAATTGTCAGCTGGGACTCACTGACAAATCATCTTTAGCGGAACATGTCTTTACAAATAGGGATCATGAAATAAAATTCAGCGAAACTAGTGTGCTTGCCAAGGTGTCACATTATTATACACACATGTACAGAGAAGCCATAGAGATCTAGAAGCACCCCATTAATTTCAATAGAGAAGAAGAAAGTTTGAAATTAGATAAGAAATGGCAGTCAACTTTACACCAATGATGTGACAATCAGTTACATGTAATTGAGAGAGATGATGCTGGTCGGAGATAGCTTCATAATCAGCAGCATGTGACAAGTGGTGGTGCCAACAGTAGGCAACGAAATATCAGGACAAGTAAGTTTTGCAGATGGACCATGGCATCCTAGCCAGCATTAAATTTTACATTTAAGAAATTGATCACATAGAATGATAATACAAACTTACTATCATTTGATCATGGTACAGACATTGTAACAGAAATCCCTGGTGCAAAGAAGCAGCTGATCCAGATAGAATCCTGATTGAGTTTTACAAAGAGTATTCTATGGCATTGGCTCCTTGCTTAGCTCATATTTAACGCGAATATGTGTGAAGTTCCATGGGATTGCATAAAAGAAGCAGTGACACCTGTTTGTAAGAAAAGTAAAAGTATGGACACACAATTACAGACCAATATTATTAATATGAGTTTCCTGTAGTTTTCGTTAACTTATTGTTAGTTTGAATATGATGAATTTCCTTGATACAGAAAAGCTTCTGTCCACACATCAGCATGGCTTTAGAAAACATTACTCTTGTAAAACTCAGCTTGCCCTTTCCTCGCATATCCTGCAATGTCTGGATGCAGGGCAACAGGCAGACTGCATATTCTTTTATTTCTAAAAGACATTTTACATGGTTCCACACTGCAGACTACTAATGAAGGTTCAGGTATATGGAATAAGTTCCCAGATTTGTGAGTAGCTTGAAAACTTCTTAGGTAATAGAAATAAGTATTTTGTCCTCAGTGGTGAGTGTTCATCAGAGACAAGGGTACTGTCAGGAGTGACCCAGAAAAGTGTGATAGGACTGCTGTTATTTTTCATCTACATTAATATTCAAATGGACAGAGTGAGTAGTAACCTGTTGCTGTTTGCTATTGATGCTGTGGCATATGGGAGGTGTTATTGTCGAATGACTATAGTAGAATAAAAAATAACTTAGACAAAATTTCTAGCTTGTGCGATGAATGGCAGCTAGCTGCACATGTATAGAAATGTAAGTGAGACACATGAGCATACAAAATTTCCATAATGCTCAAATACAGTATTAATAGTGTACTGCTTTACACAGTTGTATTGACTGAACATCTAGGCTTGACACAGCAGTGTGATGTTAAATGCAATGAGCTTGTCTGAACAGTTGTGGAGAAGGCAAAGAGTCAACTCTATGAGAATTCAAGGAAGATGTGATTCATCTATAAAACAGTACTGTTCAAGTGTTTGGGATTCCTACCAGACTGAATAAGAAAGGGAGACAAAGAACAAGACAGAGACAGGCAGCAGCTAGATTTTTACTGGTAGGTTCAGACATTGTTACAGTGTTACAGAGATGGTCTGGAATTCAAATGGAAATCCCTGGAGGGACAATAGCATTTTTCTAATAAAAAATGTTGAAGAAATTTAGAGCTGGCATATGAAGGGGACTGCAGAGCCACTCTACGGCACCAAAATTACATTAAGATCAACCTATATTTTAGAATCAAGTAACAAGAAAATCTGATTCACATTGCTCACTTTTTTTTTCATTTGCTTAGAATTCAAACACTTAATAAACAACTACCAAATCGTGTGTGGTGTATCATGACTACTTATAATTGTACAAAAATACTGAAAAGTTTCTCAACCACATTTTTGGATACAGTACTTACATCTAACCAATTGTGCCTAACTTCTCCACTGTTGAGCATGATATGTCCATCCAGACTCACTCCAGTGTCATTACCAAACAGTAGTGTTCTCCCTGTAACACAATGTTCATTACTGACATACCTGTTTGTGACACTTTTAGGAAGCACTTTAACATTCAATGTGTAGATACTATAACAAAACTGTATGGATGTCTCAACAAATTTATTCACTAACCTAATTGATTGGTTGGTTTGTTATTTGCGACAGGGGTACTAAACTGAGTAGGTCATCAGTCCCCCAGTGGGAAGGGGAAGGAGTAAGGATAGGAAAGGAGTGGGAGAGAAAGGAGATACAGTCCAGGAAGGAAAGAAGGAAGAAAGACTGCATTAGACTCATGAAACAACCGGGAGCCCGCAGGGAGGGAGGGAGGGCAGTCACTAACCTAATCATTTTGATGAGTAAATGCAAAAACAGTTAACACTTTTAAATTCATAAATAATGAAGAAGGAACAAACTAGAACAAAGAAAGCTATACTATAAAATTGGGAAGGGGTTGTTCACACTGATTTGGAGGAGTGAATTGGGAGGGGAGACAGAACAAAGGAAATGAAGGAAGGAAGATTATGGATTAACACCCCATTGACAACACTGTCATTCGGAGACAGAGAACAGAGAAAAAGGAAGAATCTCGAGAAGGGGAAGAGAGCATAGGATGAATGAAGTTAGAATCATGTGGTTAGAAGTGGGAGTGGTTATGAGGGAATGGTTAGTGGAGATTGAAATGAGAGGCTTGAAGGATATGTGGCAAGGACATTCTGCCACTGTTTCATCAACTCTGGCCTTGACTGTAGTTTTGTAGTGGCCATTCATTCATACGGACTATTGGATTGGTGTCATATTTACAAAAAGTATTGTGCAGAAATTACAGCAGAGCTGCACCCATTGGTTGCTCTGACTCCAGTGTGACAGGATAGGAGAAGTCTGTGATAAGAATGAATGAGGATGTGGTGGATTATTGTATCAGACATGTCTTGCACCTTGCTCTTTCCCAGGGATACACCTCATGTAACAAGACATAGGGAGCATGTGTACCTCAGGATGGGATAGGGCAATGCACAGATTGGGTAGGTAACAGAATACCACTTTGGGACAGTTAAAATGGTCTTTTCCAAACAAGAAGAAAAATAATCAAAGCTTTTATGAAGGATGTGGTTAAATTATTTCAGACCAAGATGGTATTGATGCAGATGAAAGCTAGAAACAGCAATGGTGTGGCGTAGTGGATAAAGTGATGGCCACTTAGGCAGAGGGTCTTGGGTTCAGGGCACACACTGTCTGAACATTTTAATTTCAATATACAGTTCTATAACCTTCTAGGTGTATAGACGAATAATATTCCAGAAGTTTCTGTGAGTTTATATATGCTGTGTAAACCTCCAGCCGGAGTCAATTCATATTGTGCTCTTGTATGTGTTAAATAAATCATCATGGAGTTTAAACCAGTGTTCGTTAATCAACTTGCTATATCCTACTACACCTGTGTGTGACAACATTGAGTGTTGAGAAGGTTACTCTTTTGTAGCTGATGCCTAGGGGTGGTTGGTGGATTTGGACCATACTTCACAGAAAATCTGTCTGTAGACTAGTTCTGGGAGGTTATGTTTGTCAGTGAGAGCCTTAATAAGAACTTCAGAAAGTTTGTCACAGCGAATGTGCCATCCATGAATTATCAGACTGAGCAGAAGATATTTTTAGTGATAAAAGGATCACAGCTGTCATATTGCAAGTACTTGCATGATTAGTGGATTTGATATGAACAGAGTTATGTATGGAGCCATCAAGAGGTCAGGGTCAATGTCCAGGAAGGTGGAACATTGGACTGAAACAAGGGAAATGGTTCTGAGTCCCAATATTGCAGTTTTGACTAAAACGAAGTATGTGACTGAAAATGTTAAAATTAGGTAGCAGATAACTCAACCTGACTGATTGCAAGATAAGAAAGGATCAGCCAGCCACTCTGCAATATACTAAAACCTCTAGCCTGAAAGCTTGGGCCAGAGTCCAGAATATTTATAAAATCTCAAAACTTTTCTGACACTCATCTCGTTATCACCTAAAATAGAGGGTAAATCACTATAAACACTTTCCTCCATCCTCTGTGTATAGTACAAAATACACTCCATTAAAATGTGGTGTACAGTAATCTGCACAGATCAGGGGCTCCTCTTGTCGAAATAAAACTCCATGGCTGTGTGGACAGTGCTCAATTCAGAAGTGGGTAATGGAGACTTCATCTTGCCTCACAGGCCGGCAAGAGGATGACACAGATGAAGAGTGGGCTTCAACAACCACAGCTTGTTGTTTGTTAATGACAGCCATCCATCCCCCACAATTGCAAGGACCACTACCTCAACAAGGAAGTGAGATCCTGTGAAGGAATAGGGTACTGTGTCACATCACGGTCTCCGCAGGCCTTTCTGGCAGCCCGATTGGCTTCTTCATTTCCTTGAATTCCTTCATAAACTGGGACCCAACAAAATGAGACCTGCTTAACCCTGACATTGGGGGGAAAAACAGTTCTTCCTATATATTTTGCAACAATGTCGCAGCTGAATACAGTTCCTGTAACAATTGTAGTGCACTAAGAGAATTGGAGCAGATAAGAAACCGTTTACCCCGATCTCTTCATATCTGCTTCATCGCCTTCAGGATCGCATGAAGCTCGGCAAAAAAAAAAAAAAAAAGGAATAATTCTTGGGAAGATGAATCACAACAATGACACAGGCAGGGAAAACTACAGAACAGCCCTGTTTTGAGCCAGCTATATACACCACTGTACAATTGTGGTGCCTAACTAAAAGCGTAAAAAATGCACACTGAAAGGGAAAATCTGAGGTTTAATCTTTTCTAAAAGTAGTCGGATCTAAAACAAGCCTAGGCCTCTGGAGGAGTCATGGTGAATATCTGCTCCAACCTCGCTGTAAAACATGGAAATCCACCACTTCCATATCTGAAAGACAATCCTTTTTACGGGTCCCATAAGGCCTCATGCGCATGGCTGAGAGTGACAAAGCCTTTCAAACGAAGGCTGAGCAACAGTGTGGTATGTGGGTGTGAATAGTGTTTTATATGCTGGGCGCACCATGATTAGTCGCTGCATGGTGTATAGAGTTGTGGCTCAGAAGCCTCAGCACAGAGACTTGGTCTGGGACTTGTTCTAAACACCACAGTGGCCAGCTGAATTCCTTTATGGTGTAATGTATCCAACATCTTTAAATAGGATGGCTGTGCAGATCCATAAACTGTACACACATAATCAAGCTAAGATCAAACAAAAGCTCTATAAAACTATAGCAGACAAGACCTGTCTGTTCCCCATGAAGTGTGGCTAATACATTTTGAAATGCTCATTGCTTTAAGGCATTCTCATTTCAGAACTTTCAGGTGTGACAACCATGAAAGTTTGGTCTCAAATGTGAGGCCCAGAAAATGCACTGTGTCTTTAAAATTTAGAACAGCATCTTTCATTCGCAAGTTCAAGCAAGGTTAAAATGGAACATGTATGATTAAAAATAATACACTCAGACTTCTCAATTAAAACCTTAAATCCAGTCTTTTCTGCCCATTCATCCAATCATCGAAAAGTTAGTGCAACTGACATGTTGTCATTGCTAGGCGTGAAGAAGAGCAAAATATTGAGAAGTCATCAACAAATAACGAAAACTGGACAGGATTTTTCACAGCAGATAAAAAAACTGTTGTTGCAAACAAAGTCTCATTTAAAACGCTACCTTGAGGAACACCATTCTCTTGCTCAAAACAAACAGAGAAGACGTTTCCTACTCAATATCTAAAATGGAGTACAGAAAGACAGGACTTAATAAAAAGGGGAAGACATCGAAGAAACCCTCATTCACGGAGTTGTCGAAGAATAAGGTGCCTCCTAGTAGTATCATATGGCTGCTCGATGTTAATGAATATATCCAAAAGGTGATGCCATCACACAAAAGCTTGTTATATAGCTGCTTTCACAAAGGCCAGGTTATCAAATGTGAAACAATATTTCCTGAACTCATACTGAAAGCGACTAAGGAGCTGATGGGATTCTAACATCCAGACAAGGTGGTGGTTGACCACCTGCTCTAAGGTCTTTCCCACATTGCTAGTGAGGTCAGTGCTATTATAGCTACTCGAGATCATGCGATCCTTCCCTAGTTTTGAAATAGGAACTAATATCGCTTCATGCCTTGAGTAGGGGAACTGACCTGATGCACAAATAACATTAAAAAGTGAGAGGAGGCTTTCTCTCTTCCAATCTGCAAAGTGCTGTAACATACTACAATGTATCCCATCATGTTCAGGGCACGTATCACAAGCTGCAGACAATGTAGAATCTAGCTCAAACTTGGAAAGGGGGCAATTGTATTCTTCTGCAGTGGTGGTCATGAAATCCAAACTGCCCTTCTCAGCACCCATTCTGTGGCACCGGATAGCTGTTGCTACAACGACAGTGGAAGTTACAGTGGTGAAATACTCCACATAGTCTATGCAATGTCTCGTGGATCGGTGTAGAGAGTGCCATTCATCATGACAGCGGGTATAGGGCACTAAAGTCCTTTTCCAGATATCTTCCTTATTGTCTTCCATACTTTAGTGCTGGTTGTGGAACGATTAATGAAATGCAGGAAGCACTGCCATTATCTCTTCTTACTCTCTCATATAATCTGGCAACATTTTGCCCTTGCTACCCAAAAGGCTGCAAGATTATCTGCAGCATGTTGGTGCTTGAATTTATGCAGAGGCACTTGTCTAGTCAGATGGCAGAGCGGCTTTCTTCACTCCACCAAGGGACAGGCTGCCTTTTCAACTGTCCTGTTGATTGTTGAATGGATGCTTCACCTGCATGGTGGATCAGTTGTGTAACATGATTCACACATTCCAGGACACTATCTCTTTGTTGAAATTCATCAAGTAGACTAAACAAAGCCCAGTCCATCTGTTGAAGCACCCATCGTCGCATGGTTCTGGCTGGTACCATTCTGTCTGACAGATGAATCCAGAAGGTGAAGTGGCCATTTCCATGTAGGACATCAACCACTTATCATTGTGCAAAGTGGCCACGGGCTTGAAATGAGAGTGAAAGATCAATAGCAGAGAATGACCCTGTCACAGCACCCTTGTTGCCTCTGAGGAACATCAAGCCCCAAGAGATCTGGAGCAGAGTCAGATGAGAGGTCAGGTATAATGACCTCTGTGTGGTCTGAACATTTATTCTGCATTTTAACCTATGATTGAATCTCCCCAGATGCCTTTTTTGACTTGGTGGTCTTGGCTGAAGTGGCAGCAACAGGAAAAGGGGCAGTGCTCAACATTGAAGTAGGCTCTGGCATGAATGGTGGCAGGAGCTGACCAGCTGTCTCAGCTGCCAAGAGTGTCAAGAGCTCCATAATGTTGACATCAGTAGATTCAAAAAATGTTCAAATGTTTGTAGAACTTATGGGACTTAACTACGGGATCATCAGTCCCTAAGCTAACAAACTACTTATGAACTACCTTAGACTAGGGACGGCACAAATATCCATGCCCGAGGGGGGATTCGAACCCCCGACTGTAGTGGCCATGCAGACCGTGACTGGAGCACCTCAGTCCCCTCGGCCACCGCGGCCGGCCATCAGTAGATTTTTCTGATGTTTGTGGAAGGGCTTGAGGCCCAGAAACAACTGCAGCCTGACAGGTACATTGAAAACACATGCAGTGGTACTGACAATAACTACCTCTGTTTCAGCTGAAGCATCAACTTTGACAACTGGTTTCTGAATAACAGCAGTGAAAGAGGTGACAAATGCAGGAGGATGCATGGCCTTAAAGATTTCTTGGCCTCAGCATAGAAAATGCATTTTGTTGTCTTGATTTACTGAATTTTTTTCTCCTGTAGGTAGATGGTGCAGTCCCTACTCAGAGCAGTTGTTCTCCAGAGCAGTTGACACACTTCAGAGGAGGTGAACAAGGTTCTCCATCATGAACACCTTTACTGAAGTTGCAACAGTTAGCAATGCCATTGCATCCCGGCATAGTATGACCAAACTGCAGGCACTTAAAGCAGTGGATCGGTTTAAGGAAATAGGGTCATACTCGTAGGCGAAGGAAGCCTGCTTTGACATGTTTAGGGAGTTTTGGGCTACTGAATGTGAGGATGAAGGAGTCGGGTTTTATTAACTCCCCACGCATCTTTTTCATGACATGCTATACTTCAATGATACTTTTCTAAGCTCACTCACCTTTCAGTTCTTCAGTCTTAACATTCACCAAATCCTTGCATGTTACTGCACCTTTACTATAATTTAGGGAGCCATGCAATTTTGGTTCAATGGAATATTTGCCAAAGCTTTTGGATTTCTGCGGGTTTGTTACTTGCTATGAACTGAACATTTCAACCAACAATGTCCCATTCTGGCGCAGTTTCAAAGATTTCAAATACCAGCAATATCTTCAAGACCTTTCTGAATGTAAAATTTTGGAACATATTCAAAACTATATTCTTTATGTTTAATTACCAAGAACACATTCTGGCTAGCAGCATGTGTTCTGTTACTATTCCAAAAGCTCTGTGAAGTATTTTCAAAATCTGGAGGACTGGTGAACCTAGCCCTCTTGTTAGGTTGGGTGTTGGTATCCCCCAGTGGTACACCCATCCCACTAGGAGGTTTAAAAGCACTCGAAAGATCCATCTCGGTCCCACAAGGAGCTAGTGAACTTAATATCTACCTAAACAGAGCTCCGCATACCTAGGTAAGCCTAATACAACTGAGGCTCGGCAGTATCCCCAGATGTTGCTCACTAGTGACTGTTCCACCTCAACAGCCATGCATCCCATTGCAGCAAGCAGCACACCTTGGGATTGAGGGTTTCTTTAATTTTTATTTCATTTTATATAGAAGGAAACTTTCCTGGTGGGAAAAATATGTAAAAAAAATGTTCAAATGTTTGTAGAACTTATGGGACTTAACTAAGGGGTCATCAGTCCCTAAGCTTACAAACTACTTATGAACTAACTAAGACTAAGGACGGCACAAATATCCATGCCCGAG
Organism: Locusta migratoria; assembly: GCA_026315105.1. NCBI lineage: Eukaryota > Metazoa > Arthropoda > Insecta > Orthoptera > Acrididae > Locusta > Locusta migratoria. The sequence goes on along the minus strand of CM048745.1, from coordinate 703,575,411 downwards.
GGGGGATTCGAACCCCCGACCATTATGTAAAAAAAAAAATAGAGATCATTTACTTACCCAAACACAGGCTCATTGACAGATACAAAAACACAAATAAAAGAAAGGAGGGGAAAAACGGAAGAATGTGGGTTTTAAGGGAATGGATGAGGAGTCATTCGAGTCCCGGGAGTGGAGGGACTTACATTAGGGGAAAACAGAAAAGGTAAACATGTACACACAGGCTCACTGACAGATACAAAAACACAAATAAAAGAAAGGAGGGGGAAAAGGGAAGAATGTGGGTTTTAAGGGAGTGGATGAGGAGTCATTCGAGTCCCGGGAGTGGAGGGACTTACATTAGGGAAAAACAGAAAAGGTAAACATGTACACACATACCCACACATATACAAACACACAAACACAGTCTGCCTTGGTGTGTTTGCGTGTGTATATGTGGGTACATGTTTACCTTTCCTTTTTTCCCCTAATGTAAGTCCTTCCACTCCCGGGATTGGAATGACTCCCCATCCACTCCCTTAAAACCTGCATCCTTCCCTTTTTCCCTTCCTTCCTTCCTCTTTTCCTGATGAAGCGGCCAAGAGTTGCGAAAGCTTGAATCTTTTTGTATGTGTGTGTTTTTATTTGTGTTTTTGTATCTGTCAATGAGCCTGTGGTTTGGGTAAGTAAATGATCTCTCTCTCTCTCTCTCTCTCTCTCTCTCTCTCTCTCTCTCTCTCTCTCTATATATATATATATATATATATATATATATATATATATATAGTCTAACTTCTTTGCTTTCTACAGTTCTACAGTGTGTCTGCCTAAGTGTACTTGCGTCTGTGTAAATGTGTGGGTGTGTGTGTTTTTGTTTACCCTCTTTTTTTCCCCCCAAGGTAAGTCTTTCCTGTCCCGGGATTGGAATGACTCCTTATCCACTCCCTTAAAAACCCTCATCATTTCCTTTTCCCTCTCCTTCCCTTCTGCCTGACGAAGCAGCTAGGCTGCGAAAGCTTGTATGTGTGTTTGTGTGTGATTTTATTTATTTTATTTGTTTCTATCGACGAGCCGGTCCTTTTGGTAAGTCATATATATATATATATATATATATATATATATATATATATATATATATATATATAAAAGAGATGACTTACCAAAAGGACCGGCTCGTCGAGAGACAAATAAAATCACACACACACACAAACACACATACAAGCTTTCGCCACCACTGGCAGCTTCTTCAGGAAAAAGAGGAAAAAAGGGGAGGAAAAGGGAAGGATATGGGTTTTAAGGAAGTGGAAAAGGAGTCATTCCAATCCCAGGAGTGGAAGGACTTACCTTAGGGGGCAAAAAGGAAGGTAAACAAGTACACACACACTCAGACATATCGAAACGCAAACACACCTAGACAGAGGCTTTTTCACAAATGTCTGTCTAGGTGTGTTTGCGTTTCGATATGTCTGAGTGTGTGTGTATTTGTTTACCTTCCTTTTTTTTCCCCTAAGGTAAGTCCTTCCACTCCTGGGATTGGAATGACTCCTTTTCCACTTCCTTAAAACCCATATCCTTCCCTTTTCCTCCCCTTTTTTCCTCTTTTTCCTGAAGAAGCTGCCAGTGGTGGCGAAAGCTTGTATGTGTGTTTGTGTGTGATTTTATTTGTTTCTCTCGACGAGCCGGTCCTTTTGGTAAGTCATCTCTTTTCTATTTTTATTTTTATTATAGAGGAAAAATTCCTAACAGGAAAAAAAAATATATACGTAAAAAATAGATGAAGAACACTTACCAGGCGAAGGGGCACAGGCAGTAATAGCAACAAATAAACACACAGACACACACACACTCAAAAATGCTAGCTTTCGCAGCCTAGCTGCTTCATCAGGCAGAAGGGAAGGAGAGGGAAAAGGAAATGATGAGGGATTTAAGGAAGGGGGTAAGGAGCCATTCCAATCCCGGGACAGGAAAGACTTACCTTGGGGGAAAAAATGGAAGGTAAATAAATGCACATACACCCACACATTTACACAGACCCTTTTCCCTCTCCTTCCCTTCTGCCTGATGAAGCAGCTAGGCTGCGAAAGCTAGCATTTTTGAGTGTGTGTGTGTCTGTGTGTTTATTTGTTGCTATTACTGCCTGTGCCCCTTCGCCTGGTAAGTGTTCTTCATCTATTTTTTACGTCTATTTTTATTTTTGTTTATCCCACCGGGAAAGTTTCCCTCTATAATTTTATACACACAACAATCCACAACAGTGTCACATGGTGTTCATTGAAGCATGCCCAGAGATTACGGTGTCAGAGGACTGGTGGCACTTAACAGCCTTCAGCTGAGGGACCCCTAGGTCGCCAGCAAATTAATGCTGCGCCCCTGAAAGGAGAGTCTCTGAAGTAAACTATCTTAATTACTTACCTTTTGCAAATATAATGAAACATTAGCAGTAATATTTTTCTGCTTCATACATTGTCTTAGTAGTTTCTAAGAACTTTTTTGCTTACCCTATGAATACTAATGAAACATTCCTTTTCCTGTATATATTTTTTGCACTAGGCATGAACCTTTGTGACAGGCTCACTTAACTCTGCTTTTGAAATCATTCAATTTTCATTTCTTCACAATAGAAAATCATAAAGGCAAGATAGTATTTTATATTTGTATTACAAGTTATTGGATGAGCGGTAGTTAACTTATAGGAGCCTTGTTGACCAGTCCATATTCTTGTACTAAGAACATATCCTGTAAACTTCTCCCACTAGTCAAAAATTTCCCGAACACATGTGTCTGTGTCTGTGTAAATGTGTGGGTGTATGTGCATTTATTTACCTTCCATTTTTTCCCCCAAGGTAAGTCTTTCCTGTCCCGGGATTGGAATGGCTCCTTACCCCCTTCCTTAAATCCCTCATCATTTCCTTTTCCCTCTCCTTCCCTTCTGCCTGATGAAGCAGCTAGGCTGCGAAAGCTAGCATTTTTGAGTGTGTGTGTGTCTGTGTGTTTATTTGTTGCTATTACTGCCTGTGCCCCTTCGCCTGGTAAGTGTTCTTCATCTATTTTTTACGTCTATTTTTATTTTTGTTTATCCCACCGGGAAAGTTTCCCTCTATAATTTTATACACACAACAATCCACAACAGTGTCACATGGTGTTCATTGAAGCATGCCCAGAGATTACGGTGTCAGAGGACTGGTGGCACTTAACAGCCTTCAGCTGAGGGACCCCTAGGTCGCCAGCAAATTAATGCTGCGCCCCTGAAAGGAGAGTCTCTGAAGTAAACTATCTTAATTACTTACCTTTTGCAAATATAATGAAACATTAGCAGTAATATTTTTCTGCTTCATACATTGTCTTAGTAGTTTCTAAGAACTTTTTTGCTTACCCTATGAATACTAATGAAACATTCCTTTTCCTGTATATATTTTTTGCACTAGGCATGAACCTTTGTGACAGGCTCACTTAACTCTGCTTTTGAAATCATTCAATTTTCATTTCTTCACAATAGAAAATCATAAAGGCAAGATAGTATTTTATATTTGTATTACAAGTTATTGGATGAGCGGTAGTTAACTTATAGGAGCCTTGTTGACCAGTCCATATTCTTGTACTAAGAACATATCCTGTAAACTTCTCCCACTAGTCAAAAATTTCCCGAACACATGTGTCTGTGTCTGTGTAAATGTGTGGGTGTATGTGCATTTATTTACCTTCCATTTTTTCCCCCAAGGTAAGTCTTTCCTGTCCCGGGATTGGAATGGCTCCTTACCCCCTTCCTTAAATCCCTCATCATTTCCTTTTCCCTCTCCTTCCCTTCTGCCTGATGAAGCAGCTAGGCTGCGAAAGCTAGCATTTTTGAGTGTGTGTGTGTCTGTGTGTTTATTTGTTGCTATTACTGCCTGTGCCCCTTCGCCTGGTAAGTGTTCTTCATCTATTTTTTACGTCTATTTTTATTTTTGTTTATCCCACCGGGAAAGTTTCCCTCTATAATTTTATACACACAACAATCCACAACAGTGTCACATGGTGTTCATTGAAGCATGCCCAGAGATTACGGTGTCAGAGGACTGGTGGCACTTAACAGCCTTCAGCTGAGGGACCCCTAGGTCGCCAGCAAATTAATGCTGCGCCCCTGAAAGGAGAGTCTCTGAAGTAAACTATCTTAATTACTTACCTTTTGCAAATATAATGAAACATTAGCAGTAATATTTTTCTGCTTCATACATTGTCTTAGTAGTTTCTAAGAACTTTTTTGCTTACCCTATGAATACTAATGAAACATTCCTTTTCCTGTATATATTTTTTGCACTAGGCATGAACCTTTGTGACAGGCTCACTTAACTCTGCTTTTGAAATCATTCAATTTTCATTTCTTCACAATAGAAAATCATAAAGGCAAGATAGTATTTTATATTTGTATTACAAGTTATTGGATGAGCGGTAGTTAACTTATAGGAGCCTTGTTGACCAGTCCATATTCTTGTACTAAGAACATATCCTGTAAACTTCTCCCACTAGTCAAAAATTTCCCGAACACATGTGTCTGTGTCTGTGTAAATGTGTGGGTGTATGTGCATTTATTTACCTTCCATTTTTTCCCCCAAGGTAAGTCTTTCCTGTCCCGGGATTGGAATGGCTCCTTACCCCCTTCCTTAAATCCCTCATCATTTCCTTTTCCCTCTCCTTCCCTTCTGCCTGATGAAGCAGCTAGGCTGCGAAAGCTAGCATTTTTGAGTGTGTGTGTGTCTGTGTGTTTATTTGTTGCTATTACTGCCTGTGCCCCTTCGCCTGGTAAGTGTTCTTCATCTATTTTTTACGTCTATTTTTATTTTTGTTTATCCCACCGGGAAAGTTTCCCTCTATAATTTTATACACACAACAATCCACAACAGTGTCACATGGTGTTCATTGAAGCATGCCCAGAGATTACGGTGTCAGAGGACTGGTGGCACTTAACAGCCTTCAGCTGAGGGACCCCTAGGTCGCCAGCAAATTAATGCTGCGCCCCTGAAAGGAGAGTCTCTGAAGTAAACTATCTTAATTACTTACCTTTTGCAAATATAATGAAACATTAGCAGTAATATTTTTCTGCTTCATACATTGTCTTAGTAGTTTCTAAGAACTTTTTTGCTTACCCTATGAATACTAATGAAACATTCCTTTTCCTGTATATATTTTTTGCACTAGGCATGAACCTTTGTGACAGGCTCACTTAACTCTGCTTTTGAAATCATTCAATTTTCATTTCTTCACAATAGAAAATCATAAAGGCAAGATAGTATTTTATATTTGTATTACAAGTTATTGGATGAGCGGTAGTTAACTTATAGGAGCCTTGTTGACCAGTCCATATTCTTGTACTAAGAACATATCCTGTAAACTTCTCCCACTAGTCAAAAATTTCCCGAAGGTCCAACAGCCTACCCATAATTCTATGTAAAAACTTCATGTAACAAAAATGTGACCTGTGTATTTTTTTTTCTTTGACAAAAATGGCATAATAATCAAACTGCAAAACTAAGAGTAAAGCGGTGAAAATGGACTTGTTACACTACAAGCAGAGTTTGAACCAAATCAGAGAAGATGCCAAAGTGTGGATTCTCAGTGTGGGACATTACTGTGAGTAGTGAGTGATGCAATTAATGAAAGAAAGCAAAGCAAAGCAAAGCAAATAGGTCACTCAAAGTTATGACTTTTATTTAGGGTATAAGTGAAGTGCTACAACACTATATCCTCATATCAGAGAACATATTACAGTGTGCTTGCATAATTTGATTATAATCTTTAAGCTAATATAATAATTGCTAAGAAAATGAAGTTAGTATTACTCAATGAGCCTTTTTTTGTGAAGTACTACACTATAGACACATATCAGCAAACATCTGAAAAGCCCCTTTTTGTTGCATTTAGCTGAAGATTAATTGTTGTATGATTATTTATTTTGCATAACTCAATTTTAATCTTGAATTTAATTGCTAAGAGCATGAATAGCGCTGTTAAGAAAAATCCAATACTTATAAAATCATATTCTTGGCAGTTCCATTATCTTGGAGTCAGAATTTTATCCACATGTTCATGCTTACAAAATTCTCACAGTGCTATTGTAATGGAACTGCCCAGTTGTGTCCATTTTCTTTTTGTAACTAAAATATGTTGATCTATGCCAACAGGCAGAAATACGTATTTCGAGAATGACTAGCAGTAAGACATCTGCCTAGAAAGCATGGAGGTCCGGGTTCGATTCCCGGTTGCATCACAAATTTTAATTCAATGCTTCAGATTTATCATTAATGTCTTCAACATATTCAAGACGAAAATCCATCTCAGGTATTGTATATTTATATTTACATTGACTTTTTATCTTGTTTATTTTTTGTCAAATATTGTGTCTATTTGTATATAATTATTGCACAAAAGACAGTATTTCATACAATATGAGTCAGTACTGGACTTGGAAGTTCTTTGAATTGAGTAAGGATGATCTTTAGTTTGCTGTGTGGTCTCGGCCACTTTCATTTCAGCCATGTGCGAGTGTGGTTGTTATGTTTATATGTACAGTTAAAGTTTTGATGCGCATACTACATGTGGCATGTTGTTTTTGTGTTTTTGTATCTTTAGTAAAGTGAATGTAAAATGTGTGTGTTACGCATCAGATGGTCGAAATTTTTAAATGTGAGTGATTTATCTAAAAAAAAAGTGAAGTTTCTGTTACCATATTTTTATTTAGTGTAGTACTCCAAAAATAATAATAATAATAAACCCACACCTCTTCTGTAGAAACAAGATCAAACCTAGACAACGGAGCCACAATTATGAGGAGGACCCAGCAGCAGTGAGAAAACCAAGATATGTAATGTAATCTTCACAAGCATCTATCTATCACATTTTTTTGTGTCCATTGGTCATACCATAAAAGTATCTATATGGAGCATTTATATTACTTTAACAATGGGATAGGGCAGTGAAATGGTCATCTTTGCTTATATGGTCATCTTTGCTTATCTGGTGCTTCCACATCCTGAGGATTTGTATGAGTAAGTCACAGGTGGCTACTATTTTTCAAAAATTCCTCTTCCTTAGGCCTATCTACAGATCCCTCTCAATGAACCCTCCACTCAGTTAGCAGTCAACAAAATGCTCACCGGGTTCTTTCAATTTAACCACATCATATATGGCATCGCTAGTGCGCCAGCCATCTTTCAGCGGCACCTGAAACAGTTACTGGGGGGGGGGGGGGGGGGGCATGCCAGATTGTATAACCTACCTCGAAAACATCATCACGAACAGCTGGACCACTGCTCCTTTTTCCTGCCTACTATCACCACGTCAAATCATCTCCAACAGAGGCATATTGCCTACCTCTTTTCACATTACTGCTATTGAGCCCCTTCCTGATACTAACAATGTTCACCAAGTAAAGTATTTTCTTGGGAAGGCCATGTACTACAGGAAATTCATTCCTTCTACTGCCCACATAGCGGCACCCCTCCATCACCTCTGACACAAAAACGTATCATTCCAATGGTCCCCAGACTATGACATGTATTTCCACTACTTAAAGCAAAAGTTACCTCATGCCATACACACAATCTTGTCCTTTACTGCTGGCCCCCTGATGCCTCACACTATGGTGTTGGTGGTGTTCATTTCTCACTACCTTCCAGATGGCTCTGAATACCCAGTGGCATATGTTTCGAAGACACTCTCATATGATCAAGTGCAAGTATTCACAAATCAAAGAAGAAGTCTTTGTGGTAGTTTTTTTGTACCTTTAAGGTACACGTTTTCATTTAATAAGTAACCTTAAGCCAGCCAGGGCTTATTTTTTCCAAAGGCCCCAGGCCATGACGTCCCCTATACAGTAGTGGGTCCTTTTTCTTTCCAAGTTTCGATACTCAATCAATTTCTGCCCCACCTCCCATCACACAAACACCAATGCCCCATCCCACCTGCCTTGCAGCCTGGTTTCCACTTTTGAATCATCTGAACTCCTCGTTTGTCAGGTGGATGATGACATTCAGAACGAATTACTGGCATGCCCAGTGATATCTAACATGGTGGCCATGTGTGATGTTACATCCTTTGCAGTTGGGTGGCCCTTCCACCACCTTGCTCCTTTTACTCCATACACCATCAGCTGGTAGCCGTCAATGAAGTGCTTCTCTGGGTCGAATCCACCTCCAATCCTTGCATCATCATGCCGTCTTCCCTATGGACCTTGATCCTGCACAACTTACATGAACAACACTAGAGTAATGGATGAAGGCCCTCATGAGAGGACATGTGTTCTGGTTCAGCATTGAGTGCCTGGCCCAGAGTTGTCACCAATGTACCCAGACACTTCAATCCTTCTAATCCATGGTCTGCCGCAAAACACCTTTAGCAGAGCATCCGTGCCAACTTTTCAGCGCCCTTTCTTGGCCTGTTCATTAATTTTCATGGATGGATACTCCCACTTTCCCTTACCAGTTTACATTACCACTGCTACCACCATCATGGACCTCCCCAAATGCTTTTCCACTGAAGATCTTTCCATCACGTTAGTATCAGACAATGGCCTGCAATTTCACAGTCAGGTGTTCAGCCAATTCTGCCAAATTAATGGTATCCATCATATTTCTGGGTCGAATCCACCTCCAATCCTTGCATCATCATGCCGTCTTCCCTATGGACCTTGATCCTGCACAACTTACATGAACAACACTAGAGTAATGGATGAAGGCCCTCATGAGAGGACATGTGTTCTGGTTCAGCATTGAGTGCCTGGCCCAGAGTTGTCACCAATGTACCCAGACACTTCAATCCTTCTAATCCATGGTCTGCCGCAAAACACCTTTAGCAGAGCATCCGTGCCAACTTTTCAGCGCCCTTTCTTGGCCTGTTCATTAATTTTCATGGATGGATACTCCCACTTTCCCTTACCAGTTTACATTACCACTGCTACCACCATCATGGACCTCCCCAAATGCTTTTCCACTGAAGATCTTTCCATCACGTTAGTATCAGACAATGGCCTGCAATTTCACAGTCAGGTGTTCAGCCAATTCTGCCAAATTAATGGTATCCATCATATTTTCCTGGATTTCGTGGGTATAAAGTGTTTCAAGTGTACACTCAACTTTCTCATTTGTCAACCAACTCCTTCAATCCATAAACTTATGTGGACAAGATGGAAAGATTCCCGAATTTTTCCTGGATTTCGTGGGTAAAAAGTAAAATTTTTGTCGGGTTAAAATACAGTTTTTCAGAGTGAAATATACTTTTTCCCAGGTGAATTACACTATTTATGTTATATTTATCAATATACTTGGTTTGGAGTAGGAAAAATTATAAATTCCTTTAAAATGCAATTTTTTATACAGCGGCATAGAACTTAACAGTGTTAAAAGGCACTTACGATGTTGACATCTTTCTTTTTGTTTTATCACTTATTATTATTATTATTATTATTTTGTGATGTATAGATGTTGATAACAGAGCGATAATCGATGGGAAGTAAGAGTGACCAGTCATGAGTCAGTTACATACAGCCAGTAAGAATGAAGTTTCTTACTTCTGTTTCATATATGATGCTTGCATATATTTCATTTGTTTCATTATGATGAAGATGATGTAAATTATTGTTTTGTAAAATTTTTTGCAGTTCTTATGAATATGTTACGATTCTCATGTATGTTGTTACGTTGGAAATCAACAGAACAGCTTTAATTGCTTGTGAAAAATATTTCACTCATTTCTTTGACTTTGAAAAGATTTTTTTATTAAGTTTTTGTGCATAAATCTAATAAAACAACAAGAGTATGACCAAAATGCATTTACGAACTCCTAATTTGCTGTCTGCAAATTATTTTTAAGAATAATTATACTTCTTGTCATCATTGCTGCATAATTTGTAATCCCTGTATTAAAGAAGTAAAATGCATGTTAAACTAACTTTGAATTGTCATCTTTTATACCATGTTTTACCCTTTAAGATATAACTAAACATAAATGTGCCATTTATATCTTTTAATAATGATATAAATGGCAGGTCATCAAAGCCATAAATTTCCCTAAATGCATCCCCAAAGTATTAAGCTGTGAATGGGAGTCAAATGGTTCATTATTTAAGAAATTCTTAGCACATTCACACTATTAATGTAATTCATTTTGCTAAAATGCCATTTATTTTGAAAGTAACAGTTCTCAAACCCCCATTCACAAAATTTATCTGTGACTAACTATAAATGTAAACAGATGAGACATCACCTCATCAAAAACAGATTATTGTAAAGTAATGCATATTCTTCATCCTAACACCATTGAGACATTCTGCTATAGGTAGACACTTGTAGGTTAGGTGAGGGTGTTTTGTTGTTGGAAATCAAATATTATCATTCCAATGAAAGTTTTATTATCGTATTATTTCTCATTTATGTTTCACAATTGCAGTATTACTGTGCAGTAATGGGCTACAGTTAAGTTCTTATCTCCAATATTACATTAAAAGTAACTTAACAATGAAAAATTCCCGAGGTTGTAAAAAATTCCCAGATATATCTCAGATTTCCCCCAGATGAAAATATCCCCAGGTTTTTCCCAGATCTCCCAGTTGTCCCAGTGTGTATATACCCTGAATAACTGGAATACTCTGTGACCTACCAAAAGCATTCGAGTGTGTAGATCATAAAATTTTACTTAGCAAGGTAGAGAAATATGGTTTAAAAAGGGTAGTAGGAATGTGACTTAAGGAGTACATAGATTACAGAAAGCAGAACGTAGTGCTGAAAAATTCTGTAGCAGAACCTACCAATTGTTAATGCGGCACAGCAAAATGTAGAGTACCCCAGTTCAGTGCTTTGTTCCTTACTTTTCTTAACCTTTATCAATGATCTAATCTGGTGTATGATTCATAAACACACATTCTCACATTTGTAGATGACACAACTATTATGATTGACAAATTACCCAACTGAAGCCTAGAGTTCAGTACAACTTCTATATTTAAAGCAGCTCTAGATTGGTTCACTGCAAATGGTATCACTACCACATCATTGCCTGCCACATTGTATGATGCTGTTAAAATCACCCATAGTGACTGAAAATACTTGTTTCTTGTGTCTGGTCACACATCTTCACTTGGCTGGTGATATGATGATGTCGCTGCCCCCCATCCTGAAGTTCCACGAAGGACTTTCTTCTAAAATGTTTGTTGCCAGACAAGGCATTGATCCACATTCTCAACATTACTGAAACAGTAACGATTGGTGATTCCACCACTAGGGCAGGTCTGGCACTACCTATGGTCAACAGTAGACCATTCTTTCTTGCAGAACCCAGTGCTGTGGGCCATATGGCAGTTGAAATTTCCCGGAGATATACAAATTCAGTTTCTGGCACTTTTGACACTGCCTCTCAACGCTCACCTGAAAGACAGAGTGTACCAAGTGATGAGCCACTACCAGCAGATTTCCTGACCTAAATCAACCTCACCAGCACGTGCAGTTTAAAAACCAGACACCCCTCCTTCCCCCACTTCCTGGCAACCAGACATTCCAAGCAGCACAGCTGTCTGCAGATGGTGGAGTAACCTGTTGGCAGCAGAGCAGTACCTCAACCACTCTCAGCCAACCCCACCACCGCACCATCACAGCCTGGCATGCCATCTGTCATACATGTCACTACTTCCTCCACCTCTTATACAGCGAGCTGGATACCCATGGTGATGCATGGTGACAAAGCATGCAACTGTAGGCCTCAGTGTGTGTCATCATCAAACTTTTAGCACAGTGACTAGATAGCATTGACCCCCAAGCAACTTCCCACCAATGCCGCTCCTTCGGACACCACTTCTGGAGGACTATATCTCACAGACGTTTACTCGCAAACCCACTTCCTGGTGGACACCAGCACCAAGTCCAGTGTCATACCATCTAACCCCGTCTCATCAAACTTCAATCCCATCCCAGGACTGATGCAAGCCATCAAAGGGCTCGTCCATTTGGGTCTAAGGTACTACTGAAATCTACTTACAGCTTGCACAGGACACTACATTCCCTTGGACATTCTACATCTTTAATATTGACACCCCTATGCTTGGAATTGACTTCCTAAAGCATTATGGATTTTCTCTGGACCTTCAGACAGCACTCACTCATCACACCCCTTCTCAATGACTTATCTATGGACAGTTTGCGCCTGCAGCTTCCGAGTGTACATGGCTCTACTCCGAACTGGCTGCCATATTTATAGACATGATCCATGTCCGTGATGAATCTGACACCTCATGCGATGACAATGATGTCGTCCGTCATTAGTTTGACCATCTCCAGCAACCTGTCAAGAACTCGTGAGAAGGTGTCCACACTTGCAGCACAGCAACTTCCGAGTGTACCACCCCTACTTTCAATGACCATGGCAGTAATAAGGATAATAAATTGCTTGTTGTGGCCCAACCACTTTTCTGGAGCGTAACAAATGGTACCTTCCACAAACTTAATATGACCGAGGACCCTTCAGATGCTTATCAGCGCACAAAATGCAGGCCACGAAACAGATTGTTCAGGAACTCAATGATAGTGAAATTATGTGTCTCTCTAACAGCAACTGGTCATCCCACAGTCATCTGGCTCAAAAGAAAGATGGCAATTACCAACTGTGCAGTGAATACCGCAAGTTTAATGCCAGAATAATCATTGATAATTACCAGACATCACACATTCAAGATTTTGTACAGCACCTCCATGAAGCTTAAGTTTTCTCAGTTGTAAACTGTCAGAAGGCCCAACATCAGATTCCGATAACCTCAGGTACTATACACAAAATGACTATTATTACCCCTTTTTGCGTCTTTGAATACTGTTTCATGCCCTTTGGCCAAAAGAATGCAGTGCAGTCCTGGAACTGTTTCATTGGCTCTGTCCTCTTCCAATTTCCATATTGCTGTGCATACCTCGAAGACATTTTACTTTTTTTCGTCCTCCCTACAAGAACACAAGGACCATTTGGCACATGTACGTAACCCTTTCAGGCCTGGCATCCAATATATTGGACACTGATTTTTTATTAATTTTAGAACACTATACCATTTCGCTTTACTTAGAGACCCAGCATGGTGTGCCCTCCACTACAGCCACCTTACTCCAGCCTGCAGTGCATTTTCTGCAGATTCATTGACATTTCCCTCAAAGTGTACATGGTTACTGTCTCTAGCAACTGCTTCAAACCCAAGTGAACGCTCTCCTCCAAGTATGAAACCCCACACATAGGAAGTGGTAATACACGTGACATCCCCTTGGCTGGAAAGGACATAGCATGTGATGATCCTTCACCAGCTCATAGTGCCCTTGGATGTGACAACTGTCTGACGAGTGATGAACATGTGTGTAGTGACCAGAGTTTAGTGATCACGCAAACGGCAAAAACGACACCGCAGTAATCACCGACCTGCATCCCAACAGCCAACCCATGGTATGGCCCATTTCACACCATGCATAGCACCTTACAATTCGTCTACATTCACGGCTTTTCCTCTGACCCATGACTTCAACATCTCCCAGTTCAACCCCACAGTGACGACACTGCACCTCACTGATTTATGTGCTATCAACGCAGATGCCTACTTTACATACAAAGTAGACGCCTCCGCATAACCACTGCACAATGTGACCATCCAGCTGTGGAACAAAACACTGTTTGTTTTGTACCTACAGCCCCACTCCGACAACCCCTCCACTCTTTTACACATCAAGCTCATCAAACACCTCCCTCTACCTGCCCCCACTGACACATCAAAGGTCACAGTATCCATAAGCACATCAGACATCCTATATCTGTCAATTCGCCTACTTTCTCCTCCTTCCGGTCCCTCTCCAATCCTACGCTCTCATGCTGGACAGACCCTCAGCCACCCACACTGGTTAAAGGGCTACATCACATTCTCTCTGCCATTTGATCCTCTTCAGGAGTGCAACTATGAGGTACTTTATCACCCATGTCATCGTACACACTGGAAGCAGACAGCCACAACTTCAACTCATCGAGCACACTGCAGCTTGTGTGGACAGCACCCAACATAGTGAATTTGCTTGGCCATGTCCCCCTCAGCGACTGTGCCACTTTACACAGCCTCACAACTCCACCTCACAAGGGTGCCAAAGTAACCTCTTTAGTTGACTGTAGCTACAACTGCCTCAGCAGCCATAACAAACAGTGCTTCTCTGCACTTGATGGTGTTAACTACTCTACTCATAGAGGTGATTAATAAAGTGTTTTTCTACCAACTTTTAGTGTGTTATTCTTCCATAGTGTTGGTACGAACCACAACAGGAATTATCATTAAACGCAAAGAACTTCATTTGGACAAAAGTCAGATTCCAAATGCTTTTTGAGACACAAAACATTTGCAGTAGATTATTATTTCTTTTCTGTATTTTTCAATAGACTGTTTGTTTTGCACATGTACAGCAGAAAACACCAAAACATGCAAATAACAAAATGGAGCACGTTAATTCAGATCTACTTGTGCCTCAAACGACACAGATTCACAGGCATAATATATTAGTTACTACTGTCGTCCATGGAACATTCTAAACATTATTGGCCTTATTCTTGCATAATGTCCAAGGAAGCATGGAGATTTTCATTGACATTAAGATGCATGAAAAATGGTCTTTTGCCTAAGATGGAGTGCAAATTACCATATATTCACCCAGTGTTTGATAATAAGAACACTTAGTGACTTCCAACATGATTTAAACACAATTTCAAATCATATCTAAACTTTTTCTTAATTAAGATCTAAGAAAAGAAAATCCAGGTTGGAAGCCACAGCTGCCAGAGAAAGTAGAGACAATACTCACATGTGCACGAGTTGTGCCTGAATGATTTTGTGGAATGTATGTTAATTTTCTGATTAAGCCTATGAGTGAAAACTGATGTTGTGGAAGTATGATTGACTTTTCTTCATGGCTGTCTGTGACTCAGAAATTGAGTTTTCCTTAATTGCATTCTTAAAGTTAAATATATAGCATATTAACCATTTGCAAGGTAATCAGACATTTGAAGCCTTTACAAGTATATACATGGGAATTTAAATCTTTATGGAATTTAGTGTTTTACTAGTGTTATCATATATGCAACTGCAATCAAAGGACATCATCTTTCTTCAACATCACTCATGGCTTCCTATGTGGTACTCTTGTTGCACTGAGCATTTTCAGTTCTTTGATTCAACCAATAGCTATTTGAAATACTGAAAATCAATCAAAATATCCACGGGTGTACTGCCGGTCTATAGTGCCCAATGGGCACAATATTTCGGCGATCATAAATGTCGCCATCATCAGGTGAACTGACGGACTGAGCTCCTGGGAACGCGCCGGCACGGAGATCCGCCCGCTACGGCTGCTCAAAGGGAACTGGGTTCTAGCCCAGTAGCGGGCAATTTAAATACCCTAGGCCCGCGGAGCGACCCCTCCGAGGTCCGCGCCCCGACCTGTGGCCGCGCAGTGGAACCGATTGCGCCGGCATCTGAGATGACGTCGATTTGAGGGCTCTGTCCGCCGTGGTCATCACTTCGTTACGTTTGCTAGATTTACTCTTAATTAACCCAATTGCTGGTTCCCAAGCTTTGCTAAGATTATAGCCACAGTCACGGTTTATGAGGTCGTCACTTGTGCGAATTTCAATAGCCTCTCTAACGACGCAGTCCCAGTATCTCGACGTCTGTACCAGAATCCTAGTGTGTTCATACTCCATGGCGTGATTCTCCAACAAACAATGTTCAGCGACCGCCGACTTGCTCGGATACATCAATCGTGTGTGCCTCTGGTGTGCAACGCATCAATCCTCAACGGTATGCATCATCTGTCCAATATATGACTTTCCACACTGACACGTAATCTGGTACATGCTGGCCTTCCTCAAACCGAGATCATCTTTGGCGCTCCCCGCCAGTGCACGAATTTTATTCGGCAGACAAAACACAGTTCCAACCTGGTGTTTTTTCAAAATGCGGGCGACCTTCCTCGAGAGTGCACCGGTATATGGAACGAATGCAGTGCCTACAACCTCCCTCGTGTTTTCATCTGTTTCCACAGGTTGTGATGTAGTGGTTGGGCAGAGAGCCCGCTGAATCTGCCACTCTGAGTTCCCATTTTTTCGAAATACAGTTCTCAGGTGTTCCATTTCCTGGGGTAGACTCTCTGCGTCGGAGATAGTGCGCGCCCTAAGTACTAGAGTTTTAAGTACCCCATTCCTCTGTGAAGGGTGGTGACAGCTGTATGCGTGTAAATACAGATCAGTGTGCATTGTCTTCCGATATACACTATGACCCAGGGTACCATCAGCTCTTCTCTTGACCAATACGTCAAGGAACGGCAATTTACCCTCCGTTTCAGTCTCCATAGTGAATTTGATGCTGGGCTGTATGGAGTTCAGATGTGTAAGTAAGTCAAGGAGTTTAAACATACCATGTGGCCAGATGACGAAAGTGTCGTCCACGTAATGGAAAAAACAGATGATGCCAGGGCTTCCTCCTCGAAATTCTCCATGTACAAATTTGCGACCACAGGGGAGAGTGGGCTACCCATGGTGACTCCCTCCGTTTATTCGTAGTATTCACCATTGAAAAGAAAATACGTGGAGGTCAAGACATGCCTAAAAAGTTCAGTGGTCTTCTCGTCAAACTTCTGACCAATCAAAGCTAGTGACTCTCGAAGGGGCACCCTCGTGAACAACGAAACAACGTCAAAACTCACCATGATATCTGACTCATCCAGCCTGAAGCTGTTAAGGCGTTTAACAAAATCTACGGAATTACGGATGTGATGAGGGCATTTACCCAAATAAGGACTTAATATTCCTGTCAAGTATTTGGCCAACAAATATGTAGATGCTCTGATGTTACTGACAATGGGACGTAATGGCAACCCATCTTTGTGAACCTTAGAGAGTCCATAAAGTCTTGGCGGTACCGGACCTAAAGGTAGCAGTTTCTTGGTGACACCCTCCGGTAAATTCGCATCCTTGAGATGCACCCTCGTCTTGTTTTCCACCTTCTTTGTGGGGTCAACACTGATCTTCCGGTAGGAATCGTCATTTAGCAGGCTCTGCATCTTTTCAGTGTAGTCCTTATGGGAGACAACAACCGTAGCATTGCCTTTGTCAGCCGGTAAGACAACAATTTCAGGGTGCTCCCTCAGGTCACGAATGGCCGCCCTCTCTTTACTAGTGATGTTCGACTTCATGGGCTTGGATTTCGTCAACGCACGACAAGTTTCACGACGTATTTCCTCAGCTGATTCAGGCGGAAGTCGAGCTGCAACCTGTTCAACAGCACTAATAATTTCTGTGACCGGTGTGAACTTGGGAGTAGGAGCAAAGTTGAGCCCTTTCTCCAAAACTGAGACTGCATCATCACTCAACTCCATGCCACTCAGATTGATGACAGTCTTGCACGGAAACTGCAGAGATGGTTTCTCATGGAGGCATGAGAACTTAGCTGTTTGACGTCCCTTCACGTCACTTCACTTCACTTCTTTTTCCTGGTATTGAATTGATGGTGTTACTTCAGCTGTTTGACATCGGCTGCTGAATAAAATTCGTGCACTGGTGGGGAGTGCCAAAGATGATCTCGGTTTGAGGAAGGCCGGCGTGTACCAGATTACGTGTCAGTGTGGAAAGTCATATATTGGACAGACGAGGCGTACCGTCGAGGATCGATGTGTTGAACACCAGAGGCACACATGATTGATGTATCCAAGCCAGTCGGCAGTCGCTGAACATTGTTTGTCGGAGTATCATGCGATGGAGTATGAATGCACTAGCATTCTGGTACAGACGTCAAGACATTGGGACTGCGTCGTTAGAGAGGCCATTAAAATTCGCACAAGTGACGACCTCATAAACCGTGACTGCGGCTATAATCTTAGCAAAGCTTGGGAACCAGCGATTTGGTTAATTAAGAGTAAATCTAGCAAACATAACGAAGTGACGACCACTGCGGACAGAGCCCTCACATCGACGTCATCTCAGACGCCGGCGCAATTGGTTCCACTGTGCGGCCGCGGCATGGGGTGCGACCCGCAGAGAGGTGTGTGTGTGTGTGTGTGTGTGTGTGTGTGTGTGTGTGTGTGTGGGGGGGGGGGGGGGGGGCGGGGGGGTGGTTCTTTTTTTTTTTTTTTTTTGTTCATGCAATCACCATATGCAAGAGGTTGCAGTGGCTTTGTGGTTCTAGTACTTGCCTAGTAAACAGGAGGTCCCAAGGTTTGAATCCTGGCCATGGCAAAAATTTCAATTCAGTGCCTCTCCTTTAATTCAATATCTTTGGTTCCTAAATGGTTCTACAATGTTCTTCAGTTAACTGAAACCAGTCAGCATTGGAGTTGTGATATAGACTGAGTCCCAACTTGTATGGATTGTAATAGTAGAAGACACATTCACTTTATGATCTATGTTGTTCAGTTTTGAGTACGTTAAAACTCACCAATGACTGTACTCAGTAAGAAAGTGTACCTTCCCTTCTACTCCCTTTCTCCTCCTTCCAACCTCATGCCTGAAGGAAGACTGATTCCAAAAACTAACATGTATCTTCATCCTACTTTCATGCTACTATCAGAAGTACTGAACAGAAATAAGTACTAGCCAGTCACTCCTCCTCCACCTCCTCCTCCTCCTCCTCCTCCTTCTTCTTCTTCATTTCACACCTCTGTAGTAGAGTTTTTTATCCTTACTAATCAGTCATGCAGATTGAACAGTATGGATGGTGGAATGTGCAACTCCAACCATAGCCATTGTATTTTCATCTGTCATTTGTAGCCGAAACTCACTTAAGTTCACTTTTTTTTCTTTCCTTTTTTTCCTGTACCCTCTGGGTCAAGAACATGCTTTTCAAATTTGGCACCATTTGAAGCAGTGGTTCCCTTCCTACAGTGTTTTGAAATTGGGACTTTAATTAAGGAAGGAAGGGAGCTTGGAATTTAATGTCCTGTTGACACCATGATCATTAGAGGGGGAACTTATGCTCTGAATGTTTGGGCTTAGGATATGGGAAGAAATCGCCCATGTACTTTCACAGGAACCATCCCAGCATTTGTCTGGCATGATTTAGGAAAATCATGGAAAACCTAAATCTGGATGGCCAGAGGTGGATTTGAACCACCATCCTACCAAATGCCCTTTAATGAAGGACCCCAGATATATGATGCAAGCATACCTATTTTAAGATTAACTGTCAACTTCCAAATAACTTTACTGATTTTGGAGACTTATATGAAGTAATCCCTCTCTCTTTTTAGTCCATCCCCACACAACCACACTCACCAGAGTTCTTTCTTAACCTTTGACATAAAACGACACATACATGAACATACACATACAGGAACCACCCCCATGAACCACAGACATTGCCGAGGTGGGGTGGCTTGCATTCCTCAACGATGCAGATAGCCGTACCGTAGCTGCAACCACAGCGGAGGGGTATCTGTGGAGAGGCCAGACAAACGTGTGGTTCCTGAAGAGCTGCAGCAGCCTTTTCAGTAGTTACAGGGGCAACAGTCTGGATAATTGACTGAGCTGGCCTTGTAACATCAGCTAACATGGCTTTGCCACACAGCTACTGTGAACGGCTGAAAGCAAGGGGAAACTACAGTCGTTACTTTTCCCGAGGACATGCAGCTCTACTGTATGGAAATACGATGATGGCATCCTCTCGAGTAAAATATTCCGGAGGTAAAATAGTCCCCCATTCGGATCTCCACGCGGGGACTACTCAGGAGGATGTTGTCATCAGGATGTTGTTGTTGTTGTTGTTGGTTGTTTTAAGGGGACTAAACAGCTAGGTTATCAGTCCCCTGTTCCTAGCTGAGAGTCAACTGTCAATAAAGATAAAACAATGCCCTGAAAATGACACCGCACAAAAGGGCAGGTTAACAATAGACAAGCCACTAACAATACAAAACGAAGACACACAGAATGAGTAAAATAAAGTCACGAATAAAACTGGATAGCAGAGTACCTTGGCTGGCTGATCACAAAGAAAAAACAGGATGAGCCAGCCACCCTGCACACACTAAAAACCCCTAAGGGCGCGAAAATATAAAAATCTGGGTTGGTGGTGGCCTAAGATATCAGGCCACAGCACCCACGGTTAGATAGAATCATAATAACCGGCAGCGCGGATAAAACTTAAAACTGTGTTAGCCATAGAGGCGTCGTCACCTAAAACTAAGGGTAGTGCGTCTGGAAGATTAAAAGAGTGCCGCAGATTGGCTAAAATCTGACAGTCCATCAAAAGATGGGCCACTGTCATTACGACACCACATCGACACACGGGTGGGGACTCACGGCGAAGGAGATACCCGTGGGTCAACCACGTGTGCCCAATACGGAGGCGGCAGAGGACAACCGCCTCTCGGCGGATCTGCCGCAGTGAAGACTTCCACAGGGCTGTGGACGTCTTCACTGCCCGAAGCTTGTTTGGCACATTCGCCATAGCCCACTCGGCGCTCCAAGCCTCGCGCACCTTCCGGTGCAACACCAACTTTAGATCAGGCTCCATGACGCCAATATTTAGGGGTGGTTCCATAGTGGCCTGCTTGCCTAAGCGATCTACTTGTTCATTCCCTGGGATGCCGACATGGCCCGGGGTCCACACAAAGACCACAGAACGGCCTGATTGGCCCAGGGAGTGAACAGTGTCCTGGATCGACCGCACTATTGGGTGCCGAGAGAAACACTGGTCGATCGCTTGTAAGCCATTCAGGGAGTCAGAACAGATGACAAATGACCCCTGGGGCACGCTTTTAGGTGTTTCAGAGCCCTTAGAATGGCGACCAGTTCGGCAGAAAAAATGGAACTCTCACCTGGCAGAGAATGCTGTTCCACATGGTGGTCATGAAGAAACGCATACCCAGCATGGCCATCTACTACGGAACCATCTGTGTAGACAGGTTTTGCGGCATGGAACGAGTCTAGGAGTTGCAGGAACTCGTGGCGGAGATGTCTAGTGGAGACCGAGTCCTTTGACGTACAGGACAGATCCAGACGGAGCTGCAAACGAGGAATGGAGCAAGGAGGAGTGTGAGAGGAATAGTGGAAAGTGGTAGGAAGTGGGTGGGATGTGAGAGACGAAAGAAGGATACGAACACGGACCGAGATCGGGTATCCCGACCTTGGCCGACGTGGAGGGATAGGTAATGCAGCGTCTGGAAATAGGAGCCGGCGGTTCGGATGGAAGGACGAGGCCTGAACACAAGCAACATAAGACGTTAACAGGTGTTGCCTACGGAACCGCAGCGGGAGGACTCCAGCTTCGACAAGGAGGCTTGTCACAGGGCTTGTGCGAAAAGCCCCCGTCGCCAAACGGACACCACAGTGCAAAATTGGGTCCAACGCCTGCAGTGCTGATGGCGCAGCCGAGTCGTAGACTATGCAGCCATAGTCTAGACGCGACTGAATGAGGGCCTTGTAAAGTTGTAACAACGTTGGGCGTGAAGCTCCCCAAACCGTGTGGCTAAGACAGCGCAGGATGTTGAGGTGGCGCCAGCACTTTTGTTTTAACTGGCGTAGGTGCGGCACCCAGGTTAGACGGTCATCAAACACCATTCCTAAGAATCTGTGTGTCTCTTCGACTTGTAGCAGATCGCCAGCTAAGTAAAGTTCGGGTTCCGGGTGTACTGCCCGACGTCGACAGAAATGCATCACGCGGGTTTTGGATGCCGAAAATTGAAAACCGTGGGCAAACGCCCACGACTGTGCCTTCCGAATTGCGATCTGCAACCGCCGTTCAGCTACGCCGATGCTGGAGGAGCTGTAATACATGCAGAAGTCATCGGCATACAAGGAAGTAGAAACCGATGACCCCGCAGCCGCAGCAAGGCCGTTTATGGCGATTAAGAATAAAGGAATACTAGAACGGAACCTTGTGGGACTCCGTTCTCTTGACAATGAGGTGAGCTGAAACAAGAACCAACACGAACACGAAAAGAACGTAACACCAGGAAGTTCTTGATGAATGTAGGAAGTGGGCCCCGTAAGCCCCAATCGTACAGCGTAGACAGAATATGATAGCGCCACGTGGTGTCGTATGCTTTCCGTAGGTCAAAGAAGACGGCAATCAGGTGTTCACGGCGAGAAAATGCTGTACGAATGGCCGACTCTAGTGACACGAGATTATCGATAGCGGAGCGGCCTTGACGGAACCCACCCTGTTGAGGCGCCAAGAGTCCTCGGTCCTCGAGGATCCACATGAGCCTCCGACTCACCAACCGTTCGAGAAGCTTGCATGGAACGTTGGTGAGGCTGATCGGGCGGTAACTATCAGCCGCCTGCGGATCTGCCCCAGGCTTAACCACCGGAATGATAATGCTTTCCCGCCACGAGGACGGAAAAACACCCTCAATCCATACGCGATTAAACAGGGCGAGAAGTTGGCTTTTGGCATCCGCTGATAGGTGTCGGAGGAACTGGCTGTGAATGCGATCGGGTCCAGGGGAGGTATCCGGGCATGCAGCAAGGGCACTTTCC
The DNA here is from genome assembly GCA_026315105.1 of Locusta migratoria. Taxonomy (NCBI): domain Eukaryota; kingdom Metazoa; phylum Arthropoda; class Insecta; order Orthoptera; family Acrididae; genus Locusta; species Locusta migratoria. The sequence continues at coordinate 703,552,941 of CM048745.1, read as the reverse complement.
AACTCCCACTCAGTAAATGGGACGTTATATGGTTCACGACGTCGTGTTCAAAATGAAATTTGCTGGCTCTCTGCTCGCTCTTTAATGGCACGAAAATCTGCACTATAGGCAGCAGTCCCCGACGTACGTGCAAAATGATCTGCCAGGTGCTCAGCGACGGCGACAGGGTCAGTACACAGCATACCCTGGTCTCTGAGGCTTGGAATTCCCGCCGGTGGGCGGTGCCCGAAGAGGCGTCGAACTTGCGACCATACCTTGGAAGGAGAAGCGCGAGAACCAATGGACGCGACATACTTCTCCCACGAGGCTCCCTTACTATCTTGTATCAGTCGCCGGGCCCGTGCCCGGAGGCGCTTGAAGGCTACAAGATGTTCGACAGAAGGGTGACGTCGGTGGCGCTGTAATGCTCGCCGACGTTCCCAGATGGCCTCAGCAATCTCTGGTGTCCACCAGGGCACCGAAGGACGGTGGAGCGAACCGGATGTTGTGGGAACAGAGTTTTCGGCTGCAGAAACAATGGCCTCTGTGACCTGCTGAACGGCGGCATCAACATCTGCTGGAAGCGGAGAGGAAATCACAACAGCTGAAGAGTAAGCTGGCCAGTCAGCCCTACGGAGGGACCAGCGAGGCGGATGGTCGGCAGGCGAACACTGTGGGAGCGACAGGAAGATCGGGAAATGGTCGCTGCCACACAGGTCGTCATGGACCCTCCAGGTGAGACGTGGAAGGAGGCTAGGGCTGCAGACGGACAGGTCTATGGCAGAATACGTACCATGTGCTGTGCTAAAGTGGGTAGGAGCACCGGTGTTAAGAAGGCAGAGGTTCTGCTCTGACAGTAGAGACTCAACATCCCTACCCCGGGCCGAGGTCTGCGTGCCACCCCACAGAGGGTGGTGGGCGTTGAAGTCCCCCAAAAGAAGAAAGGGTGGGGGAAGTTGGGCGACCAAGGCTGCGAGGTCTGTGGGAGAGATGGCCTCATCAGGTGAAAGGTAAACAGAGCAGACGGTAAAATCTTGCACTACCCGGAGTCGAACAGCGACTGCCTCTAGAGATGTTTGAAGAGGCACAGCAGCACTGGGGACAGAGGCGTGGACATAAACAGCCACGCCGCCAGACACCCTGGCATAGATGGCTCGGTTTTTAAAATAGCCCCGAAAGCCTCGGAGGGCTGGGGTCCTGTCGACGGGGAACCATGTCTCCTGCACCGCTAGACAGATCGCAGGGAAGCGGCAGAGTAATTGACGCAGCTCTGCCAGATGGCGGAAAAATCCGCCGCAATTCCATTGCAAGATTTCGTTTGCAGTCTGCTGAATAGCCATAATGGAAGAGATGAAATGGTCATTCAGCAGGGGCACCTGCTGCCAATTCCACAGAATCTGTAGGATCGAGAACCATGGGTTCTGGCGATCCTAGGAAGGCGAGATCCTCAGGGGATCCTCAGGGGATTCCACCTCGTCTTCAGTGGCCGAAGATGTGAGCGAGCACTCCTTTCGAGCCACTGAAGGGTCCTTAATCTTTTCTTTCTTCTTTTTGGTCTTCTTTGTTTTCTCCCGCTGGCCCTTTGGTGGTAAGGGCTGGGAGGACTTTCCAGAAGCGACATCAGGGACTGCCGAAGAGCTGGAAGCCCTTCGGTCATCGGTTGTTGGATCCTTTAGCCTAAGGCTAGGATCCCCTGGCGCACTCTGAGAAACCTCGGAAGGGAGCGTCCCGAGGGACCCCTTCCGAGCAAGAGGGGCCGGGGAAGACTGTTTCTTCTCCGGCTGGGGAGTGGGGACAGATGTCCCCGATGGTGGGGGAGAAGTTGCTCCCAAAGGTGTCGAGGGAGCGAGAGATGGAGACGGGCCCCCACCCGTCACGGAAGATTGACGGCCCTTAGGGCCCACAGAAGGAGACAACACCGGTGGTTTCACTGGTCTCAAGGAAGCTGCTGTAACTGTGGCAAAAGACGTTTCCATACGGACAGGGTGTAGCTGCACGTATTTCTTACGTGCCTCATAGAAGGTCAGCCGGTCCAAGGTCTTGATTTCCATAATTTTCCGTTCCCGATGTAAAACAGAGCAGTTCGGCGAGCATGGCGGGTGATGTTGACCACAGTTCACACACAGCGGAGGTGGGGTGCATGGGGCGTCCGGGTGAGGTGGCCGCCCACATTCCCTGCATGTTGGGCTGGAAGTACATCGGGACGACATGGGCCCGAACTTCCAGCACCGGAAACACCGCATAGGAGGGGGGACATAGGGTTTGACTTCACACCGGTAGACCATTACCTTAACCTTTTCAGGCAGTGTATCGCCTTCGAAGGCCAAGATAAAAGCACCGGTGGCAACCCTACTTTCTTTAGGACCCCTGTACACCCGCCGGACGAAGTGGACACCTCGTCGCTGCAGGTATGCTCGCAGCTCGTCATCGGTCTGGGATAAAAGATCTCGATGATAGATAAGACCTTGGACCATATTTAATGATTTGTGGGGCGTGACACGCACCGGGATATCACCCAGCCTGTCGCAGGCAAGTAGTGCCCGCGACTGGGCCGAGGACGCCACCTGTAACAGAACGGCCCCACTCCTCATCTTCGAAAATGATGCTACTTCACCAAACTTGTCTTCAATTGTGTCAACAAAAAACTGAGGCTTAGTAGAAGTGAAGGTTTTGCCATCAGTACGCTCACAGACCAGATATTGAGGTGAGTATGGCTCAGATCTATTTAGTGCCCTTCTTTCCTCCCATGGTGTGGCAAGGGACGGAAACGACTTAGGATCATAAGTAGAGGCGTTAAACTCTGTCTTCCCACGCTTAGAGACGCCGTTTTCGCGACCGGCCACGCTTTTATTTGCCCGTTTCATGTTCGTCCCACGAGCAGCTAGGGAACTAAAGGTCCACCCAGGCAGAGCCCCACTTGTCTGGGTAAGCCTTATACAACTGAGGTGCGGCAGGTTCCTCAGAGGTTGCTCGCTAGCGGCTGTTCAACCTCAACAGCCATGCATCTCCTCGGCACGTAGCACACCTTGAGATTGAGGGTTTTTTTATAGAGGTTTGTACCGTCCTCGCGACCCGGGCGATTAAGCCAAGATCCCCGGGCTCTGAAACGTACAACGTTCCACCGTCGCGCCGAACGATGGTCGTTGAAGCACGCACAGAGCTTACGGTGTAGCGGACTGTTGGCGCGACACAGCCCACAGCTCAGGACCCCGGGTTCGCCAAGCCCGTACTCAGCAAATTAATGCTGAGCCCCTGAGGGGTGTCATCAGGAAAGACAATACTGGCATTCTACGGATCGGAGCGTGGAATGTTAGATCCCTTAATCGGGTAGGAAAATTAGAAAATTTAAAAAGGGAAATGGATAGGTTGAAGTTAGATATAGTGGGGATTAGTGAAGTTCGGTGGCAGGATGAACAGGATTTCTGGTCAGGTGAGTACAGGATTATAAATACAAAATCAGTTGGGGGTATCACAGGAGTAGGACTGATAATGAATAAGAAAATAGGAATGCGGGTAAATTACTATGAGCAGCACAGTGATCGCATTATCATTGTCAAGATAGATACGAAGCCAACACCAACAACAGTAGTACAGGTTTATATACCAACTAGCTCTGCCGATGATGAGGAGATCGAAGAAATATATGAGGAGCTAAAGGAAATTATTCAGACAGTTAAGGGAGTGGAAAACTTAATTGTGATGGGAGACTGGAATTCGGTAGTAGGAAAAGGAAGAGAAGGAAAAATAGTAGGTGACTATGGACTGGGCAGGAGGAATGAAAGAGGAAGTCTCCTGGTAGAATTTTGCACAGAACATGATTTAATCGTAACAAACACCTGGTTTAAGAATCACAAAATAAGGTTGTATACGTGGAAGAGACCAGGAGACACCGGAAAGTATCAGACAGATTTTATAATTTTAAGACATAGATTCCGGAACCAGGTTATAAACTGCAAGACATACCCAGGGGCAATTATAGACTCTGACCATAACTAGTTAGTCATGAACTGTAGGCTGAAACTGAAAAAACTGCAGAAAGGTAGGAAAATAAGGAGATGGGACTTAGATAAATTGAAGGAAAGTGAAGTTCTGGAGAATGTCAGAGGGAGATTTAGGCAACAATTGACAGAAACAGGGAGAAATAAAACAGTAGAAGGGGAATGGGTAGCATTGAGAGATGAAATAGTGAAGGCAGCAGAGGACAATATAGGTAGAAAGGCAAGACCTACAAAAAATCCTTGGATATAACAGGAAATACTGAATTTAATTGATGAAAGGAGAAAATATAAAAATGCAGTAAATGAAACAGGCAAAATGGAGTACAGACGACTAAAAATGAGATTGACAGGAAGTGCAAAATGGCTAAGCAGGAGTGGCTGGAAGCCAAATGCAAATCTGTAAAAGAATGTATAAGAAGGGGAAAAGTAGATACCGCCTACAGGAAAATAAAAGAGACATTTGGGGACAAGACAAGCAACTCTACGGATATCAAGAACTCAGATGGGAAACCAGTTCTCAGCAAAGAAGGGAAAGTTGAAAGGCGTAAAGAATACATAGAACAGCTCTACAAAAGAAATGAACTTAGAGATGATGTTGTAGCAAGGGAAGAGGAAGTAGATCAAGATGAAATATGAGATGTTATACTGAGAGATGAATTTGACAGAACCTTGAAAGACCTAGGTCGGAACAAGGCCCCAGGAGTAGATGACATACCCTCAGAGCTACTAAAGTCTCTGGGACAGCCAGCCATGACAAGACTATTTGAACTGGTGTGTAGGATGTGTGAGACAGGCGAAATACCCTCAGACTTTAAGAAAAATGTAATAATCCCCATTCCAAGGAAAACAGGCACAAACAGGTGTAAAAATTACAGAACCATCAGTTTGATAAGTCATGGTTGCAAAATTTTAACACGAATTATCTACAAGAGAATGGAAAAGCTGGTAGAAGCTGACCTTGGGGAAAATCAGTTTGGATTCAGGAGGAACATAGGAACCCGGGAGGCAATACTAACTTTACGTCTTATCTTAGAAGATAGATTAAGGAAAGGCAAACCTACATTTTTAGCTTTTGTAGATTTGGAGAAAGCATTTGACAATGTTGACTGGAATACACTCTTTCAAATTCTGAAGTAAGTAGGGGTAAAATATAGTGAAAGGAGAGTTATTTACAACTTATACAGAATCCAGACCGCAGTTATTAGACTCGAAGGGCATGAAAGGGAAGCATCAGTTGGGAAGGGAGTAAGACAGGGTTGTAGCCTTTCTCCAATGTTATTAAATTTGTACATCGAGCAGGCGGTGAAGGAAAGCAAGGAAAAATTTGGAGTAGGGATTACAGTACAGGGGGAAGAAATAAAAACATTGTGTTTTGCTGATGACATTGTAATTCTGTCAGAGACAGCAAAGGACCTGGAAGAGCAGTTGAATGGAATGCACAGTGTGTTGAAGAGAGCATATAAAATGAACATTAACAAGAGCAAAACAAAAACAATGGAATGTGGTCTTAGAAAATCAGGCGATGCTGAAGGAATTAGATTAGGTAACGAAACAATGAAGGTGGTAGATGAGTTTTGTTACTTGGGTAGTAAAATAACTTGTGTTCTCGCAGTATAGAGGATATAAAATGCAGAATGGCAATGGGAAGAAAAGCATTTTTGAAAAAGAGAAATTTGCTAACATTGAATATTAATTTAAGTGTAAGGCAGTCTTTTTTCTGAAGGCATTTGTGTGGACTGTTGCCTTGTACGGGAGTGAAACATGGACGATAAGCAGTGCGGACAGGAAGAGAATAGAGGCTTTTGAAATGTGGTGTTACAGAAGAATGCTGAAGATTAGGTGGGTAGATCCCATAACTAATGAAGAAGTACTGAACAGAATTGGTAAGAAAAGAAATTTTTGGCATACCCTGCTAAAAGAAGGGATCACTTGGTAGGACACATTCTTAGACATCGAGGAATCATAAATTTAGCATTGGAGGGAAGTGTGTGGGGTAAAAATTGCAGAGGGAGACCAAGAGACGCATATAGTAAGCAGATTCAAGTGGATGTGGGTTGCCGTTCTTATGAGGAGATGAGAAGGCTTTCTCAGGATAGAGTAGGGTGGAGAGCTGCATCAAACCAGTCTCCAGACTGAAGATCATAACAACATGAAATAATATTATCACACTCTCCACCACATTTAAAATGTTATCAGTGCAAGGACTCAAATATTTAGATAAAACTTAAAAGGATTGAATAAAATATCAGATAACATTCTAATTTATATTATTGCTAAAGAGTATAAAATTAAAATTTTTGCACTTAGTAGAAAAATTGGTGAAATAATAACAAAGAATGTATAAATATTCAACCTTGAAGGGAGTCAACAATTTCAGGATGGTTCCGCACCAATGCCTGGAAACTTTGCAAACACCCACGAAAGTGGGTAACATTCCAGCCACAGTCCCACAATATTTCTCTGAGACCCAAAGATTTTCTTAATGCATCCTGTAGTCGTACAATTTCTGTTCGTACAGGCTTTCTAGCAGCCAGCTTCTCTCGAGCCATAGCCACATTTTCCTCCAGCCAGGACCTAAACAAAATAGTACAGTTACTCTCTCACTACATAGTTACAGTACTTTAATTATATAAATGTTATGTAAATTTAAAACAATGTGACATAAAGACATTAAACTCTAACTTGCAACAAGTCACTGCATGTTGAAATACATAAATAGAAAAATCGTAAACCATAACAGCTACTCAAAAAATTCAAATGTTTGTAAAACTTGGTACTACACTACTGTGCTCATCAGTCCCTAGGCTTACAAACTACTTTAACTTAAACTATCCTAATGTTCAAAAGAGATAGAGAGGATGGCATTACCATTCACCCACTTCACCTCATGCCCTAGCTTGTGAGAAACCTTTCCCTTCTGTCCCTTTATCTCCCCTCCTCCTGCCTGACAAAGGAAATATAAATTTCCAAAAGCTTGAAGAAACATTTAGTTTTGTCACCATTTGTGTAATTTTTTGTGTGTACTATAAGTGGTACCAATCTATGATAAGTATTGGCCACCCACTCTATCTCTTTTGAACATTATTTTCATATCTCAGTAAAGAATTTTTATAATCAAAATATCCTAAGGACAAAACACACACATATCCATCCCCAAGGGAGGACTCGAACCTCCATTGGGAGAAGCCTTGCAGCCTAGGCTATTGCCACACAGCATCAGAGGTACTAATTCTAGTTATACGAAAACTACTGTTGAGTTTTCATGCAATTAAAATGAGTTGATTAGTTAATTACAATGAGAGAAACCTAAATGTTGCACCAAGACAAGTTCTATGAAAATTTGTTTGGTAATTTTACATATTAGTGTGTTCACACAGAAAATAGAAACACAACAGTTTTAGATGAAACTCTGTGATTTACAGTTTTGATTTTGATATACGAGGTAGGTCGAGAAAGTAAGTTTATGTTTGTAAAACATGTGGAAAGCGAGTGTCGTGTTATGTGTGCATCAATTGAGCACTAAAATGCTTGAAAAATCACATAGCATCAATCAGAAATATGAACCAACTCCAAACGTGTTCCACAATGTTATAAGCAACATCTAAAGCATGTACACTGCCTGATGATGAACTGCCAGGCAGTTCGAAACCGGTTATGGTATTAAATACATACGAAAGGTGACTGGTTGCTGTTATTTTCTGATTTCTTTAAAGTAAGTTCCATTCGGTTATATAAAACTAACATGTTCAGATACAGAAAAAATATTTATTGTACAAAAATCTACAACTGTTAAACTACTTTTCTACACAGCTGCCGAAATTTTGTAGGCCCTTGTCATAGTGTGGCACAAGTTTCTGTACGCCTTCTTCATAGAAGGTTGCCGCCTGTTTATTCAGCCATGTGGTAGCATGTTCTTTCAGCTCGTCATCGTTGAAGTGTTGACAGGACAAATTTTAGGTGTAAGGAGAGGACTGCCATCAAAAGGTGGTGTTTGTTTCCACAATAGTGCCCGACCTCATGTGGCGAATGTGACCAAACAACTCTTACGGGAATTTCACTGGGACATGTTTGATCATCATCTGTACAGCCCGGGCCTCGCTCCAAGCCACTTTCACCTCTTCTTACACCTAAAAATCTGTCCTTGGTGGTCAACATTTCAATGATGATGACGAGTTGAAAGGACATGCTACCACATGGCTGAATACACAGGCAGCAACCTTCTATGAAGAAGGCATACAGAAACTTGTGCCACGCTATGACAAGTGCCTACAAAATTTCGGCAGCTATGAAGTAAAGTAGTTTAACAGTTGTAGATTTTCGTACAATAAATATTTGTTCTGTATCTGTTCACGTTTGTTTCATATACTCAAACAGAACTTACTTTCTGGACGTACCTCGTATCTTTTCTTCATCTGATACAATAGTGTTCACAACACAGCCTCCCTGTTGCTCTATATTCACTCAATTTACCTGTAAAAACTCTATAAAAATTTATCTGATACTTTTGCAGATTAGGATATTCAGACAGGTAGTCACAATAGTTTTGGATAAGAAACTTCCTTCCCCCAGCACAAATTTTTGTACAATAAAGCCTCTATGGTGCCCCGAATTACAAACTCAAGTAACCTAAAAAAAAAACAACCATGCAGAATGATTTCATAGTTTTAGAGATTTGATTGTTCAGACAGGCACAACAGTTACAGATAAAACAATTTTAGAAAACATTTTAGGAGAAACAGTGATTGTTAATGAAATACTAGTTTTAAAAACACAATCTTGATCACAAGAGATTTCTTTTTTTTCTTTATGTCAACTGGTTTCAATCTGCTAGTGAGACCAACTTGAGGCAACCATGGCAGCCGACTGTGGGCAGGTCAGGTATCGCTGGCCATCAATTTCCATGGCCAACGATTCCTGACCTGTCCACAGTCGGCTGCCATGATTAGCCTCAAGTTGGTCTCACAACTAAAACTAAAATATTGTTCAGATATGCAAAGCAAAACTTCAAATAGAAGAGAACTTCACTTATGAAGTGTAGCCATGTCTGTGTCACAAATTTTAGTCTGAATGGCATGAAACAGAAATGCAGTAATCGGATGGGAGATGATGTGGCAATTTCTTCATCATCATCAGGAGCTATAGATATTTTGTGATAACCATCCTTGCAGACAACAATTGAGAAAATTTTTGCATCTGCCAAGGCAAGCATGGAATCCACTATATTGGGAACAAGGTAGTTGTCCATGAAGGACGTGGTGTTAAGTTTATGTCTTTCTTGTTGACCAAATGAATTGGTGAAGACCAGTTGCTGTAAAAAGATTCAATTACACTGGCCTCCAAAAGTTCTGCAATCTGTTGTCTGACAGTGGCAAGTTTCTCCGAGCAAAGCCAGTGTGGTCTACTGAAGGTTGGAGGGCCATCTGTAAGGCAAAGTTAATGTACAGAACCATTAGTGAGAACTGAGATGTCAGTGTGTGTGGGAGCAAGGGCTTGTTTACATGCAGGCTCATCATGTGTTGTGGCGGCACAAGACAAAACAAAGTCATGCTCGTCAGAGGGGGGCATGGCAACAGGAGTGTCCTGAGGCAACGTTGTGAAGACCGCTGTCTGGAGTGAATGTGACAACTGCTGCATGGCACGGTGAGACAATGAGATAGATTTCATAGCAGCCGAAGGTTGTCAAGGCGCAGACGTAGTAGCGCAGGGGGCCACGGGGACAGGTGGGGGAGACACTGTTGCACAAGCACAAGATGGCTCAGCATGAGCCTTGACCACATAGTTCATAGTGGTGCAGCGAGGGAGTGGCAGTGTGCAAAGTGGAGTAGTTAAAAGTTCCAGCCACACGACTGACCGGGAACACTGGTGGGCTCGAAACACAAGAAGATCGCAGTGCAGGCAGGGATGGAGTGCTATCAGTGCAAAAGGCAGCCAGGACAGGGAATAGAGTACTGCCGTGGCATCCACATACAGCATTGCCACAGCAACCAAATTTTGTTTACAAGCATCCACGTAGAAGTGCCGTGGGAACACAAGAGTTGTCAGATGCACTGCCAACCTTGTGTGTGGGGAAACTGATAACATTCGCTGAGGGAGGACACGCAGTAACCTGAGTGCAATTGTCCAAAGAAGTCTTACAAAGCATCGCGTGTAACACCAAAACAAGTTGAGATTCTGTGTTGTCCAGACGGTGAGCAATCTCATTCCTTTCATGTCCTAGGTGAAGCACTTGCTTATGTTCTGCGAACCACTTCCACATGAAATGGTGAATTTCACCAACCGCATCCATGCACTTGTGAATTAATTTCACACGCATGGGCACATCAGTAGAGTTGGAGCTCGAAAGAGTACACGATAAATGCTTGTCTGTGGGGTGATGAAACATTGAGCGGCGTACTACATCCAGTGACAGTTTGTGGTGGGTCAAAATAATCAATGCCCACAACAAATTCAAATGTTCAAATGTCTGTAAATCCATCGGACCAAACTGCGTGGTCATCAGTCCATAGCTTACAAACTACTTAAACCTGTGTAAACTGACCTAAGGACAAACACAAACACCCATGCCCCAGGAGGACTCTAACCTCCATGGCGAGCAACCGTGCGCTCCGCAGCGAGGCGCTTTAGACCGCTCGGCTACTCCACCACAGCTGCCCACAACAGGTTCAGAATGTTGGCCACTAGAAAATTCCACTTGAGCTTACAGTTCAGTGACAAATAAATAGCGAAACTGGTTGAACCAGAGCATGTCAGCTGAGTGGCATTGACACCTCAAAGCAAGGTGTGATGTGTGGTGGTGATGGTGGTGGTGGTGGTGGTGGTGGACATAAGGGACCAAACAACGAGGTCATCAGTCCCTTCAACCTCAAATTGTACATGCCATGGAACCTAAAGAAAAATAGGGGAAAGCCAAAAGACCATTACACTAGGAATTAAAATCGTCTCACCAACAAGACTAAGACCAGCCCAGGGCAGCAAATGCTACAGTGTCCGCTCCCACAGCTCCAGAAGCGACCACTACCCTAAACCACAAGTTACTAATGGCACAGTGGTCAACGTATCACAGCTCCAGAGCAGGGAGAAATAAAACTACGTTAAAATGTAAAAGAGTGGGGGACTGGTGTGGATAAGGCTCTAAACCCCACAAACAGCCAAGAATAACAAACCCACTTACCCCGACCAAGTGAGTCCTATAGCTGACAATAAAATCTACTTTCATGGAGGAAGGCAAGGACGCAATCAACAATCCTTGAGTCATCCGCCAAAACTAGAGGCAATGAAGGCGGTAGGCCATAGTCGCCACGAAGTGTCAAATGGAGAGGACATTCAGTCAGAATATGACACACGGATTGTACAGCTCCACAATCACAATGTGGTGGATTGTCATTTCATAAAAGAAATCCATGAGTCAGCCTGCAGTGTCCGAGACGGAGGCAACAGAGGACAATTGATTCTCTCCGAGAAGGGCGTAAAGATGAACTCCAAGCTGCAGTCATATCTTTGATGGTGCAGAGTTTATTGGAAGGGGCAGTAGCTTTCCAACTGCTATCCCATGAGGAGTGAAGCAAAGATCTGATCTGCACCCGCAGATCCGCACCCGGAATTAGAAAGGGAGGTGGGCAGCGAGTAATTGCCGATCTAGCCAACTGGTCAGCCTCTTCATTCCCTGTAATACCAACATGGCTTGGCACCCAGAGAAAGGTAAGGGAGCAGGCAGAACGATGAAGGTCAGCAAGGAGATCATGGATGGAAATAACTAAAGGATGGGTGGGGAAATATCGATCAATGGCCTTCAGACTGCTCATGGAGTCAGCACAGATTAAACCATGTTCCACGGCCGTCTGTTTAAGAAAACAGGGGGCTCTATAAATCGTTATCAGCTCTGCCGTGAAAACACTGCATGCCTCTGGCAGAGAATGGCATTCTGCCCCAACAGGAGATGTGAAAGCATATCCGGAGTGGCCCGCAGTTTTCGAGCCATCAGTGTAGAAGATAGAGGCTCCCTGAAACTCTTCTAGTACTGGGCGCACCAGATGCCGAAAGACCATGGGGGAAATTAAAGCTTTTGGGCCCTGGAAGAGATCCGCCCGAATTAGTGGTCGCGGCACCATCCATGGAGGTGTGCGTGCAGTGAAATGGGGGGCGCAATCTAGGGAAGGGAAATGGAAATCTCGGCAAAGAGAGGCAAGCCGCAGTCCGACGGGAAATCCCGCCCGCGGCTGGACATCAGGGGGTCGAAGCCATTCATATGCAAAAAGAACCTGATAAGCGGGATGAGCAGGATATTGCCGGATGGCGATGGCATAAGACGCCAGAAGCTGATGCCGCCTGACCTGAAGAGGGCAGATTCCCCCCTCAACAAGGAGACTGTCGACCGGGCTAGTCGGGAACGCACCTGTAGCCAACCAGACACCATAATGGTGAACCAGGTCTAATAATTTCAGGGCAGAAGGAGCTGCCGAGCCATAAACTTGACACCCATAGTCCAATCGGGACAAGATTAGAGCCCGATAGATACGAAGGATAGTTGTTCGGTCTGCACCCCAAGATGAATGAGCAAGGAAACGTAGGGCATTAAGTTTCCTCATACAACTAATCTTTAGGTGGCGAATATGGGGCACCCAAGTCAATTTTTTGTCAAAGAGAAGACCCAGAAAACGATGCTGTGCTACAACTTCCAGGTGCTGATTACCCAGGAACAGTTCTGGATCAGGGTGAACTGTAGTACGACGACAAAAATGCGTCACCCTCGTTTTTGATGAGGAAAACTGGAAACCATGGGACGTAGCCCACATTGAAGCCCGCCAAATGGCGCTCTGGAGCTGACATTCAGAAGAGGCTACTGAGTAGGAGCTGTACCATATGCAAAAGTGGTCGACATACAATGCCAGGGTTACCAGCGACCCAACAGAGCTCACCAACCCATTGATGGCGATTAGAAAAAGTATGCCGTTCTCCTGTATTCAAGGGGAGCTAAAGGAAGAGCCAACTCTGACACGGAACAGGCGGTGGGATAAAAACTGACGGATAAAAATTGGTAAGGAGCCTCTGAAGCCCCAGTCATGAAGAGAACGTAAAATATGATGACACCAAGCAGTGTCGTACGCCTTATGAAAATCGAAGAAGACTGCTACCAGATGATGACGTTTAGAGAAGGCCTGTCTGATCGCAGTCTCCAGTCGAAGTAAATGGTCAATAGGGGATCGTCCCTCCCGGAACCCACACTGGTAAGGTGAGAGAAGTCCCCGGGATTCAAGAACCCAGCGTAATCTGCGGGCTACCATCCTTTCAAGTAATTTACAGGGGACACTTGTCAGGCTTATTGGTCGATAACTGTCCAGCGCCGACGGGTCCTTGCCAGGCTTGAGGGCAGGGAGCACAATACTCTCCCTCCACTGGGAGGGGAAGACCCCTTGAAGCCAAATACGGTTAAAAACGTTTAGGAGAAATTGTCATTATGAGGGGTTGAGGTGTTGCAGCAATTGATTATGGATATCGTCAGGGCCAGGTGCTGAATCACGAGAAGAGGAGAGGGCCAGCGATAGTTCCCAGTCAGTAAAAGGTTCGTTATATGGTTCCACCTGGTGAGAAGTAAAGCCTAATTTGAAGGTTTCGGCCTGGTGTTTCTTAAGGAGAAAGGTCGCCGGATATGAAGTTGTCGCTGATACATTGGCGAAGTGAGTTGCAAGATGTTCTGCAACAACAGATGGCTCTGTGCAGACATCAGGCAGGGCAAGACCAGGGATGGAAGATGGTTGCCGGCTACCTTGGATAGATCGGAGCATAGCCCACACTCTTGTCAGAGGGACAGAAGAGCCCAACGAGGAGACAAAATGCTCCCAGCATGTCCGCTTACTTTGTTTGATTAAGTAACGAGCTCTGGCACGCAGACATTTGAAATTTATGAGACCAGCGAGGGATGGGTGGCACTTAAGATGTTGCAAGGCCCTACAGCGCTCGCAAATGGCTGCGGCAATTGTTGCATTCCACCAACGGACCGGCCGGTGAGTAGGAGGGCCTGTCGACCGGGGAACAGCGGCGTGGGGCAGCTTGGGTAATCATGTTGGTCATTTGGCTTATAATATCATCTATACAGCCCAAGGGGGAAGATGGAAAAACAACCTGGGATGTATATAGCGGCCAATTAGCACAAGGGAAAACCCAGCGGGGTACCCTGGCTTGTGGTAAGTGTGAGGGAAGTGAAAGGATCAATGGAAAGTGGTCGCTATCGCGGACGTCATCATATGCCGACCAGTGAAATAAAGGAAGGAGAGAAGGAGAAGTGAGAGAGAGGTCTATGGCAGAAAAGGTGCCGTGAGCGCCACTAAAATGAGTTGGGGAACCATCGTTGAGAAGGCTCAGATTCTGGTCAGCAAGAAACTGGTCTATGAGGCGGCCCCGGCTAAACATATAAGCACTGCCCCACAAAGGATGGTGGGCATTGAAGTCCCCAAGGATGAGGTAAGGAGGGGGAAGTTGCTGAAGGAGGGCAACTAGAGACGCAAGTGTAGGTGGCCTGTCAGGTGGAAGGTAGATGTTGCAAATGGTTAACGGAGTGTCCAAGTGAACCCGGACAGCAACCACTTCCAATGTAGTTTGGAGAGGAATCCAGGTACTGACAATATCCGTCCGGACCAAAGTACAAACCCCACCAGACGCCTGGAGGGGACCAACCCGGTTCCGACAAAAATCACGGAACCCACGGAGGGTCGGTGAATGTGCACTCATAAACCTCGATTCCTGCAAGACGATACAGGCTGCAGAAGAAAGCGAGATTAGCTGTTTAATCTCCAAGAGGTGACGGTAGTAGCCATTACAGTTCCATTGGATGATCACATCACGAGGATCTAGGCGGGAAGCGAATGGAGTAACGTCTGTCACGCTGCTTTGTCAGCGTCCGTCACCAAAGAAGAAGGGACAACATCCATAAACAGCTGATCAGCCTCAGGCTCAATGGGATGAGCGAGTTGCGAAAGCACAGTCGGCACCTCCGGTGGTACCGGAGGGGCTTTATCTTGTAACTTTGGTTTTTTCTTCTTCTTATCCTTCTCTTTCTCTCTCTCTCTCTCTTTCTCTTTCTCTTTCTGTTTCTCTTTCTCTTTTGTGGGACAGGGAGGATCCGCCCCAGAGAGAGGACTTTTGTCAGTTAGGTCTGGTACTGACGAAGATCGGGCGACCTTTGAACTAACTGACTGGGAGTCCGATGGCCGACTGGAGGTCGAAGATCTCCGATCTGGGGAACGCCGGGATGGAAGGCCCTGAGATGGGGCACTGTCACCGGCAGGCAACGGAGAAGGGGTGCACTTCTCCGGCTGGGAAGGTGTGGGACACAAAGGGAGGGCTACAGGAGCTACAGGAGAGGGAGATGTGAGGGAGGGGTGGGAACGGGGTGTAGGGGGGAGATGGGAGTGGGAAGGGGAGGGTGAAAGGCTAGAAGATAATGTCGTAGCGAAGGTCGTTGCCATCTGCACGGGATGCAGACATTCATATTTACTGCGGGCCTCAGGGTACGTCAAACGCTCCAGGGATTTGTACTCTTGTATTTTCTTTTCTTTCTTGAACATAGGGCAATCTGGCGACCATGAAGAGTGGTGTTGATGACAGTTGACGCACACTGGCGGAGGTACACAGGGGCTCCCCTCATGTAGTGGGCGTCCACAATCACCACATACTGGGACTGCTGTACAGCGAGAGGGCATATGACCAAACCTCATACATCGAAAACATCGCATGGGAGGTGGAATGTAGGGCTTCACTTCATATCGATATATCATTATCTTGACCTTCTCTGGGAGTGTGTCCCCCTCGAAGGCCAAGATAAAGGCCCCAGTATCGACGCGGTTGTCTTTAGGTCCCCTCTGAACGCGGCGAACAAAATGTACACCACGCCGCTCGAGATAGGCCCTAAGCTCCTCATCAGTTTGAAGGTGGAGGTCCCGGTGAAATATCACACCCTGTACCATATTCAAGGATTTGTGCGGGAGTATTGTTACTGGAATGTCGCCAAGGGTGGTGCAGGCGAGCAAAGCTTCAGACTGGGCTGCCGAGACTGTTTTAATGCGCAATGAGACAGATCTAAGTTTACTCATAGATTCCACTTCACCAAACTTGTCCTCTATGGTCTCAACAAAGAACAGCGGTTTAGTGGTAGTAAAAGTTCCTCCATCAGTCCTTGTGCAAACCAGGTAGCGAGGAAAGGATTTTGCTCCTAACCAGCGAGCCTGGCCTTCCTCCCAAGGGGTAGCGAGGGAGGGAAACATCCTCGTATCCGCAGTAGCAGCATTAAAAGATCTCTTCCTGTCTTGAGAGACGGCTGATGCACGACCATTTTGGAGTCTAACTCTTTTCATAGTGCTAGATGTCCGCCCTGGTGTCACCCACTCCGAAACAGGGGCTCTCTCCATGGGCGCCACCCAGCCCCAGCAAAGGCCACCTGGCATGATGGCCATTGCTGGGAGTTCTGATACCCCCGAGGACAGGCATCAACTCCTTGGCTTGCATGGAGAGGTCACAGCTCAGACACCAGTAGTGTGATTCCTGTGGTGTCAGGGGGCTGAGCCAAAGGTACATAATAGTCCCCCCACACGGACTGGCTACATGTGCTGGGGACCTAGCGGGGGATGGGGGCTACAGCAAGGAAAGGAAGTGGAAAGGAAAGGATAAGACCCGCGCCGTAGGGGCTAGGTCGGGAGTTCTTACCCAATTGGCTCACACGTTATCGGACAATTTTATTATGGAAGGTCAAACCTCGAGGGGGGACCAAAGTGGGCCAAAAACCGGTGTACACAGCAGAAAAAACCAAAGTGCAGGACAATCGGTACCATGGCATAGCCAAGCCGTCATCTAGAGTAACACCGAGAGACGGGGTTGGAGAGGGTGGGAAGGAGCAATTGGGATGGGAAGGAGGGGGAACTAGGAGGGGTAATGCAGCCTGGGGAAAGCAGGAAAAAAGGCTGCAATGGCTCGGGGACCTGTGCGCGCCACACACGTACCCACAAAAGAGCTGTGGGCCCCCTGGGGGGGGGGGGGGGGTGATGTGTGCAGAGCCAGCCTGTGGCCATGGATGTGGGAAGGAGGGACACATCTGCATCAGTGTCCAAAAGAAAACATGTACCCGAGACTGAGTCCTGTATATAAAAGGGATTACAGGGCAGGTAAAGCATCGCAATAGTGAGAGAAGCATGTGTGGTGGGTGCCTGTCCTTGTCAGTGCAGGAGGCAGCACCTAAAGCATCGAGCAATCTGTATTCGGGTGAAGACACGGAGAGTGGAACATCTTGGCAGCATCACCAAATTGACTGTAGAAGTAGCAGTATGGGTAGTGAGGGATCTGTTCTTGCAGAAAGAAAATCAGCAGTGGAGGGGCATCGTCTGAGTAACAAGAGGAGTTGGCTGGCAGCTCCAGTGCTAGTGAAGGAGGAGGCAACGAAGCTGGAGCTTGGGCAGCATGTGGGTGGCAAGCCGAGCCAATTGACTTGTTTGTATCATCTACGTTATGGGAGCAACCTCGACCGACAGCAGGGAGATGAAGTGTGACATGCGGCATAGGCACAAGTTGATTCTGGCGGGATTTACATTCTTGGTCTCGTATACCCTGTCTGCAATTTGTATGCACTTGCAGGGTGGCAGAAAATTGTAAGTGAGCACCTTTTAGACAGCGAGAGAATGCTTGCTCGACCACACTGCCATAAGAGCTTAGTCAGGCATATCGACATCTACATCCATACTCCGCAAGCCACCCGATGGTGTGTGGCGGAGGGTACCCAGAATACCACTATCGGTTCTGTCTCCTATTCCAGTCACATATTGTTCATGAAAAGAAGGATTGTCAGTATGCCTCTGTGTGGGCTCTAATCTATCAGATTTTATCTTCATGATCTCTTTGTGAGATATACACAGGAGGGAGCAATATACTGCTAGACTCCTCGGGAAGGTATGTTCTCAAAACTTCGACAAAAGCCCATACCAAGCGACAGAACGTCTCTCCTGTAGAGTCTTCCACTGGAGTTTATTGATTATCTCCGTAACGCTTTCTCAATTACCAAATGATCTGCTAACAAAGTGCACTGCTCTTCATTGGATCTTTTCTACTTCCTCTATCAACCCCAGCTGGTACAGATCCCACACCGGTGAGCAGTATTCAAGCTGTGGGCAAACAAGTGTACTGTAACCTACTTCCTTTCATTTTGGACTGCATTTATTTAGGATTCTTCCAATGAATCTAAGTCTGTCATCTGCTTTACTGATGATGGATTTTATATGGTCGTTCCATTTTAAATTACTCCTAATGCCTACTCCCAGATAATTTATGGAATTAACTGCTTCCAGTTGCTGACCTACTATAGTGTAGCTAAATGATACAGGATCTTTCTTTCTATATATTTGCAGCACATTACACTTGTCTACATTGAGATTCAATTGACATTCCCTGCACCATGCATCAATTCAGTGCAGATCATCCTGCATTTCAATACAATTTTCCATTGTTACAACCTCTATATATACTACAGCATCATCCACAATAAGCCTCAATGAATTTCCCATGTTGCCCGCAAGGTCATTTATATATATCGTGAACAGCAACGGACCCACGGCACTCCCCTGTGGGACACGTGACATCACTCTTACTTCGGAAGACTTCTCTCCATTGAGAATGACATGCTGCATTCTGTTATCTATGAACTCCTCAAGCGAATCACACAATTGGTCTGATAGACCATATGCTCTTACTTTGTTCATTAAACGTCTGTGGGGAACTGTATCAAACACATCACAGAAGTCAAGAAAGACAGCATCTACCTGAGAACCCGTGTCGATGGCCCTCTGAGTCTCATGGACGAATAGCGCAAGTTGGGTTTCACACGATCACTTTTTTCGAAAACTATGCTGATTCCTACAGAGCAGATTACTAGTCTCCAGAAAAGTCATTACATTTGAACATAATACATGTTACAAAATTCTACAACTGACCGACGTTAGAGATATAGGCCTATAGTTCTGCACATCTGTTCGACGTCTCTTCTTAAAAACGGGGATGACCTGTGCCATTTTTCAATCTTTTAGAATGCTACGCTCTTGTAGAGACCTATGGCACACCACTGCAAGTAGGAGGGCAAGTTCCTTCGCGTACTCTGTGTAAAAACAAACTGGTATCCCATCTGGACCTGCGGCCTTTCCTCTTTTGAGCGATTTTAACTGTTTTTCTATCCCTCTGTCAATTATTTCAATATCTGCCATTTTGTAATCTGTGTGGCAATCTAGAGAAGGAACTCAGTGCAGTCTTCCTCTGTGAAACAGCTTTGGAAAAAGTCATTTAGTAATTCAGCCTTTAGTGTCATCCTCTGTTTCAATGCCATTGTCGTCACAGAGTGTCTGAAGATTTTGTTTTGATCCACCTACCACTTTGACATAAGACCTAAATTTCTTAGGATTTCAGCCAAGTCAGTACATAGAACTTTACTTTCGAACTTGTTGAACACCTCTCACATAGCTCTCCTCACGCTACATTTTGCTTTGTGTAAGTTTTGTTTTTTCTACAAGGCTTTGGCTATGTTTATGTTTGCAGTGATGTTCCCTTTGCTTCCATAGCAGTTTTCTAATTCAGTTGTTGTACCATGGTGGCTCCTTTCCATCTCTTACAATCTTGCTTGGTACATACCCATCTAATGCATACTGTACAATGGCTTTGAACTTTGACCACTGTTCCTCAACACTATCTGCACTTGAGATAAAACTTCTGTGTTGAGTCATCAAGTACTCTGAAATCCACTTTTTTTCAGTTTTTCTGAACAGAAAAATCTCCTACATTTTTTAAATATTTCTATTTATGGCTGAAATTATCGATGCTGTAATCGCTTTATGATCGCTGATTCCCTGTTCTGCGTTAACAGTTTTGAATAGTTCAAGTCTGTTTGTCACCAAAAGGACTAATATGTTGTTGCCACAAGTTGGTTCTGTGTTCAAATGCTCAAGGTAATTTTCAGATTATGCACTCAAAACAATTTCACTGGATTCTTTGTCCCTGCCGTCCATCATAAATGTTTGTGTCTCCCAGTCTATATCCGGTAAATTAAAATCTCCTCCCAAAACTACAACATGATTGTAAAATCTACTCAAAATATTTTCCAAATTTTCCTTCAGATGTCCTGCCAGGCCAGGAGGCCTATAGTAATATCCAATTACCATGTTCGAGCCTGCTTTAATCGTGATCTTCACCCAAATTATTTTACACTTCAGATCTCCGTCTATTTCCTTTGATACTAGAGCACATTTTATCGGTATAAACATGCCTCCCCCTTCACTGTGCAGCCTATCTCTGCAGTATACATTCCAGTCTGAATTTAGAATCTCATTACTGTTTACATCTGGTTTCAGCCAACATTCTGTCCCTAGTACTATGTGGACATTGTGACAGTTTATTAATGAGAGCAGTTCTGGGACCTTTCTATAAATGCTCTGACGGTTTACTACTACTACACTGATCTTTTCATTCCCTGTTGTGTTCTGACTACTGCTACCTTGTTGCAACTCAGAAGGTGTCTTGTCAGGCCTATGGAGGGAATTCTCTAACCTAAAAAACCCCCACACTCATTGACAAGCAGTCGGAGGTGGTGCCAAACTGTGAAGGCTTCTTGTCACTAACATGCTCCTCTTGCATGATGTATCTGAGAGTCTTGTCTGGAGTGTGAGTCATACATTTGAGGATGGTGTGCTTGGAGATGATGTAGCAGTTAGATGTCAGAGAGGACATGACTAAATCACAGATGAGATTGACATGCTAGCGGAGGTGGGTAATGAAACAGGTAATGTACCACATCATCCAGTGAGTAGTGATCAAAGATTTGTTCCACTAATGGAAACCAACTGGTCAGCGCATTCAAAGAGAACGGTGGTAGTTTAGGTAGCCGATCAGGTGGAGGAGAACGTGGCGGGCCAGGTGCCTGAACTGTAGCCTTAATGACAGTGGAATCATAGCACACTTGTGGTGAGGCTTGAAGTTCCTGAAGCACTGCAGATGTCCCTGGCAGGACAAGAATTGTGAGTGGTTGAGCAGATATATAATGCAACAAGATGGCTCAGTAGTCCGGCGTGGCAGAGGCATCAGGTTGTGCCTAAAAATTGGCAGTTGCATGAATGAAACTGGCCACATGTCCAAATGTGTCGCCCATGTGAGAGTGTGGAAATGACTGTGGTGGTCACAGCTCAGCAGACACATCACAGGACAAGGGATTTGAAAATGCAATGTTATTGTGACAGTAATTTGAAGCAACACCACTTTCCATGTTCACATTCAGGAAAGACGGTTGTGCAAACTTTACAACAACAGCACTGTCTGGAATGTTCATTGCGCATGCAAAAATTGGTGCGCTCGAAGTGTGAGAAAACTTATCCAAACTGAAAGAATAATTTGAAGGAGAAAATGAAATAGCACTATTAGCAAAGTCACTATGCCCGAGCCAGAATGAAGTTCGATTGTGGTGGCCGATTAGCATTTTGTAAACTGACCACGTGGCCAGCAGAGCGATACCCCAGAATGCAGTTGAAGATCTATTATTCAAATTTTGAAAGTCTGAAATGTTCACATTTGGAAAATTAGAAGCACACTGAATCATGTTCTATTGTCTATTGGAGCTGTATGAATTCGAAACACAGGAAAGCATATAGGACGTAACAAAGCCAGAGTTGTTACAATACCTAACTGCACTCATCTAATGTGGTGTAGAGAAGATTATCTGTGAAAACTGTGGCAGTGTAGACAAGTTGATGCACTCGTCAAATCGTGTAGATTAGTCACTTGTGAAATGGTATAAGCTCCAAAATCCAATCCGGGCAGAGGCTGGACCAGCGAAGTCATTGTGACCATTGACCGTAGGCTGTTGGCACAGCATATTTTGGTGAAACACTGGCATGAAAGTCAATTTCATTACTTTAAACAAATGAAGAAATGGGGAAAAAAGAACACTCAGGGTCACCAATATGGGATTGAGGGTTAGATTCCCTAGTAAATAGCACATTTACATCTGAACTGAACTTTACTGTTATCATCACAAGATACGGCACAGAACTAAACTACAACATGGCAGAAGCTCCTGGAGGTGAAACCTCCAAGGAAGCTAGCTCGTAAAGATGAAATATTGTCGTCTTGAAATGGGAGCAGGCTTGACTTCGAACGCAACTGAACACAGCACTTATACTCAAAGGAAGGGATTGAACCGGCGACCTTCAGCACCGCAGTCTGTGACGCTATCCCCTGCGCCATGCCGGCAGTCGGTGTTCGTGGTCTCTCATGGCAATATATGTCCATCAATATCTATAATTAGTTGCACTGGCACATTCTAATTTATGTAACGAACTTCATATGAGTGCTTGAAGATCTTCACTGATTATGGACACTATGTAATCAAACCAATTTCCTATTAATAAAGCAAGGATTACCGTCAATGCTGCTCATTCCATGTGTTATAGTATCTGCGTACTTCATGGACTGCTACTGCAAAATTATGTCACTGTATGAAATACAGCACAAGGGATATAACATCAAACATCATGCAATGTGGAAACAAAACTGCAGAATGAAATTAGCTTGAGATGTTGTTGTGGTCTTCAGTCAGAGACTGGTCTGCTGCAGCTCCACCCTACTCTTTTCTGAACGAGCCTTTTCATCTCCTCATAAGAACGACAACCCACATTTATTTGAACCTGCATACTGTATTTGTCCTTAGTCTCCCTCTGTGATTTTTACCCCACACACTTCCCTTCAATGCAAAATTTGCGATCTTTGATGTCTAAGATTGTGTCTTACCAATTGATCCCTTTCTTTAATGACAAGGTATACCAGAAATTCCTTCTCTCTCCAATTCTGTTCATCACCTACTCATTAGTTACACGATTTATCCTCCTAATCTTCGTCATTCTTTTGTATCACCACATTTCAAAAGCCTCTATCCTCTTCCTGTCTGAACTATTTATTGACCATTTTTCAATCTCTTACAAGGCAACACTCCCCACAAGTGCCTTCAAGAAAGACTTCCTTACACTTAAATTAATATTCCATGTCAACAAATTTCTGTTTTTCAAAAACTTTTTTCTTCCCTTTGCCATTCTGAAATTTTTTATCCTTTGTACTGCTACCATCATATGTTATTTTACTACCCAAATAACAAAACACATCTACCACGTTTATTGTTTCATTTTTGTTTCCTTCGGCATTGCCTGATTTTCTTGGGTTGCATTCCATTACCCTTGTTTTGTGCTTGTTAATGTTATCTTATAAACTTCTTTGAAGACACTGTCCATTCTGTTCAGCTGCACTTCCAGGTCCTCTGCTGTCTCTGACAAAATTACAATGTCAGCAGCAAACCGCAAAGTTTTTGTTTCAACTCCCTGAACTTTAATTCTTTTTCCAAATTTAACCTTGCTTTACTTCACACCTTGCTCAAAGTACTAATTGAATAACACCTAAGAAAGGCTGCAATCATGTTTTACTCCCTACTAAACAAATGCCTCCCTTTCATGCCTTTTGACTCTAATAACTGCCACAGGTTGTAAATAAACGTCTGTTCCCTATATCATATGCCTGCTGACTTTAGAATTTGAAACAGTGCATTCCAATCTACACTGTCAAAGGCTTTCTCCAAACCTACAAAAGCTAGAAATGTAGATTTGCCTTCCTTAATCTATCTTCTAAGATAAGTCATAAGGTGATTACACCTCCCATGTTCCTACATTTTTCTTAAATCCAAATTATCTTCCCTGACATCAGCTTCTACCAGATTTTCTATTAATCTGTAAAAAATGCTTGTTCGAATTTTGCAACCTTGACTTATTAAACTGATGGATACAGATGAAATACATATGCAAAAAGTGGGAAATGTGTTAAAAGTATGTGACAATATAACTAGGATAGTTTTCAACTCACCACAAAGATCTATGATGAACTGCAACATGCACATAAAAAAGATTTTCAATAATGGGATTCACAACAGTTGTTAATTTTAAACTTTTTTTATTTTATGCACTAACTGAGAGAAGGAAATTGTGACATAAAAAAGGACACTCTCATATACATCACTTCAGCTATCGGACACTAGCCTTAGTCAGAAAAGAGTGCATTCATACAATCACACAGGCACACTTCAGACACAAAACTGCTATCTCCAACTGCTGCATTCGGAATCACAGTGTGTGATGAGGAGATAGTAGAAGATTGAGATCATCACCCTTTTAATTACACACTATATTAATGATCCCACCCAGTTACACACTGCTCTGTAACTGCAGAGACTGTTGATGCAGCTGATTCCTCCTCATGCAGTTATTCCCTTATAAAAATTTCTTACATTTTTATTTTATTTATTTTTGGTTATGAACTGTAGATTAAATCTTAAGAGACTGCAAAAAGGTAGAAAATTGAGGCGATAGAATCTGACAAACTGAAGGAAACAGAGGTGGTTGAGAAGTGAACATTTAAACGAGGATTGACTGAAATAGGTGCAAGTAATACAGTAGAAGAATAATCAGTAGCTTTGAGAGATAAGAGCAATGAAGACTGCAGAGAGTCATATAGATAGAAGGACAAGGCCAAATTGAAATCCATGAATAACATAGGAGTTATTGAACTTAGCCGATGAAAGGAGAAAATATAAAAATGCAGCAAGTGAAGCAGGCAAAAGGGAGTAAAGAAAGCTGAAAAATGAGGTTGACAGGAAGTGTAGACTCACTAAGCAGGAGTAGGTCAAGGACAAATACAAGTTCGCAGAAGAATGTACAACTATGGGAAAGATAGATACCGCCAACAGGAAAATAAAGAGAGACATCTGGAGACATGAATAGCATATCAAGAGCTCAGATGGAAAGCAGTTCTAAGCAGAAACGAAAGGTGGAAGGAATATATAGAGGGCCTATACAAAGGAAATGAACTTAACACAGTATTCTGGAAATGAAAGAGGAAGTAAATGAATGTTAGAGATATGGTACTGTGGTCAGAATTTAACAGAACACTGAAAGATTTTAGTTAAAACTAGCTTATATGCCCGTGCTTCGCAACGGTTGTTAAAGAGGAACCTGTGTATATCATGGTTTTTAGGATTCATCAAAAACTGAATCCTTGTTGGATCGCTCTGTCAATAAACTATTTTTCTAGCCAAGATGTCAAATTTAAGTAGAAGTCATTGTCGAAAACGCTGAATGTTCATAAAGTTTTTTATACAAAAAGTGAAATTAATTTAAGCCCATACTCCGTAACGATGTAAATTTAATGTTAGTTTGTGTTCATAAAATTAAGACTGTGGTGTGAAATTGTCTGTTTGGCGTAAACTTCTGAAAACACTTCTATCGTTGAGACGAAAAATAATAATAGTAATAATAATAACAGCGCCATGTATAGGTTCTATGGTGTAGTACTAAACTGTAAGTGTATGCTGAAGTATTACTATGTTGCAGTGTTGCACTGGGCACAATATAGTTATTTTGTATGTAGTGCTCCCTATTATCGAAAACTCAACGAATGCTGAAAGTCTGGTAATTAAATCAACAGAGCAGTTCATGTCTGTATAAATAAGACGTCATGGTGGTGGCAATGTGCGATAAAGTAAGTCTGGGTAATCGTTGAAGGAATGCCGTCAGCTGATCGTCTGTATAGAATATTCCATGAAATATAGTATTTCCATTGAATTGTCTTGACGTGTTGGCAGCAACGGCCACTCTTTCACCTAATACATGTCCCCACATCCTTCCTAAAGCACGAAATTGAAATTGGCCTTCTGTAATAGAACTATATATTCAGAACACTAAGTACAAATTTCTCTGCCCAAGAAGACGTCTGTATCTAAATGTAGTCTGCACCAAAAGTAAGTAATTTCAAATTTTAATCTCAATATTGTACGGAACAATTATGAAAGCAGAGAGCTTTCTGATGAGTTTGTTGCTCGTGTGTGTATATTATCTCTAGTGGTAGGCACAGTGCAGAAATATCTCTGGAGTGAGCATTCAAATGCACAGAACAGTTTTCGTGTCCTGAACATTAAAGTAGAAATGTCATGTAATATTGGGAAAAATATATTAATCGATGACCCTATCTTGGTCCTTTTTTGTTCGGTTAAGATGGATGACTATGTGTAAATTGCTCTTTTAGCGACACTTCCTCATCTTTCTTGTTGCTTCTGTGACACATTTATTTAGATATTATTTCATGTTATGTGGTTGCTCTGCGAAAAAGAGGGGAGGGGGGGGGGGGCTTCTTTGCAGCCAATGCAGTACAAACCAATCGTAAGAGCAAATAAATTTGTGGAAAGAGTGACTTTGTCACAATATCACATGGTAATTCCAACTTAATGTTGAGAAGATGCACAGAACACAATGCTCATTCCATAGATATTTGTTCCATGCACAATTTAGTGGTTTTACCTGTCGAAAGATGCACTTCTTTTCTTTCCATGACATTGCAAAGCATATGGGACGCAGTCAGGAATTAAAAAAAACATTTGTGCCCTACCTGGGTTAAATTTTACTTGCAGTTGCAGTGATTTAGTTTGCTATCTTTGGCAACTAACTATTCGCTTTAGAAGGATGATTAATTTACTGACCAGGACAGCAGAAATTATTTATTTCATTGGGAACATAAAGAATTATTCCCCTCATTCTACGTGACTGAGTTTTTAAAAAGCATTCAACGGCTCTTGCCAACATCAGCACACAACGCCGCCGCCATAAGTAAAATTGTACCCCTTCTTGTAGTGTATTACTCTATAATTATGAGAATGAGAAAGAAAAACGTAGCTATGCCATAATTAGTACTTTGGTGTACTATGTAATTAACGTCGCCATACGTTGTCCTTTCCTGTACTATGGCGTTTCGAGGCATTCCTAGAGAACGTACTCAAAATGTAATGAGGATCCACCGAAATCAAAATGAGGACTACATAAATTCGATTTTTATTGTAAAGAATTATTAAGTAAATTATAGTATCGATAGATGCAAAGGAATGTCGTTATGTTTTTAATTCAAATGTTCCCTGACTAAAGAAGCAAAGAAACGTCATTAAGCTGTGAATATACAAAGTGTAACAGCAACTCGCTGTTCAATGATAGTTTGTATTTGCAAAGATAAGATTGCGGCTCTTAATTCAAAATACTTCTGTCACTGAGGGAATACGCACTACACGATCATGTATGGTTTCTTTGCAGCACTACAAAACCAAAGCACCTTTAGTGGTTCGTTGCTGTTCTATGGCATAATCATCGAAAAGAAATAAAAGATTAAAAAGAAATGAAAAATTCAGCAGCGCCAACTATTAGTTCTTTGGTGCTCTACGTAACTAACAGGGCCTCTGTTTGTTCTGTACTGTACTATCCAGTTTTCTAGACATTACTAACCAGAATGGACTCAAGATGTAATACGTACGCACCAAAATCAGAAAGGAAACTACATAAATTCGTGTTTCCTCGCAAAGAATTCTTACTAAATGAAAACATCGATAGACGTGAAGGAACGTCGTTATGCTTTAAATGAAAATGATACCTGCGGAAAAAAGCACATGTAGACACATTGTTGGAGATTAATTCCTGGGGACATGAGAATAACATTCTCATGCTGCTGAATGGAAGTAATATAAAGTGGTTAGATTGTGCATTGTATATTTTCCTTACTTTGGACATCAGAACTTATTTTACTACCCAAATAACAAGATTCATGTACTACTTTTATGTTTCATTATCTAATGTAATTCCTTCAGCATCACCTGATTTTCTGTCACTACATTCCATTACCCTTGTTTTGCTCTTGTTAATTTTCATCTAATACCCTCCATTCAAGATGTTGTCTATTCCATTCAATTGCTCTTCCAGGTCCTTTCCTGACTCTGACAGAATTACCATGCCATCAGCAAACTGCAAAGTGTTAGTTTCTTCTCCTTGAACCTTATTTCTTTCTCCAAATTTCTCCTCACATTCGTACACAGTTTGCTCAATGTACAGATTGAACAACATTGAGGAAAGGCTATAACCCTGCCTTACTCCCTTCCCAACCACTGTGTCATTTTCATGCCCTTCGAATCTAACAACTCCTGTCTGTTTTTGAAGAAGTAAAATATCAGTTTTGCTCCCTTATTTTGCCCTTTCATCTTCATAATTTGAAAGAGTGTATTTCAGTCAACATTGTCAAAAGCTTTCTCCAGATCTACAAATGCTAAAATTGTAGGTTTGCCTTTTCTTATATCTTCTAAGATATGTTGGAATGTGTGTGTTGCGTCATGTGTTCACACATTTCTCCTGAATCCAAACTGATCCTCACCAAGGTCAGATTCCACCAGTTTTGTAAATAATTGGTGTTGGTATTTTGCAGTCTTGACTTATTAAACTGACAGTCCTGTAATTTTCACATATTTGCACTTCCTTTCTTTGGAATTGGAATTATTATATTCTTCTCGAAGTCTGAGGGTATTTTTCCTGTCTCATACATTTTACATACCTGGTGAAACAATTTCTTCTTGCCGGGCTGTTCCAATTATAACAGCAGTTCAGACAGAATATCATATACTCCAGGGACCTTATCTATACTAATAATAAATCTGTTAATGTAGGCCTGTCGATGTTCCCTTCAATCTTCAAAACTACCGGAAGAATCTTCATGCAGTTTTCACAGGAAGCATGGGAAAAGTTTGGGTCAACATATAGGCATAATTTTATCAAAATCAGATTACGGGAAAGAAAGATATCGTAAATTTAAGTGTTTTTAGTAACTGCCATGTCTGTTTGTTCAACTAATGAAAACCTCTTATCTCGAAAACTACTTCACCAATTTGCATGTGGTTTTCACAGGTAACTTGAGAGTAAACATATAGACTTCATTTCATAAAAATCGGATCACAAACAAAAAGAAAATCGTAATTTGAAATTTTTTATCTACAACTGTCATGTTTGTCTGTCTCTTTGAACACGTTTATCTCCAAAACTACTTAACGAATTTTCATGGGGTTTTCACAAGTAACTTGAGCATATCGTGCAGTTACATAAAGGCTTCAATAATTAAAATCGGATCAGAGAAAATGAAAATATCATAAGTTAACCATTTGTTTAAAAGCCTCTGTGTATGTCTGTTTGTTTAAGGTAATCTCCAAAAGTACTACACATACTTTCAGGGGTTTCCACAGGTAAACTGGGAATAGTTTGGGGAGTAACATAGGCTTAGTTTCATCAGAATCAGATCAGAGGAAGGAAAGATATCGTACTTTGAAGTTTTATGTGTATACTATGCTTATAAGTATACTGTAGTACAGCAAATCTTCAAGAGTATTCTACGTACTTTCATGGGGTTTCATAGGTCAACTGAGAGTACCTTGGGGCAACATAAAAACTTCATTTCATTAAAATTGGATCAAGGGAAGAAGAGATATCGTAATATGTAGTTTCTGGTGTATGCTGTGCTAGGAATTGCAGCGTAGTACAGCAAAGATACGATAGAGGCGCTGTTGGTAACATAGTATACCAAATAACTAACAGATGGCGATGTTGCGTTTTTTATTCACATAATGTAGATGTAATACACTCACAAAAGGGCACGATTTTCCTTACGGCAGCGGTGTTGTGTATTGTTGTTGGCAACGGCCGTTGAATCCTTTTTGAAAAATCAGTCACCTACAATGAGGGGAATAATTCTTTGTGTTGATGATGAAATAAATAAATAAATAATTTAGTTCCGATCAGTAAATTAATGTAAATTAATATTTAGTTACCAATGTTAACATACTAAACCGCTGCCACTGCAAGTAAAATTTAACCCAGGTACGACACAAAAAAATCATTTTATTACTAGCTGTATCCCGCATGCCTTGCAATGCCATGGAAAGAAAAAAGTGCTTTTTTCCGCGGGTATCATTTGCAAGTGTACTTGCAAGTGTACTTGCGTCTTTGTAAATGTGTGGGTGTGTGTGTGTGTGTGTATTTGTTTACCCTCCTTTTTCCCCCCAAGGTAAGTCTTTCCTGTCCCGGGATTGGAATGACTCCTTACCCACTCCCTTAAAACCCTCATCATTTCCTTTTCCCTCTCCTTCCCTTCTGCCTGACGAAGCAGCTAGGCTGCGAAAGCTAGCGTTTGTGTGTGTGTGTGTATGTGTGTCTGTGTGTTTATTCATGTACTAGTATTAATTCTCCCAATGCAAAATTAGGAATCACTGCTGTATATTGTGGTTTTGTGTTCATTGTTTACCGCTTTTATGTAGATTAGTCTCTGCAAGCCTTTGTGTATCATCTATTGACATTTGGTCAATAGGTGGCCAGGTAAATAGCTTCAATAGTGGTTCTCCTATGAATTTTTTACTTATAACATCTATAGGAGTTAAACCCGTAGACAAATGGGGTAGCTCATTTAAGTCTGAAATTCAGAAATCCAGTTTGCCCAAGACATGTTTTTCCGAACAAAATGTTCTACATAATTTAAACAACTCTTTCATCACTCTTTCACATGGTTTAGATTGCAAGTGATATTTTGTTATAGCAATATGTTTAATTCCAATCCAACTTAAGAAGTCTTTGAATTCTTGGCACATAAACTGAGATCCATTATCTGTAAGTACTCAATTAGGTTTACCCACGTCTACTAGGTAATCTTGAAAACATCTAATTACACTATCAGCAGTGGCCTGTTTTATTGGGTATAGCTTTGTATACTTAGACCAACACTCTACTAATACAAAAATGTACTTCACCCATCCTGTACTCTGAGGTATTGGTCCATAAATGCCCCCTGCAGTAAGATCATATAAGCACTTAGGTAATATAGGATATAGTCTATAAGGTATGTGCTTATTGTCTACTTTCACCTTTTGACAGATCACACAGGTTCTTACGAGGCTGATAAGTATAAAGGTTAAGATCTTAAAATAATAAAATTTTACTAAATGTCTAATGCATTTACTTATTCCGAAATGCCCATAGCCTTTATGAATAAACCATATAAGCTCATCTTGAGCTGATACTAGTATACATAATCTCCATTCATTACTATCAGCTATTTTCCTCCAAAATAGAGCCCCATCATTTATCTTAAAAAAGTTGGTTCTACCTTCTGAACATAAAGAGAAATGTTCTTTAAATTCATGATCTTCTCTTATATCTATCTCGATCTTATTATCTAGCTTGCGAACTTTATCACTAGGGTAACTAATAGATAAAAAGTTAATACCAAATATTAATTCTTTACCATCGGTTTTAGGCAACACTTTCTTACCTTTGGGCATACGAGATAATGCGTCTGGTACAATATTAGAAGACCCTTTGATGTACTCTATTTCAATATAAAAAATATGTAGGAATAACATCCAATCCATCAATCGATCATGCAGTAGTCTACTTTCCATTAGAAAAGTAAGTGCTTGGTGATCAGTATAGATTATAATTTTAGATCCCCATATCAAATTTTGTAACTTCTTTAAACAGTTCTTTTTCTGTGGCTGTTTAATTTATCTCATGTGCATTTAGGCATCTACTAGCAAATGCTACAGTTTTATGTTATCCCCTTGAAAAAATTCTGTTGCAATTCTGTAAGAGGATGCGTCTGTAGCTAATTTAAATGGTTGATCCAGTCAGTGATGCTTATGTATTGGTGCTTTAAGTAGAGCTTCTTTAATATTATTAAATGCTTCTGCTGGTTCTTCATTCCATTCCCGAACTACATTCTTTTTTAATAACCTTAATAATTTTGGACCATTCATTATGTGGCCCTCAATGTATCACCTATAAAATCCGGCTAAACCTAAATAAACTCTTAATTGTTTGTATTTCTGGGCACTCTTTAATTGCTTGAATCATATCAGGATCTGGCTTAATACCTTTCACTCCTACTAGGTGTCCCAGGAACTTTAATTACTCTCTACCAAATTGTGATTTGCTCAATTTAATAGTAACTCCTTGTATTGTATAGCTATGGGAAGAAAAGTGTTTCTGAAGAACTGAAATTTGATGACATCCAATATTTGTTTAAATGTTAGAAAGTCCTTTCTGAAAGCATTTGTCTGGAGTGTAGCATTGTATGGAAGTGAAACATGGTCTATAACGAGTTCAGACATAAAGATAACAGAAGCTTTTCAAAAAGGGTGCTACAGATGAATGAAGAAGATTACATGGGTAGATCACGTAACTAATGAGGAGGTGCTCAACAGAATTGGGGAGAGAGGGAGTTTCTGGCACTCCTGACGAAGAGAAGGAATAGGTTGGTAGGACACATTCTGAGACATCAACATAGCATTAAAAGGAAGTGTTTGGGGTAAAAATCACAGAGGGAGACCAAGAGACAAATACAGTAAGCAGGTTCAAAAGGATGTAGGTTACTGTTCTTATTCTCAGATGAAGATGCTTGCACAGGACAGGGTAGTGTGGGGAGCTGCATGAAACCAGTCTGCAGACTGAAGACCATAACAACATTTATTTACCTTATTTTTAATGAAAACAACATGTACACATGCAAATTAACCCATCAACTCCATTCCTCTAAATCCCTTCCCTTGCACATATCTTGGTACAGAATTTATGTAATTTTTTGATTATGTTGTACGTTCATGTGCATAATCTTGTGTAATTTTGTGTACTTGTACATAATTTTGCATGCTTGTGTATAATTTTGCGTGCTTGTGTATATGATTTTTGTGTACCTAGAGCGTATTTTTGCTTTTGCAGTTCATATTTTTGAATATTGATCCACATCCTCCCAGGTCTTAGGCCCCTCACAACCTCCTAACACCATTTCCCTCGTCATTTTCCATTTTACTTACATGATCCCTGCTCCAATGAACCCCTTCTAGATTAAGAAAGGCAGACCTACATATCTAGCTTTTGTAGATTCGAAGAATGCTTTTGACAATGTTGATTGAATACACTCTTTCAAATTCAAAAAATCAGTAGGAGTAAAATATAAGGAACGGAAGGTTATTTACAACTTGTACAAAAACCAGGCAGCGGTTATCAGAGTTGAAGGGCATGAAAGGGATGCAGAGCTTGGGAAGGGAGTAAAACAGTGTTGTAGCCTTTGTCCAATGCTACACAATTTGTACATTGAACAAGCTTTAAAGGAAAGCAAGGAGAAATTTGGAGAAGGAATTGAAGTTCAGGGTGAAGAAATAAAAACATTGCATTTTGCCGATGACGTAATTATCTCAGGAGACAGCAAAGGATCTGAAAAAGCAGTTGAATGGAATGGACAGTGTTTTGAAAGGTGCATATAAAATGAATATTAACAAGAGCAAAATGAGGGTAATGGAGTGGTCTAAGAAAATCAGGCAATAATGAAGGAATTAGATTAGGCAATATAACAATAAAGGTGGTATATGAGTTTTGTTACTTAGGCAGTAAAATAACATGTGATGGTCACAGTACAGAGGATATAAAATACAGAATGGCAATGGGAAGAAAGGCGTTTTTGAAAAAGAGAAATTTGTTAAGATCGAGTATCAATTTAAGTATAAGGAAGTCTTTTCTGAAGGCATTTGTGTGGAGTGTGGCATTGTATGGGAGCGAAACATGGACCATAAACAGGGTGGACAGGAAGAGGTTAGAGGCTTCTGAAATGTGGTGTTACAGAAGAATGCTGAAAATATGGTGGGTGGATCGCATAACTAATGAAGAGGTACTAAACAGAATTGGTGAGAAAAGGAAATTCTGGCATATCTTGACTGAAAGAAGGGATCAAATGGTAGGACACATTATTATACATCAAGGAATTGTGAATTTAGCAATGGAGGGAAGTGTATGGGGTAAAAATTGCAGAGGGAGACCAAGAGATGAATACAGTAAGCAGATTCAGATGGATGTAGGTTGCCGTTCTTATGAGGAGATGAAGCGGCTTGCTCAGGATAGAGGGTGGAGAGCTGCAACAAACCAGTCTCTGGACTGAAGACCACAACAACAACAGTGTGATTTACGCACATCAGTAGACACAGACCTATTGTTCTATAGATGATCAAAAAGTATGAGATGAGTTAGCAGTATATAAGTAAAATGCAATCGAGGGTGTTTTTAATTTGCAAATCATTATCACAGTTGCTAGCTTCAGCCAGTATTGAGGGGAGAAGATTTACACAACAAAAATATTAGGCCACTTGCAATTAGGTAATATAAGTAAGTAAGTTTTTGAAATAATCACTTTGATGGGGTATAACTTTCATTTCATTTACAATTATATATTTTTAAATACTGTAATATTGGAATTATAAATCAAATAAAAGCTCAAATTAGAAATCACACCTCAACAGTCTTAGCATCAACACAGCATTTAAATATCAGGTATGGCAATTACAAAGACACATTTTACTTTTTCTTATACTAAGATGATATTTGACTTGTTTTTCCTTTAAATTCTTCTGCAATTGTAGCCACTTGATCCGATTTTTTTGCTTCTCAACTTCTAATTTTCTCCATGCCTCCCCTTTAACTCCAGCTAGCATTCCTTGGGCTAGAGTGATTTCTCCATAATCCTTATGTTTAATTCCTTCTTCAGGGTACTTGGTGGCTTCTTCGAGCAGTTGATCAGCAGCTTTTCCTTGGATTTTCTTTTCCTTATTTTTCTGCAATAAACTTTTTGACAACTCATTCAGATAAGCAGCAGTTTCAACTTTTCTTTTTTCCAATGCTTGCCTTCCTTCAGTTTCCTTCACATTAGTACTTGTTTAACTTTATCTTCTAAGTAGCTTTCATAGCTTTGGTATGCTTTTCTAGCTAACAGTAGAAGTCTGTATGCAATAGGCTTGTTCCTGGCAGTTGTACAATTTCATGCCAGATAAAATATTTAACTTTGAATTTAAAGCATGTTCACTCATGTTTACCATGTCACTTGTTAAAACATGTCCAGAAAGAGAAGCACTTCTTTCTACAGAAGCACTACCATGAGGCTAACAAAGTATTGCTTTCACAACTTTCGTTACAATGGGATATTTTAGAAAGTTTGAAGCTGACCTTAAGTTAAAAAACATAGGACCAGTATTTATCAATTGTACGGGCACCTTCTTATTCAAATTTCAGGATTTTGCACCCATCCAACAGTATAGCTACATCCATGTGAAAAGGTAAAGCATTACCTAAAGCTGCAATTTTTGCCTCAGAAGAAATGGTTTTAAAGTCTCCAACCTTCAAGCAACTTGCATTAAACAATACATTGCTGTGGTGAGAAGCTTCATTCAATTAGAGACTTGCTGATAAGTACTTGGCACTTTCAACAAATGGTATTTCATGCCTGTGCGAAAAGAGGCAACATCTTTCTCTTTCATGCTATTCTATTCCTTGATGAGGTCTTCACTCAAAGAAATATTATTCACAGGCAAAACGTTTTCTTCCACAACAGAGAAAGTACATACAATGTCAGACTTGTAAACCTTAATTGTCAACTTTATAAGAAGTTCACTTGCATGTTCATAAGGTGGATAAAAGGTCCTTCTTTTTGAAAGAACTGCAAGTAGGATGAAAAGAGATTGTCACTTTCGGTAACAAACGTAAGTTGTACTTTAATGTTAGGTTGACTTCTCTGAAACTAAAGTAGTTTTATCAGGTAAAACTGCAAGGAAATATCTTTTTAAAGCGCACCACTGGTCCAAAATCCTTTGGGCTGCTGGGCTTACAGTTAGCCAATATGATGGCACACGTTTTAAGAAAAGATGCTTAGGCGATCCAACTTTCTCCTGGCATAGCTGAAATTCCTCCCATCTGGAAGGCCAGATGCAAATCTCATCTTTACACCTAATCATTAATAAATTATCATAAGACAATGCCAATCCAAAAGTAGTTACTACACCAATTAATTTTCTCATTATTATGACTTTCACAGCCACAGCTAACAACCCATCTCTGACAGCTTACCACAGTGCCGTAATTCTTTTGCTCACATAATGGTTTTGGCACAGCTACGAAATTCAGTGAGGCGTGTCTGACACAAACATACAGTGGCCGAGAATAACGTAGTACCGGGGCTGATCTTAGTAGCTGAACATTTCCAATCACAGCTAAAATTGGTAGCACATTTCTCAGCACATACTGCCTCCGATCAATATTATTTTGTCAGTAGGAGTCATAAGATATCTTGGTTGGAAATACTGCCAACATATGCAAACTACTTCCATGCATCATTTCAACCGTGAAAAAAATGAAGAGGAAGTTGCACAAAAGTTTCTGGCACTGTGTAGCAATGTCTCCACATACATTTTCAAGCCCCGCAGTCAATGATGTCCTACCATTACTCCCTGCACTCCACTTGACAGGATACTTTTGTAAGAGAAGCTGAGAAGGGACAAAAATGCTAAGACAAAGGTTAAAGCCAGCTGTAACATGAAAGGTGCCGCAGTTAAGCTTCATTGAAGTTATTAGAATAAGACAAAATGTGTGTACTAATTTGGAAAAAAAGGTTCTCCCTAAGAGCATATTAAAATAAATAGGCACCTTGTGTGTACTTTTGGAAAAAAGGGACTTCAGGGACCAATGGAACCTCCACTAAATACACTGCATACCCCATCAGAGGTTGGGCCACCTGTAAAAGCAGTCTTGTGATTAACCAACTCTGCTTCAATTATTGGACAGCATTTTATATTGGTATGACGATGAGCCAGCTGTCCATCAGGATGAATGTCCACCGCCAAACTGTGGTGAAAAGCACGATGGCCCACCCTGTGGCATGGCATGCGGCTGAACACAACGCTCTGGATTTCAGTGGCTGTTTCACTACCTAAGCCATCTGGGTCCTCCCCTCCACCAACAGCTGCTCTCAACTGTGTAGATGGGAGTTCTCCCTTCAACACATTGTACAGTCCACAACCATCCTGTCCTCATCCTAAGACAACTTCCCATTCCTACCCCCTATGCTTAACATCTCTGCCCCCGTCCTTAACCAATCAATATCCTGTATCTCTCCAATTTATGTCTTCCTTGCAACTGTGTGTTGCCTCTTACAATATCCCCTTAATTAATTACTTTTTTATTTTTATTATTATTTTTTCCATATTGCTTTTTTTCCCCCTTCAGATCCTCCCACTCCCTTCCCCACACTCCTCTACACCTCCCTTTTATCCTTTCTGTCCCTTCACTTCACTGTATTCAATGCAACAATTCAAATTTGTACCTGCCATAGTCTTTACAATCCATCTCACAACGCGGAAGTTTCCATCCTACCCTTACCAGGGCATCCTTCCCTCGCCACTCCCCACCTCACTCACAGTCTTGATGCTTGTGGTGCTGCAATGGCCAGACATGTTGGTTGTGTTTGTATAGTTGTCTGAGCGATTTTATGCATAATGAAAGTGTTTCTTTTTCTGATGAAGGATAAGGCCGAAAATGTGAGATATGTGAATGTAATTGTCATGCCTGTCAGCAGCTTAGTGAGCCTCTTTATGGTGAATTGTTATCTGTCCTCCATTACTGACATTCCAATTGGATTTTCCATTCTCTAAATTGTTTAGATGTTTTTCTAGAGAGACTCATTTCATATATTTGAAAATCTGTATTCATTATCACTTATACAATAGAAAAATAGTAATTTTTCTGTATCAAAAGTACCAATTGTGTGGACTGGCATATCTACACTTTTTACTCATAGCAAATCTGCACAGTTTTTATGACATAATCTTTAGATGATGATCTCAGGGAGCCTTGGAAGCTTTTTCTATATTACTATCCATTACCGAGATCCCTAAGTTCCAACTTACCGTACATAAGCACATATCATATGCACATAATATCTAGTCTGACATGTACTCGCAGTTTTAACTTTTAACTACAATAGTGAATGTACACAAGAGTACTTGGATTGTAGGTCACCACACGATGTTTAGAGTCACCTTTTACTCACCAATAACATTTACATAAGTCGCAAATCATTGTAAATTTGATCTCTGATAGAATATTTCCAATTTTTTCGGATATTCATCACAGATCACAGTACATTGTGCCTGTGACAAAGATTTTGCATTTTCACAGATATATATTCCACTCCCATGAACCACAGACATTGCCGACGAGGTGGGGTGGCTTGCGTGCCTCAACGATACAGATAGCCGTACCGTAGGTGCAACCACAGCGGAGGGGTATCTGTGGAGAGGCCAGACAAACGTGTGGTTCCTGAAGAGGGGCAGCAGCCTTTTCAGTAGTTACAGGGGCAACAGTCTGGATGATTGACTGAGCTGACCTTGTAACATCAGCTAATGTGGCTTTGCCACATAGCTACTGTGAACGGCTGAAAGCAAGGGGAAACTACAGCCGTTACATTTCCCGAGGACATGCAGCTCTACTGTATGAACATATGATGATGGCATCCTCTCGGGTAAAATATTCCGGAGGTAAAATAGTCCCCCATTCGGATCTCCGGGCGGGGACTACTCAGGAGGATGTTGTCATCAGGAAAGACAATACTGGCATTCTACGGGTCAGAGTGTGGAATGTTAGATCCCTTAATCGAGTAGGAAAATTAGAAAATTTAAAAAGGGAAATGGATAGGTTGAAGTTAGCTCTAGTGGGGATTAGTGAAGTTCGGTGGCAGGATGAACAGGATTTCTGGTCAGGTGAGTACAGGATTATAAATACAAAATCAGTTGGGGGTATCACAGGAGTAGGATTGATAATGAATAAGAAAATAGGAATGCGGGTAAACTACTATGACCAGCACAGTGATCGCATTATCATTGTCAAGATAGATACGAAGCCAACACCGACAACAGTAGTACAGGTTTATATGCCAACTAGCTCCGCCGATGATGAGGAAATCGAAGAAATATATGAGGAGCTAAAGGAAATTATTCAGACAATTAAGGGAGAGGAAAACTTAATTGTTATGGGAGACCGGAATTCGGTAGTAGGACAGGGAAGGGAAGGGAAGATAGTAGGTGAATATGGTCTGGGCAAAAGGAATGAAAGAGGAAGCCGCCTGGTAGAATTTTGCACAGAACATAATTTAGTTATAACAAACACCTGGTTCAAGAATCACAAAAGAAGGTTGTATACGTGGAAGAGACCAGGAGACACCGGAAGATACCAGATAGATTTTATAATGGTAAGACATAGATTTCGGAACCAGGTTCTACAGTGTAAGGCATACCCCGGGGCAGATATAGACTCTGACCATAACTTGTTGGTTATGAACTGTAGGCTGAAACTAAAGAAACTACAAAAAGGTAGGAAAATAAGGAGATGGGACCTGGATAAATTGAAGGAACCTGAGGTTCTTAAGAATTTCAGAGGGAGCTTTAGGCAACAATTGACAGAAACAGGAGAAAATAAAACAGTAGAGGAGGAATGGGTAAAATTGAGAGATGAAATAGTGAAGTTAGCAGAGGACAAAATAGGTAGGAAGGAAAGACCTACAAAAAATTCTTGGATATCACAGGAGATACTAAACTTAATCGATGAAAGGAGAAAATATAAAAATGCAGTAAATGAAACAGGCAAGATGGAGTACAGACGACTAAGAAATGAGATTGACAGGAAGTGCAAAATGGCTAAGCAGGAGTGGCTAGAAGGAAAATGCAAGGATGTAGAAGAATGTAGGAAGGAAAGACCTACAAAAAATTCTTGGATATCACAGGAGATACTAAATTTAATCGATGAAAGGAGAAAATATAAAAATGCAGTAAATGAAACAGGCAAGATGGAGTACAGACGACTAAGAAATGAGATTGACAGGAAGTGCAAAATGGCTAAGCAGGAGTGGCTAGAAGGAAAATGCAAGGATGTAGAAGAATGTAGGAAGGAAAGACCTACAAAAAATTCTTGGATATCACAGGAGATACTAAATTTAATCGATGAAAGGAGAAAATATAAAAATGCAGTAAATGAAACAGGCAAGATGGAGTACAGACGACTAAGAAATGAGATTGACAGGAAGTGCAAAATGGCTAAGCAGGAGTGGCTAGAAGGAAAATGCAAGGATGTAGAAGAATGTATAAATAGGGGAAAAATAGATACAGCCTACAGGAAAATAAAAGAAACATTTGGAGATAAGAAAAACAGCTCTATGAATATCAAAGACACTGATGGAAAACCAGTTCTCAGCAAAGAAGGGAAAGCTGAAAGGTGGTAAGAGTATATAGAGGGGCTCTACAAAGAAAATGAACTACGAGACAATATTGTAGGAAGGGAAGAGGATGTAGATGAAGATGAAATACGAGATACTGTACTGAGAGAAGAATTTGACAGAGCCCTGAAAGATCTAAGTCGAAACAAGGCCCCTGGAGTAGATGATATTCCCTCAAAGCTACTGAAGTCTCTGGGAGAACCAGCCATGACAAAATTGTTTCACCTGGTGTGTAAGATGTATGAGACAGGTGAAGTACCCTCAGACTTTAAGAAAAATGTTATAATCCCCATCCCTAAGAAAGCAGGTGCAGACAGATGTGAAAACTTCAGAACCATCAGTTTAATAAGTCATGGTTGCAAAATATTAACGCGAATTATATACAGAAGGATGGAAAAGCTGGTAGAAGCCGACCTCGGGGAAGATCAGTTTGGGTTCAGGAGAAATGTAGGAACACGGGAGGCAATACTCACTTTACGGCTTATCCTAGAAGATAGATTAAGAAAAGGCAAACCTACATTTCTAGCTTTTGTAGATTTGGAGAAGGCTTTTGACAATGTTGATTGGAATAAACTCTTTCAAGTTCTGAAGCAAGCAGGAGTAAAATATAGGGAACGTAAGGTTATTTACAATTTGTACAAAAACCAGACAGCGGTTGTCAGAGTTGAAGGGCATGAAAGGGTTGCAGTGGTTGGAAAGGGAGTAAGACAGGGTTGTAGTCTTTCTCCATTGTTGTTCAATTGAGCAAGCTATAAAGGAAAGCAAGGAGAAATTTGGAGAAGGAATTAAAGTTCAGGGGGAAGACTTAAAAACATTGCGTTTTGCCGACCACATAGTAATTCTGTCAGATACAGCAAAGGACCTGGAAGAGCAATTGAACGGAATGGACAGTGTGCTGAAAGGTGCATATAAAATGAACATTAACAAGAGCAAAACTAGGGTAATGGAGTGCAGTGTAAGAAAATCAGGTGATGCTGAAGGAATTAGATTAGATAACGAAGCAATAAAGGAGGTAGTTGAGTTTTGTTACATGGGCAGTAAAATAACAAATGATGGTCGCAGTAGAGAGGATATAAAATGCAGAATGGCAAGGGGTAGAAAGGCATTCTTGAAAAAGAGAAATTTGTTAACATCGAATATTGATTTAAACCTAAGGAAGTCCTTTCTGAAGGCATTTGTATGGAGTGTTGCCTTGTATGGGAGTGAGACATGGACGATAAAAAGTGCGGACAGGAAGAGGATTGAGGCTTTTGAAATATGGTGCTACAGAAGAATGCTGAAGATTAGGTGGGTGGATCGCGTAACTAATGAGGAGGTACTGAAAAGAATTGGGGAGAAAAGGAATTTCTGGCATACCTTGACTAAAAGAAGGGATAGATTGGTAGGACACATTCTTAGACATCAAGGAATTGTGAATTTAGCGTTGGAGGGAAGTGTATGGGGAAAAAATCGCAGGGGAAGACCAAGAGATGGATACAGTAAGCAGATTCAGACAGATGTAGGTTGTCGCTCTTATGCGGAGATGAAGAGGCTTGCTCAGGATAGGGTATTGTGGAGAGCTGCATCAAACCAGTCTCCGGACTGAAGACCACAACAACAACCCGTAAATTACAAATGTGATTAAAAAGTTAAATCGGTATGGGAATTTGGAGGGGTTGTGGCCCCAGAGAAAGTCCACATTCATTTAACAACTTTGCTTTATTGCACACAATTCAAGATACAGTAGTTCAAGATACAGTTACAGACTTCTAAAAATATGGCAGCTGGGAAGCAGCTTAATAAAGAGCTTAATGAAAGATATTCAGTTCCTGGAAGAGTTGATAGGTGATATTGGCACCACACACCACCTCACCCCCACACCTTCACACAGAACAGAGTACACTTGTTAGGCTTGGAGGAGAGGTGGCGAGACGATGACAGCCGCCGACAATGAAGTCCTAGGAGTCCTCATGAGAGTCAGCTCCAACGCCAGAATCAAAG
Source organism: Locusta migratoria (assembly GCA_026315105.1). NCBI lineage: Eukaryota > Metazoa > Arthropoda > Insecta > Orthoptera > Acrididae > Locusta > Locusta migratoria. The sequence continues at coordinate 703,510,957 of CM048745.1, read as the reverse complement.
GTTCAGGGAGGCGGTGTGACTTGTGGCCGAAGTATGGTAGCAGTGGAGGCAGCGGTAGAGAGAGAAGTGGATTAAGGTGGTCCATCAGGGGACATGATGTAGAGTCGGGAGCACCTTTTGGCAGCCGGCGCCAGGAGTGAATGTGACAGCTGCGAAGCATCACTGACGGCGTGCTCGTCAGTGTTTGTGGCTGCCAGCAGGAGGCGAAGTTGTGTGGCAAGGTTGTTGCAGCTGTCAATTGTGCCACTGGAAGCACCACTCCTGCATGTATGCAAAATTGCGGCTGGACCGCAGCAATGGATAGAATGGCAGGCAGTGCAGTTACCACAGCAGCCGACGGTGTAGGTGGTGGACGAGTCTGCCAGTGGTGAATTTGCCCTGGTGGCCATCAGCGTAGATTGCAGAGCCACCTGCATGCTAGTCCAAGCATTTTACATATCCAGGGTGATGAGTGGCAGCAGGTGCTGTGGGCAGAGGGCGAAGCAGTGCAGCGCTGCCACCGCTGCTGCAGCCGCCAGAATGTTATTACCCGTGTACCAAAAAATGAAATACGTTATGTATATGCTCCCCTTACACATGTGGCATCGGCATGCACGAGGAATGTTAAATTAAAACGTTTGTCAACAGTTGGTTTCAATTGCTAAGACTTGCACATGCAAGTCACGCACTTTACCGCGAGACCATGGATGTAGCTGACCTACATGTTTTCTAGTTGCGCACAAGTAGTACTGTATAAACTCCCATAGTCTACATTGTTGCCAAATTGTGCAGATAGCCGGACTTAGAGTGAATCAGCACGGCCACGTTTATTGTCCCATGTCGCAATCAGCTCAGACTTAGGCTCGGTGGTGGCCGGCCGCTGGCCAGGTTTTTTGTCAGAGAGAGTACATGTTTAAGTAAACGTTGCATAAATATTAATAGACTTCTGCAAGTTATATCATTTAAGTCGTCTGTGGGATTTGGAATATTTAAATCAAGCAACATGGTACTATGAATGAATCAGTCAAAATTGGCAAGTATAGTAACTCCAAGCAACCTGCAAAAGGGATATTTTACTCTGTCCACACTCTTGGTCACTTGTCGAGTCCAATAAGTGGTAAAATACAAGCAGATGGAGGTTACTGTTAATGGCCATTACCTCAACAGAGAGAACTGTATCTTTTCTCACCTCTTTATAAGTCAACACATGCTAAGATCCTGGGCAAACACTGAAATATGTTATTCCAACATGCACAATAATCATAAGTTCCCAGATGTAGCTAGTCATATAACTGAAGACAGTATTCAGTAATAGAGGATGGAGGATTGCAAAGACAATCACTGAGCTGTGGACAGGCATGCAAAATAGACAATCACAGTCACACAAATGTAAATTTTCGGCCACAAGTGCCAGAGTGGCCAGAGTTGGTGGTCTTGTGTGCTTCAGTTATGTCAGAGTGATTGTTTGACTCTCTTTGTATCTTTTTCTGATGAAGGCTGTGGTCAAAAATTTAAAGTTGTTTGGATGTGATTGTCTATTATAGATGCCTGTCTATGGCTCAATGATTGTCTTTATGATGAGTTGCTATCTATCCTCTATTATTGTCATTCCAACCTGGATTTCCATTCAAAGCTTTTGCTACTTTGGCTACATGTAAATATTACTTGGATCAGTTACAATAATGTGACCAATGTCTATGTTTCACATCAACAAGCAATAACTACTCAGAAAGTGATTTGCAGCAACAGCAGTGGAGGGTATATCAAGTGTGTTGGGTGAAGCAGAAAACAGTGAAGTTGTTTCTGTAATGCAGAAATGAAGAAGACATTTCTCTCAAGTCCAATAATAATAATAATAATAATAATAATAATAATATGGTTTTCTGTTCCACAGGACCTACTTGAGGAGTGAGACTTCATGTTCATGGAACAAGTCAATACATGAAGTTTAACACAAGAATTGTAATAGAAAATTTTCAAGTAGCCCTATGTACACGGCAATCTTATGACAAAATGAAAAGAATCAATAAAGAAAAAAAAAAGTAGCTTAATTGTTTAACTTTTCTAGGATTTCCTCGACAGAATAAAAGCTGTGAACCATGAGGTAACTCTTCAATTTAGATTTGAAAGCATGTGGGTTAGTGCCAAGATTCTTCTTGTGGCAGATTATTGAAAATGGATGCTGCAGAATACTGTACACCTTTCAGCACAAGTGTCAAGGTGGTCTGATGCGAATGTAGATTTGACTTCTGTCTAGTATTCACCGAGTGAAAAACTACTAACTCTTGGAAATAAGCTGATGTTATTAACAACAAACAACATTAAAGAAAAAAACATATTCTGACGCCAGTATCAAAATTCCAAGACTACTGGAAAGGGGTCGACATGACGTTCATGAACTTACACCACATACTGCTCGAACCACCCGTTTCTGAGCTAGAAATATCCTTTTTGCATCAGGCGAGTTACCCCAAAAAACAATGCCATACGTCATAAGTGAGTGATAGTAAGTGTAATAGACTACTTTTCGTGTTGAAAAATCACTTATTTCAGATATTGTTCTAATGATAAATATAGCAGAATTTAGTTTTGGAACAATATCCTGAACATGGGCTTTCCACGACAGCCCACTGTCTATCTGAACACCTAGAAATTTGAACTCTTCAGTCTCACTTATCATATGCCCATTACGTGTAATCAAAATGTCAGCTTTCGTCAAATTATGTGTTAGAAATTGTAAAAACTGAGTTTCACTGTGACTTAACAAACTTGTTTTCTACAAGCCATGAACTTATCTCTTGAACTACATTATTTGATACTGTGTCAATATTATGAATAACATCCTCCACTATCAAGCTGGTATCATCAGCAAACAAAAATATTTTATAATCACCTGTTATACTCGAAGGCATATCATTTATATAAATAAGAAACAGCAATGGCCCCAAAACAGACCCCTGGGGCACCCCACACTTAATTGTCCCCCATTGCGATTGTATGTCATAGCCATTTTCTACACTGCAGAGAATTACCTTCTGTTGTCTATTATTAAAGTAAGAGGTGAACTAGTTGAGAGCTACTCCTCATACTCCATAATGTTCCAATATCTGCAACAATATTTTGTGATCAACACAAGCAAATGCTTTTGTTAAATCGAAGATGACGCCTAATGTCCATAGCCTCTTATTTAACCCATTAAGTGCCTCACAGAGAAATGAAAATATAGCATTTTCAGACGTTAAACCACTTCTAAAACCAAACTGTACGTTTGACAACAAATTATGTGAACTGAAATAATCAATTAATCTTGATATACAGCCTTTTCAATAACTTTAGAAAAAACCAATGGCCTAGAAATAGGTCTATAGCTGTCTACATTATCCCTTTCTCCTTTTTTATAAAGTGGTTTCCTACTGAGTACTTTAATCTGTTAGGAAACTGGCCATTCTGAAAGGAAAAATTACAAATATGGCTTAGTACTGGGCTAACATATGGAGAACAGTACTTTAGAATTCTGCTAGATACCCCATCATATCCACAAGAGTCTTTAGTGATTTAATTATTGACTCAATTTCCCCTATGGAAGTATCATGAAGGACCATTTCAGGTAACAGCTTCGGAAAGGCATTTCCTAAAAATGTTACATGATTACCTGTAGAAACTAGGGTTTTGTTTAGTTCCCCTACTATTTCAGAAAGTGATTATTGAATATTGCACATATATCTAATTTGACAGTAACAGAAACATTTCTACTATGCACTGACGTTATATCTTCTACCTGCTGCTGCTGCTGCTGCTGACCAGACACTTCCTTCACGACTGACCAGATAGTTTTAATTTTATCCTGAGAGTTTGCTATTCTTTTTGCATACCACATACTTTTTGCATTCTTAATGACATTTTTCAGAACCTTACAGTTCTGTTTGTAATGAGCTACTGCATCTTCATTCTGACTGCTTCTAACATTTTGATACAATTCCCACTTTGTTCTACATGATACTCTTATCCCCTTTGTCAGTCACCCTGGCTGTCTGTTACTGGAAGTACCCTGTTTTGAGCGTTCTAGCAGAAAGCAACTTTCAAACAGCATAAGAAATGTGTTCAGAAAAGCATTATATTTATCATCTGCATTATCAGCACTATAAATATCCTGCCATTCCCGTTCCTTAATTAGGCTTAAAAAGGTCTCAATTGCAGCTGGATTAACTTGTCTGAGTAGTTGATATTTATGTTTAACATTTGTTTGAGAACAAATACTTTTTAGAATTAAAAGTTGGGCATCGTGGTCTGATAGGCCATTTACTATTCTGCTGACAGAGTGCCCCTCTAATAATGAAGAATGAACAAAAATATTGTCAATGGTAGAACTGCTATTTCCTTGCACTCTTGTTGGAAAAAATACTGTTTGCATCATGTTATAGGAATTAAATAGATCTAACAGCTGACTTTTTCTTGAGCTACCACCTACACAATTAATGTTGAATAATTTTTTATACTTCCTATAAAGTGAACCCAGAACCAATTCCAGCTTGGGCAGAAACATTTTAAAATCTGTGTCAGGGGACCTGTACATAACAAGAATTACTAGTTTAGTTCCATTAACATTAGCAACTCCTACATAACATTCAAATATCTTTTCTGTGCAGTGTTTAGAAAAAATCAATTGACTTCGATGAAAAATCGTTTTTAACAATCATGGCCACTATTAGCTTTGCCCACCTCCCCTTCCCATACCTATAGAGGTGCAGACCTTGCCTAGTGAAATCTGACCTTTGGATAGTCTCAACTGGCACCACTGCAATGTGATCTATGCCCTCCGTCATCAGCGCCTCCTTCAACCCCATGTTAATACGCCTGACAGCTGTATTAAGACGAGGCTTATCATGAAGCTGAAACAGCTGCACAAAATGCACATTTGTGCCACCAGTTTGACACATTAATGTGACTGGACAGTGTATTAATAAAGGTATATGAATCTTACTCATGCAAATATATGTCCTCTGACTGTAGTTCGAATTCTACCTTTAGTACACCACTTACAACCGCATACACGACATCAACAATCATCAATGGCACTTGCTGCAGTAGCTAATAATAAATTCTACCAGTTATTATAGCTAATAATGCAGCTGTATTGTAAGAAAACATATATCTCTAAAAGTTTAAATAGTAATCCGAACAGTGAAAAGATGATGATGATGAAAGATATATTACCTGTATTCTAATAGAGGCATAAATAAGTTGAAAGACTTAGAAAAAAATTAAATAAGAGACACCTCATGTAATGTGTTGTGAGTGGAAATGTAACATTCAAAATGTTGAATAAACTCCACACACTGTTTATTACAAAAAAAAATTTCCATGCCCCTCTTCTTCTTTTGACCATGTATACTTTGTTTCTTTCTTTAATATGTCTATACCTTAACATTCTCAGTATCATGGAGTACTTGTCCATCTCTGCAGATTTTATGAAATTTTAGTTATCCAAGCATGAAAATAATAACGAAAAGTATAAACATTACGTATTTATAGTCAGAAGTGTGAAAACAATGTACAGCGCTTTATAATCAACAAATACACTGACCAATAGAACCTACAGGTTTGACATTTTATGACTGGCTTGCAGCCCATAGAATCTACAGGCTTGGCACAAAGTGTTAAATTTCTTGTAACATTAAATTATCCTCAAAATTGTCACTTGCCTTAAATTTTCTGTTTCCTTTGCTTTTTTAATTTTGCTTTTAAGAACATAGCTTCCATACATGGGATCATTCTGTTCAAATTTTACTGCATCAAACTTAAATTCATTTGAACTTGTTGTTTCAGACTTTGTAGGTATTCTCTCTATGTAAGTAGTTGGTAAGTTACAGGTCTTTAATATGCCATGTACAGTTTTGCGTAAATCTTTGTGTGAAAGATTTATCTTCACTGTTCGAAACAAACCTAAAAAGAAGAAAAAGTGCAGGAAAGAATATTTTTATTCTAAACTAACATCTTGCATATTTCTTTGGTGTACTCAATATGTACATAAAACAATAACATAAAGGAAATGTTTCATAAAAAAAGGAAGTGATGGCAAACAAAAACGAATATTTTAAACAAGCAAAAAGCAGCATCAGTCATAAAATATTTTGAAATAATTAACTGTAGCAAATCATTTTCAGCGCAATATTGATGTCTCGAAGAGTCATATAATATAAGCATAAATTATAGCCTCAGCATGGAATGAATGTCAGATTAACACAGCAGTTTATCAACAAGATTAAAATAAGCCTGCAGTTTACACCTTAAAGGATTAAGTTTAAATGTTGAGTGTTGAATCAAAGATGCAAATATAAAATTTTGTCACCAACATGAGGAATGAAACCAGAGAACTACCACTGCTGAAAGAGATTGTGTGCTGATTTCCTTGTGGTATATAAAGCAATATTTATAAAACACGGTCTATTAATCAGAGCAGATATTCATTACTACTGGGAAGAAAAAAGAAATAAAAAAAGAGGCAGAACTTCTTACATGTATATCCACTGCTCATGGCTTCCAGACATAAGGAAATTCACTCATGGCAGACCAGTGTGTTTTCTCACATCTGTGTAGTGCATGTCCCATGTTCTCCAATGACTGTTTTCTGACAGATCGGTTCATCACTCTCCAACAGCATCTGTAGCACTTGTGCAGCAGCTGTTTTCAATTCCTGTATCTCTATATCTACATATATACTCCACAAACCAGCTCACAGTGTTTGGCGAAGGGTACTTCACGTATCATCATCATTCCTCCTCCTATTCCAGTTGTGCATCGTTTATGGAAAAAACTGTTGCTGGTACGCCTCTTTGTGAGCTTTAATCTCTCCATTTTTTTCCTTGTGGTGTTTGGTAATTTAGAAAAATGCTTGCAAGCAATATATATCGAAGGTGCAACTGTCAATGAGCCAGATATTAAACACACAGACATCAAAAGCTGTACTCTTAGGCACGAAACTAACCACATTTTTAATTATGAGATATTTGGGTAATTTGGAGAAGTGTCACATATCTCAGTTGTGGCATACTATCAGTACATATCAAAAATGTGAGCATCACAGTGCCATTGATACTTGTTAACTCGCAACAATTTAAGCTTTACTGTTAGGTTCCTGCCTAACTACATCCTTTAAAATCATGACATATTTGTAAAAAAATAGTAAAGTACTTATATCAATCACAATAGACATCTATGAGGTGTATCATGTAATACAGCCTAAAATGAGATATTTGTTGGAAATGGGAAAGTACTTTGTTAAGGTAGACTGTAGATGTCAATTCTGATTGACACAAGTACTTTACTATATTCTCATGATATACAAAATCGATGTGTGTCCCTACTTCAATATATATCACTTGCAAGCATTCTTCCAAATTACCTGGTCTTTTCACAAGATATACAAAGGAAGAAGCAATATATTGGTTGACTCATCAAGAAAGGTATGCTCTCAAAACTTTGACAGATGCCTATTCTGACATGCGGAATGACTTTCTTGCAGTTTCTGCTACTGGAGTTTGCTGATCGTCTCTGTGACAATTTCATGCTTACTAAATGAACCTGTAATGAAGCATGCTGCTTTCCATTGGAATTTATCTCTCCATCAACATTACCTGGAACATATCCCACACTCATGAGCAATACTCAAACATCAGCTGAATGAGTATTTTGTAATCTACTTTGCTTGTTAACAGACTACACTTCCTCAGGATTCTTTCAATGAACCTTAGTCTGGCATCTGCCGATAGATATTAAATGGTTGTTTCATTTTTAATCACTCCTTAGGACAACTCTCAGATATTTTACGCAATTATGCTCCCAGTGTTTGCCCTGGTGTTTTGTGATTATGTAACAGAGGATCTTTCTGTGTATTAGGAGCACTTTACATTTTCTTATGTTGAGAGTCAACTGCCATTCCCTGTACCATCTGTTAATATACTCAATATTCTCCTGCATTTCACTATAATTTTTAAGAATTACGACTTATTGATATACTATAGGATCATCTGCGAAAAGCCTCGCTGGACTTCTGATGTTGTTTATGAGGTCATTAATACACACTGTAAAAAGCAAGGGTCTCATTAAAGCATCCCTGGTGCACATCAGTAATCACCTTCACACCGGAAGCCTTCTCTCAGTTGAGAATGACATCCTGTGTCCTGTTAACTAGAAACTCTTGAATCAAAACTCAATTTTGAAACCACGTCATGCTCCACTGACAATATGGCAAGAGAAGAAAGACTTCTTCAAGATTCATGATAAGCTTTATACGTGAAAAGCTCCTTTCAGCAGAGACGATAGTCACTGACAAGGTTAGTGAAATTCCGTTGACAATGTAAATGTTGAGAAACAGATTTAGAATATTATTAAAGTGTTTCAGTATTTACGTAGGTGCTTTCACACCCTTAGGCACCATATCTCTGGACACTTTACATTCTGGCAAGAGAACTGATGCAGCAATATCTTCCGAACACACTTAGCTCTTTCTCAAGGTTTGTACAAAGCATTTTCAGTTCTTCATTCTGTATGTTTTGCTGTTCAAGTCAACTCTTCACAGCAAGTGGAGCATGGAGTGCTGCACAGCACAGCTGAAGCTAGTACAGCCACTCTTGTGGGAAATATCAGCTGATGGATGATTGTAATGTTCAATTATTAGTCATAATGATGAGTAGAGAGGACATGGATAGGCACTGGGAAACAATTAATCATGTACCTCTTAATTTATGCATGAGCAATAGTCATGTTGACACTGAATATTTCTATAGCTCGTCAGTATAATAACCCCTGGTCCCTTCAATACAGGCATAATTTTCTAAATCCAAGATGTACATCAGTGGTCCAAAGTCATGTCACAGTTGGTACATACTAGAATTACATTACATTAAAATTAGTTTCAGAAACAAAATTATGTTCTAATGTTCTGTGCAGGGCCCTGTGTGACTACACTGTTTGCACATGCCTAAGGTTGGCCCTGACTGCATCTACCTGGGAACCTGTATCTTACTACCTTCTGGGTCTTGTGTATGAATAGCATGAGCTGGATTTCATGTCATCACTGCTTTCAGAGCCCATGTTGATTCTTACAGAGGAGCTTTCAAACCTCCAGAAATGTTATAGTACTCAAACATAAAAATTTTTTTAAAAAAATGTTCCTTAATTCTACAAGCAACTGACATCAGAGAAATAGCCACAAGTTTTGTGCAACTGCTTGAGAACCTTTCTTGAAAATAATAATTTTGTATGTCTCATTGGCCTGGTGCAAGTCTTTCAATTGGACGCCACTTCGGCGACTTCAGTGTCCCAAGCCTACCCCAGTTATCCAACTGGGCAAAGGGGAACTACAGCTTAATATGGAATCCAAAACCACATGTCATTTCTAGTGACTCCTCACATTGCGGAGAGGTGAGAGCTTGGTTAAAACGCTGACTGAAAAAATCCGAGATCTGACTGCGTTTCGAACCCGTGACCCTTTGGTTTACAGTCGAGCGCTTTACCCAATGACCACCGGACCCGGCTTCTTGAAAGTGGGAATGACCTATACTTTTTTACTATCATTAGAAACATTTCACTCCTCTACACTGCTGCAAAAAGGGAAGCAATTTCCTTTGTATGATGTAAAATGAAACTGGTATCTCACCAGGTCTGGCAGCCTTTCCTTTGTTGGGTAATTTCAATTGCTTTTCAATCCAACTGTCATTTATTTCAGTACCTGCCTCTTTGTCATCCATGTGATGATTTAGAGGTGGAACTGTAGTACATGTTTCCTCTGCGAAAGGGCTTTGGAAAAAGACATTTAGTATTTCGCCTTTTGTATGTCATCCTCTGTTTCAACACCAACACAGTCACAGAGTGTCAGGACATATGGTTTCAATCTATTTACCAATTTTAAATGAAAGCAATCTTTATTTGGATTTTTGCCAAGAAATTTATTTTCAAAGTCGATGAATGCCTCTAACATAGGCTTTCTTAGACTAATTTTGTCACTGATTAATTTTTGCTTGTCTGCAAGATTTGGGCTGTATTTATATTTGCAGGGAAGTTCTCTCTCTCTCTCTCTCTCTCTCTCTCTCTCTCTCTCTCTCTCTCTCTCTCTCTCTCTTTTTTTTTTGTAGAATGTACTAACTTAGTTGTTGAACCATGGCGGAGCTTCCCCAACTCAGCTGATATTTATGTAATACACATTGTACAATGCTCCTGATTTTTGTCCTCTGATGATGCTCAAAACTGTGAGTGCAAGAGATGAAACTTTTGTGTTGAACCATCAAGTACTCTAAAACATATCCCTTTCTAACAATTTTTAAATAGAAATATCTTCCTGAATTTCTTAATGTTTCTATTTACAATTGTATTTATTGATTTTGCAATGACCATATAATCACAAATTTCCTGTTGTGCGCTCAGTCAAAAAGTTCAGATCTCAGATCAGATCAGATCAGATCAGATATTACTTCTACAAGTCGGTTCTCTGTTTACCTGCTCAAGACAATTTTCAGATAAAGAAATTACAACAATTTTGTCTGATTCTCTGTCCCTGCCCCCAACTTCAACATTCAAGTTTCCCAGTCTATATCTGGTACATTAAAATCTCCTCCTTAAATTATAACATGACTAGGAAATTTATGTGAAATATTTTCCAAGTTTCCCCTCCAATCTTCTGCAACTAATGTTGATGAACCAGGAGGTCTTTAAAAACATCCAATGATCATATCCAAGCCATTTTCAATACTGACCTTCATCAGGATTATTCTCAATCTGTAATAATATCACTCAATATTATTGCCTTCCCTTTTAGTGTACTGCCAGACTCTGTGGTGTACATTCCAATCTGAGTTTAGAATTTCTTTACTACTGACATCTGTTTTAAACCGCCTCTCCATCCCTAGCATTATGTGGGCCTTGTTACCACTTATAAGTGATAGCAGTTCCTAGATCTTTCCATAAACCCTACTATTATATTAACATTCTTTTTTCTTTCTGTTGTTTGAAGTGCTGCACTCTCTGGCATGAGAAGGCATCTTATCAGGCCTGTTGAGGGATTTCTTTATCCTAAAATCCCACATGTGTACTCCACAAGTACTCTACTATCCTAGTAGCCATTTCCTGCTTGTCTTGCATCCTGTTCAGGGGATCCCACCAGACTGTGAAGGTAAAGAAATTTGTATCCAAAATCACCACAAAATCATCTCAGCCTCTAGTTTAAGCCTGCCACTCAGCTCCAAACCAGAAAAATGCAGTCAGTCCTGGAGACGATGCTACAAATCAATTGCTCCCCTTCCATTCTGCAAGAGAGGCTAGCTGCCATCACCAAATCTACTAGCTGCCTGTAGGAACCAAGAATGAACTCTCAAGCCAGGCAGCAGGAATCATTGGTGCCAACCTGAGCAACAATGTGCAGCTGGGTGCACACAGTGCTCTCTATTGCCACCAGCAGAGCCTGCTCCACGTCTCAAATGACACACTCTGGCAAGCAAACAGACTGCACAATGGCCTTCTTTCCCAAACCTCCCTAAGTGGCTCCATCACCTGCCTAACACTGGAGCTCCCAATGACAATCAACCCACCTCCATATTGGTCACAGCTGCAACCAGCAAGGTAGGTAGCCCATGCTGGCTGAGGGGTATTATCAGCAGCAGCTAACATGTCAAACCTACTGCTGAGGCATAAGAGGACAGCTGTATGGCCTATCTCCACTTCTGCTTTCTGCCCGAAATTCTTGACCCTGCAATAGTTCACTAATCACCTTCAGACAAAAGTCAACTGGTAAGTATGTGGGAACCTGATGGCACAGTAGCATCAGCGAGCTCAGGCACCGCTGTAGGCACCATAACTACGCCAGCATTTCCCTCAGATGCCCCAGTGACACTGCAACCCAGGGCAGCAGCCTAAATCCCGTCTTGTCTACCATCGACAACACAGCTTTCAGCTGCTTACAAACAGCAGCTAATTTCTCCTCAGTCCGTTCAGAACAGGCACAGTCCCTAGCAATCTATATTTTCTCAAATATATAATAAGTAACAAATATGTGGAAATAAGCTCTTTAAAACAAATACACAAATGAAGTACAACAATTAATTACTAAGAAAAATACAGAACAGCTAAATTACGTAGCCTGGTGGTCTGGAAGTTGACAGGCAGCTGCTAGCATTACACTCACTAACTGAAGCAAGAGACTCTTTAATATAATGGAAAATAGTAAAAATTCAAAATAAGAGGTGTGTTGCTGGATGAAAGAATTTAATAATAGAAAGTCCAGATTGGATTTCAGCAATATAATAAGGACAGTTTACAACTCATAGCAAAGGCATACGATGAGATGTGACAGGCACATAATAAGAACACATATACAACACTTGGGCTATCGGCAATTGGCCTTCCTCAGAATAGAGAACATGTATGCATGTGTGCATTTGTTTTTGCTTTCCTCCTATACATCACCTCCCCACTCGATTCGTAAGCTGGATCTCATTCCACCCATCTAATACTCGCAGTACATGTTCCGTAAAGCCTTGCTGTATCTATCGCCACCAACATGATGCAACCTTCCTTCCCCCCTCCCTCTCCTCTCCTCCTACTCCCTCACCGCAGAGCATGATTTGAAGTGTGGCAACCAGAGATGATGGTTGTATGACTGAGTGATTTCTCTCTACTCTGATGAAGGCCAGTGGCCAATAGAAGTGTTGTACATGTACGTCTTTTTTATGTGCCTGTTGCAGCTCATCATACATCTTTGTGGTGAGTTGCAAACTGTCCTCATTTTATTGCTGGATCAATGAATGTTTCATTAATGAATGTGAAGTGGAAACAGACTAATTCATGATATGGTATTTGAGACAGTGAATGAAAAAGTACAAACAGGTGGAATACATTAAGTGAACTCTTTATTTCAAGTTATCACCAAAAATGTTAATACATTTATCTCACTTTTGGGGCAAGAATGTTAGTATGTCCATGGAAATTTTTTTGTGGTTGTCTATGGAACAGTGATTGTTTAATGGCATGCACAATCCCTAAAGACAACTATTCTTCTTCAACAAAACTTAGAAATGTGCTCAAAACACACTTGCTGTCTTCTACAAGGCTTACTGAAGCTAATTACACAAAACAATCACACGAAATAACAATTCCCAGATGTCCACGTGACCATCTTTTTTCCCTTTACATAGAACTTGCAAATGGTACTAATGGCACCCATGATATGTACCTGTTCTGAAACACTAATCATGTTTATGTCTCACTATAAATGCACACTGCAAATTTCCATCTAATTTGGATTGTTCCTTTAGGGTGTCACTTTTGGCTAGCAGTAAACATAAAAAGCTACATAGTGGACATGTTAGTCAGTAAACAGCATGGAAAGTTTCACATGTTGCTCTGTCTTGTTATGTTGTGTATTAATCAAAGACGGTAAGGAGAAGTCATAAGGGGTTGGTACATGGGGACAAGATTTACAGAGTGAACAACTGTAGGGTTAGGAACCTTGAATTATGGATAACAGTCTGTAAACATCATATGGTTCATCAACAATGTTACATTGACTGACAGGTTGTGTATTGGGCTTGTGACTTGAGAAGCACAACAGAATTGGATATTGAAAGATTTAAGGTCTACTTGGTGACAAGGAGGGTGCTTCTGAGTTTTTGAAAGTGGGACTTATATTTGTCAAACAAGACTGTTAAAATACAAGCAAATGGCATAGCTGCAATTCATCATTTGTTTCAAAATCCAGCTATCTTCCATGAAAGAGATATGAGTCCTGAAACAAACTAATTGTTGATTCTTGATGGTCAAATCATAGCAATAAAGTACCCTCATCTATTAGGTTTAGCTAAAAGGGGGGGGGGGGAATCATAAATTTGGGCTCTAGTCATTATTTGGTGACAATTTATAAGAGAAACAATAGAAAGAATTCTACCAAGACAGCATGTAAATAAAAAATTAAATTATTACCTAAAATCATTTTTACATTCCACAAATTAGTTTTATTTTATAATGGGTCACAGAAAATAGCATACAAGCAAAGAGAAGCAGTGACTAACTTTTGGGATCACATTACTTGATGCGAGATGGAGAAAGTCAATGGGTGTGAGAATTTTCACATGACCACTGCAACCAGCATCATTACACAACTGATGCAGCACCTCCAACATCTGTGGAAATTCTCTGAAAGGACCATCCCATCACTTGGAATGCCACAATTTGACATCTTTCAAACTTTGCTATAGGAAGCAAGAGTTCTCTGTGGCATGTTGCTTGTTTGCGTCATATGTTGATATCAAACTGAGCCTTGTGGCTGTGAACAGTCTCTATTAAAGGGTACAAACTGTGCTTTGGTATCTATGTCAGTATCCCATCTGTTGGTGGATCAACACTGAAATCCTTATCAGTACATCTACTACTACCTTCTCCCCCCCCCCTCCCTTTTCCCTTCCCTTCGTAGCATCTGCCATCATCGGATCAAAATTGATGTGGTATTTCCAGGTGCACTATATCCTGTCCCCCCCTCCACTGGCAGTGTAGCTACTTCCTTATACTAAATTTTAATGCAATCTCTAGGCAATCGCAATGCAAAGAGGATTCGTTTGAAATTGACTAGTGCACCCCATCACAAATTCTCTTTGAGGAGTTTGTTATTCTTCTCATTTGTTTACTGTACAAATGTTATGTAAATTATAATGACTAGACTTATGAACAAGTTTCTTCTTATAAATTTCAGACTATATTTACTTTCTAATCATTTTTACTCTGTCAAGCAACATTTTCATAGTGTAAGTATCTTAAAATCAAATATATAAATTAATAACATACCTTTTACATTATTGTCATAGCTAGAAGTCTGAGACCTCAGATAAAAAGTAAGTGTTGCTGGCTTTGTTGGTCGTTTTTGTTGCAGCAGTTCTAAGTATGAATTAAGCTGTTTAAGTGAATTTTCATTCACAGTCTGAAATAAAGATTTAAATGAGTCTGGAATAAATAAGTATCAAATGTGAGGCTTTAAGAACTATATAAATTTAACTAAGGTAGTACTCCAATTACTGCAGAGAAATGCATTACATGTCTCAGCATTTACAAATTTTCAATGTAGATCGCATGAAACTACACATTAGTTAAATTCTTTTGCAGTATTGGTAGAACACTACATTGTTAAAGAGGAAACACTTCTTAATGTTCTGCCAAATTATATTTATCACAAACTGGCTTTTGGGTTCTTATGACATTATCAGGTGAAAGTAACTCCAAAAGTGTTAACAGAGACCACGATTCCAGTGCCTCATACATGAAAACAAACAATAAAGTAGCGTCACACATCACCAGCAGCTTACAAGGTAATGTGCAAACATCTCTTCCATCAGATAAAACCACCAATCACCCAAAATCCAGGCAATCAACTACCACACACTCAAAATTATCAATTGATAATTCTTGGAACAACGTGGAAGCAAAACAAAATTTGCATGACAAAAAGCTTAAAGCTATCATCTTGGGTGACAGTCAAGTTAAAAATGTTTCAAAATTTCTTAATGAAGACGCAGACATTATTGAATGTTTTAGGTTGTGTTTACCCTAACACCAATGCAAGTTACATCCTGAAAAACATAAACCAAATCTTTAACAAAACAGGCACTCCAGATATAGTAGTCCTAGCAGCCTGGAAATTGCCTGCAACAACAGTAAAGATCTTATAACTACTTTAAGAAGCAAACTACCCTGCATCACATCAAAAAAAGTGTTTGGTGACATTCCATTTACACATGATATCACAAACAGGTCAGGTGTAAATAAAGACATAGCAAGTATAAATTCACATATACATAAAATTTGTTCTAAATTCTCAAATGTCACACTTATAAAAGCCAGTAAATTTCATAGAGCTCAGTACACACGGAATGGATTTCACCTTAATAACTTAGGCAGAAATAAAATAGCAAATTTCATATTAGATACCATGAAGACAGAAAAATCACAAAGTAGGTCCACAATATCTCTTGGTTATTGTGAACTGAACATCACCCCTAGTGCTACTAACAGCATAAACCACACCCAGAACCGAAATGTAAGGAAAAGCCATCAAAATTGGAATCAGGGAAACTTGATAACCACGCTGGTCATTATGGCAGAGTGACAACTCTAAACAGTGCCCAACAGTACAAACACTTGTACAAATTAATTCACCAAAATGTTCAAAGTCTTAGCAATAAGCAAAATGAGATAGACACAGTTGCAGGAATTGATAACCCTGATGTTTTAGTTTTAACTGAACATTGATATAAAGATGATATAATTAGCATATGCCAGCCACTTTCCATGATCTTCTGCACTGCATTCAGCAGGAAAAACATAAAGTGTGGTGGGGTAGCTATATTCGCATCTAGATGTAGTAATTATAATGTCATTGATTTAAGTGGTTTCAGCATAGAGGGTATAATAGAGCTAGCAGCAGTTAACTACAAATGGGGCAAAGAGAACTTTATTATCATAGGTCTATACAGACCTCCAAGAGGCAGCCTAGATATTTTGTTTGTAGTGCTGAATGATAGGCTTATTGACACTGACGGCAAATACTGCAATAAAAATGGCTGGACTAACATTATTCTAATAGGAGATATAAATATTGACTTGATGTCTCCTGACTCCAGCATAAAAAAAGATTTTAAAAAATTGATGCTAGTACTTGATCCGTTTAACTTAATCACTCTGATAAACGAGCCCACTAGGGAGGTCAATGGCAGCAAATCACATATTGATAATGTCATAACTAACATTTTCTGCATCAGTTCTGAAGCTTGCTATTTCTGACCACCATGCTGTTCAGGTACTCATAGAAGCTGAAAATCTTCACATCACAAGCAGAAAGAAGCAAATTGTGACTAAAAGAGCTACACATGACAACAACATTGAGAACCTAAACTGTATGCTAAGACATTTACAATGGAACCAACATAACTGTATCACTTTTAATGAATTTTCAACTGACTTATTATTGTTTCAATGTCTGATGCCCAGAAATTACCTTGCCTGTAAAAATTCTAAGCAAATGAAAAAGAATAACTGGATAAATGGTTAAGTGATAAAAGCTAGAGAAAAACTTAGACTCTTCCAGAGTGCAATGATAAAGCTTAATGATAATCAAAGACTTAAGGATGAATTTAATAACTTTCATAACATCTACAAAAATCTCCTTTTAGAAACTAGAAGTAGACACAGAGCTACAATGTTACAGGATCCGAATAACTCGGGAAAAGCTATTTGGCAAGTCACACACAGTTTTAGAAATTGCAAGGACAAATCAACTACTGATATTACCATCAATTTTAAAGGGAAGATTGTCAAATGCCCATATCACACTGCAAATATTTTTAACGAATGCTTTTCCTCTGTAGGAAAATCCATCAATGACCAATTCAGCAACCTACAGTGTACATATAAGGGCATTCCAGTTAACCATAGCACCTACAAATGGCAGAGAAATAAATCACATAGTTATGTCATTAAAAAATTCTAACTCTGCAGGCTATGATGGATTGTCTATCAGCACACTAAAAAGGTGCTTAGACAACATATATCAGATGTGATGGCAACAGCAGTAGATGAAATAATCATATCAGGTATTTTTCCACATAGTCTAAAGATAGCACAAGAAACGGCGATCACAAGAAAGGTGATAAAACTAAAATTGATAACTATCGACAGATCTCAATCTTACCTGTATTTTGCAAAATAATAGAGAAAGTATTTATAATAGAATAATGACATTCCTGAGCTAGCACAATCTAATCTTCGAGAACCAAAATGGCTTTATGAAAAACAGGTCCACTTCCATAGGAAAAATGTACAAAATTCTTGGGTATCATAATTCAAGACAACTTCAAGTGGGATACACACACAGATTCCCTGGCCCACAAGCTATCCAAAAACATAGTTGCCATAAATATGATCAGCAAATATTGTAGAGATATGTATGTGCTAAAGACTACATACCATTCATTATTTGCATCCAATTTAAGCTATGGGGTAGAGACATGGGGTGCCACAACACAAACCAATCTCAACACACAGTTAACTCTACAAAAAACAAAAAAAGCTGTTAGAATTGTCTATGGGGCCACACCTAGAGTGTCAGGTCGAAAACTTTTTACAAAATTGGGTGTACTTACTATTATAATGCATATATCTACTAAAAATAATATTGTATGTCAAAACGATGAGTCCAAACCGAAACTGTGACCTACATGAGCACAACACAAGACAAAAACTAAGATACCATGTAAATAGTCATAGAACAACATTACATGCAAAAAATGGACTTCACGCTGGGCTGAAGCTTGCAAATGTCCTACCAAAAAGCCTCGCAGCTCTTCTGAGTAACAAATTAAAAGTCCAGTTAAAAAGAATCTTAATTCAAAATCCCTTTTATTCCCTTGGGGAATTTTATACCCATATGAAAAATATCTCATAATCATGTCATGCTTAAGGTAACAGTGAAATGACCAAATAATGATTTAAAAAAATTTTCAAAACTTTTAACTGTACATTAAAGACAAGTGAAATTTGTAAATGTTTATATTGCTGTAAATTATATTTCATCTTATATTTTTAGGTATAAATATCTAAAACTTTTTATGTACATTAAAAAAGGCTAAATTTATTAAAATGTCATGTTTATGTACTGTTAAACACTAATCTTTATTTTAAAAACTGTGAAATTGTATTCAGAAGAATAATCTGTACAAAACCTACAATTTGTATATGATTATTATTATTAACTCAAGGCTACAAAAACAATGTGGCACATCACACATGTAATATTTATGAAGATAATACAAAAATGATGATGTGTTTGCCAATTAAAAGTATTTTGTGACTGACATATTGCAATGGCAAGCAGGGTGCAGTTCACAAGGCACTGCAAGTAACCTAAAAAATGGGAAATGCAATAAAGGGAGCATGTGACACTCAAAGAAGAATTACAAGTGGGTGTCGACTGGCACCTACCATTCATCTTACTAAAGTATCAAACACAAAGGAATTTTAATCAAATTACATTATGCATTTATTGTAATTTCACACACAGTGTTTAACGAGGCCGCCATGTGATTCCATGCAATTGACTGTGGGGGCGCTGCTCTTAGTATAGTGCTATGGCAGTGCCACCCAGAGCACTGGTCCAGATTGAGTTCAGCTACGATGAACTCAATCTGACTCTGACGATAACTTGTTAGTCATGAACTGTAGGCTGAAACTGAAAAAACTGCAGAAAGGTAGGAGAATAAGGAGATGGGACCTAGATAAATTGAAGGAACTTGAAGTTCTGGAGAATTTCAGAGGGAGATTTAGGCAACAATTGACAGAAACAGGGGGAAATAAAACAGTAGAAGAGGAATGGGTAGCACTGAGAGATGAAATAGTGAAGGCAGCAGAGGACAAAATAGGTAGAAAGGCAAGACCTACAAAAAATCCTTGGATATCACAGGAAATACTGAATTTAATTGATGAAAGGAGAAAACATAAAAATGCAGTAAATGAAACAGGCAAAATAGAGTACAGACGACTAAATGTTTGTAAATCTTATGGGACTTAACTACGGGGTCATCATTCCCTACAGAAGACTAAGAAATGAGATTGACAGGAAGTGCAAAATGCCTAAGCAGGGGTGACTGGAAGCCAAATGCAAATCTGTAGAAGAATCTATAAGAAGGGGATAAGTAGATACCGCCTACAGGAAAATAAAAGAGACATTTGGGTACAAGAAAAGCAACTCTACGAATATCAAGAGCTCAGATGGGAAACCAGTTCTCAGCAAAGAAGGAAAAGCTGAAAGGTGGAAACAGTACATAGAGCAGCTCTACAAAGGAAATGAACTTAGAGACGATGTTGTAGGAATGGAAGAGGAAGTATATCAAGATGAAATAGGAGATACTATACTGAGAGATCAATTTGACAAAGCCCTGAAAGACCTAGGTCGGAACAAGGCCCCAGGAGTAGATGACATACCCTCAGAGCTACTACAGTCTCTGGGAGAGCCAGCCATGACAAGACTATTGGAACTGGTGTGTAGGATGTATGAGATAGGCGAAATACCCTCAGACTTTAAGAAAAATGTAATAATCCCCATTCCAAAGAAATCAGGCGCAGACAGGTGTGAAAATTACAGAACTATCAGTTTGATAAGTCATGGTTGCAAAATTTTAACATGAATTATCTACAGAAGACTGGGAAAGCTGGTAGAAGCTCACCTCGGGGAAGATCAGTTTGGATTCAGGAGAAACATAGGAACCCGGGAGGCAATACTCACTTTACGTCTTATCTTAGAAGATAGATTAAGGAAAGGCAAACCTACATGTTTAGCTTTTGTAGACTTGGAGAAAGCGTTTGACAATGTTGACTGGAATACACTCTTTCAAATTCTGAAGTCAGTAGGAGTAAAATACATGGAAAGGAGAGTTATTTACTACTTGTACAAAAGCCAGACCGCAATTATTAGACTCGAAGGGCATGAAAGGGAAGCATCAGTTGGGAAGGGAGTAAGACAGGGTTGTAGTCTTTCACCGATGTTATTCAATTTGTACATCGAGCAGGCAGTGAAGGAAAGCAAGAAAAAATTTTGAATAGGGATTAAAGTTCAGGGGGAAGAAATAAAAACATTGCTTTTTGCTGATGACATTGTAATTCTGTCAGAGACAGCAAAGGACCTGGAAGAGCAGTTGAATGGAATGGACAGTGTGTTGAAGAGAGTGTATAAATTGAACATTAACAAGTGCAAAACAAAAATAATGTAATGCAGTCTTAGAAAATCAGGTGATGCTGAAGGAATTAGATTAGGTAACAAAACAGTGAACGTGGTAGGTGAGTTTTGTTACTTGGGTAGTAAAATAACATGTGATGGTCGCAGTACAGAGGATATAAAATTCAGAATGGCAATGGGAAGAAAAGCATTTTTCAAAAAGAGAAATTTGCTAACATCAAATATTAATTTAAGTGTAAGGAAGTCTTTACTGAAGGCATTTGTGCGGAGTGTTGCTTTGTACGGGAGTGAAACATGGATGATAAGCAGTGTGGGTAGGAAGAGAATAGAGGCTTTTTGAATGTGGTGCTACAGAAGAATGCTGAAGATTAGGTGGGTAGATCGCATAACTAATGAAGAGGTACTGAACAGAACTGGTGAGAAAAGGAATTTTTGGCATACCCTGACTAAAAGAAGGGATCGCTTGGTAGGACACATTCTTAGACATCGAGGGATCGTAAATTTAGCATTGGAGAGAAGTGTGTGGGGTAAAAATCGCAGAGGGAGACCAAGAGACGCGTATAGTAAGCAGATCCAAGTGGATGTGGGTTGCCGTTCTTATGAGGAGATGAAAAGGCTTGCTCAGGATAGAGTAGGGTGGAGAGCTGCATCAAACAAGTCTCCGGACTGAAGACCATAACAACAACAACGATGACAGTTCCTTTAGAACCACCTTAGTGTACTCATCAATTAGTTTCTGAAGTGTGTTTTGTTCTGTATGCATTGCAGAAGTGGAAATAAAGTTTGTTTATAGTTACTAGACTTTACTGGCAATTAGGATGGGATTTTTCATCTCTTCAAGTAAAGTGAACATTAGTGATATGGCAACTCTTGAGCAAACGCTATGCAACTTATCTGAACAGCAACAGCTCCTCACCACTGTTATACGCGAGTTTGTTGCTGTTCATACCAACGGCTGCCTCTCATTGTTGACAATTCCCACTTTTCCCCCATACGAAGGTGGCAGAAGACTGGATAGAATATGAGGATACCTTCTGCAGCATTTCATGACTTTCAGCATTGCTGATCAACAAACCTGTAAATTTTGCCAAAGTTGTATCAACTGTTGTCTCAACTAAAACTGTTGAAAGAACTTTCCTTGTTGTCGTTTGATGAAATGTGTACTCTTCTTTCAAATCTTACTTTGTATTCTATAGGTGTACGAAACAGCCTCATCAGACCTATTGTGCTTGGGCTACTGAATTACAAGGACTGTCGCAAATGTCAATTTGTAAAAGAAATTCACAAAGAATCATATGCCAACTCTATGGTTAGGGATGTGATTTGGTGTTCTGTGTCGGATAAAGAAGTTTGCCAACAAAGTCTTCAGTTATATACTAATACCACATTGGATGAAGTACTTTCCATAGGTCAGTCCTTTGAAACCACTCATGCCGCGGACGCTCAATTAGAGGCATGGGCTTATGTCAGTGACATATAGTCAGGTCTGGCAGATGATGATGCACCAGGTGCTAGTGCAAACAAGGATTTGCTGCAGTAGACACATGTCCACAGTGTTGGCCAGGCATTCAACACAACATGAAGCAGCCAAAAAGAAGTTCACATTCTCTTCCTTCCTGCCCTCGTTGTTCCACCAAATATGCGTGTGAAGATTGTCCACAGTTTTGGGCGAATTGTCACTGATGTAATAAGAAGGGATATGTTTCGTCTGTTTGCAAGTAAGAAAAAGTACATGATGTACACCATGGTGTAGTAGATGATGATTCTGTACTGTATGTAAATTGCGTGTCCCTCATTTTGGCAAACTTTACCTTACTGTGCAAATGCTGGAAAAGGATGTGAGGATACAGGTTGACTCCAGTTCAATGGCCACTGTTATTAACTGACAGACGTATTTAAGGCTGGGTTTTCTACCATTGCCAGTCGACATGCGTCACCTTCATACTTATAATTAGCAGAAGATCTCACATCTGGATCAATTCAATGTTGATATTTCCTACAAATCTGTTGTGCTCAGTGTGCTCAGTGTCAGTGTGTTTGTTGTTGACAGCAGTGGCACTGAGAATTTATTTGGGTACAACGCCTTTCGCATTTTTGGATTCTTAGTGGATGACACACTGAACATTGTCTCCAATGACATTCCTAATTCTCAGCTTGGTTCTTTATCAGAGGCCTTTTCCACACTCTTTTCTCCTGGACTCGGTTGTGGTACCAGTTTTCAAGCACATATTACTCTCAAAGCCTACTATCCGTCTGAGGTGCTTTCAGGCCAGGTGCTAATTCCTGTTGCTTTCGGTGACTCAGTCAAACAAGAGACTGTTTGGCTGACTTCCAGCAAGTGGTCCTCTCCCCTCATTGTCATCAAAAATACAACAGCAGTCTTTGCCTCTGTGGTGATTTCAAAGTGTTCGTCAATGCTTAGTGCTTATGCCTCCCCCTGAAGAATTGTTATTAAGTTGACCGGAGTTCAGTACTTTTTTTAAGATCGACCTATCTGAAGCATATCACCAGCTTCCGTTGGATGCTGACTCTCACCAGTTTCTTGTTCTCAACACTCCATTTAGTCTTTATCAATATCAAAGGTTGCCGTTTGGGCCTACTAGTTTCCCCGCCATCTTTCTAAGAAATTTGGAACAGTTGCTCACTGCTGTTCCTGGCTGTATCAGTTGTCACGATGACATTGTTGTGACCAGTGCCACCACTGTTAGAACAGCTCAGAAACCTCTGGACACTTTTCATGGTTTTACAATCTGTGGGGTTCAAATGCAACTTCCAGAAATCTTTTTTTTTTTTTTTTTTTTCCCCTTCAACAGTCGGCTGTCTACTTTGGTTTTCAGTTATCGGGCAAAGATATTTGCCCTCTTCAACAGGATGTTAGGGCTATTGAGACCCTCCCCCCTCACTCAACATTGGTCAAGGAGCTTCAGGCCTTTCTGGGAAAAACAGCCTACTATCACAAGTTTTTGTCGTCCACTACACCAGTTGCTTTGTAAGAATGTGCTGCCTTTTCATTTGTCCGCTGACTGTGACAATGCTTTCATCTCAGAGACCAACTGCAGTAGTCCCTGTCTTGCCACATATTGCCCTGGACAAGATTTGGTTCTAGTCGCCAATGCCTTCCAGTATGGGACTGGCGCTGTTTCAGCGCATTGATACACTAACAGCTCAGAAAGTCTGATTGCGTATGTGTCAAAGTCACTCACTGACGCACAACAGAATTATTCCCAGATAGAAAAGGAGGCTCTGGCCACCATGTATGCCTTGAAAAAGTTTGGTGTCTCTTTATGGGGCGAAGTTTTATCTACTCACCGATTACAAGCGATTAGTTTCTCTTTTACATCCCTCAACCTAGCTCCCTGACAAGGCGGTGCAACGCTTACAACATTGGGCTCTGCTCCCTTGCTTCTACTACGAGATTCATTTCCAACCCACTGCTCAACATGGGAATGCTGATGTGTTGTCCCATTTGCCAATGGGGCTGGACCCTGTTTTTGACCATGATGAGCTGTTGTGCTTTCATGTGGACAATGCCGAACATGATGATGATGGATTTCCCATCAAAGGTGACTGGTTAGCCACAGCTACTGCTTCTGATTCTGTTCTGTGTCATGTGCTGTGTTTCATTCAAAGGGGCTGGCCTGATCGTCCTTCCGGAAGGGCTTTTGATCCATTGCACAATTACTTTGTGCTTCGTTTTGCCACACTGCATGTAATTTCATCGTCCTCCTCACCACCGACGGGTCCTCATCGCAAGTAGTCATTCCTGCATCCCTACGAGCTTCTGTTCTCCATCTACTTAGTCAGGAACTCTGGGGTGTCTCACACACAAAAGGGCTGGTGCGCCGGCATGTCTACTGGCCCGGCATTAATGCTGAAATTGCACACATGGTCACTGACTGTGAATCATGTGCTAACCAGGCTCCTGCTTTGAAGACATCTCTTTCTCCATGGCCTATGCCTTCGCACCCCATGGGACGCATACACATTGACTATGCGGGTCTCTTTCTTGGCACCAACTGGCTTTTTATGGTGGACACCTACTCTAACTTATCCTTTGTTGTACGTTGTGCATCCCATTCCACAGCAGCGACCACCCTGACACTAGCCAGAATATTTTCCTTGGAAAGCCTCCCTTCTCAGACAATTGTCTGCAATTTACTTCCTCTGAATTCTCCGATTTTTGTAATCAACATAGTTTTATGCATGACACTGCTCCACCTTTCCATCCTCAATTGATCTTTGATGATGTATGCCTCATTCATACTTTCAAATCACACATGAAAAAACTCCTCATTACTTCTTCCTCTGATGAAGCCTTGTTCCAGTTCCTGGAGTCCTACCATTTCATTCCCATGGGCAACCACAGCCTGACCAAGCTCCTTCATGACTGCCAGCCTTGTACGTTGCTCCACCTTCTTCACTCTCTCCTCCACTGGCCAGGGCAGATTCCAATCACAATGTTTTTGGAGGGCACCTCTGTTTGGGTGCAGTGATATGGCAGGTGCCAAAAATGGATTCAGGTCGGATCCTCCTTGGGCCTCATGGCAAATGCTCTTTAATAGTCCACAAACGGCTGGAGAAGTGGTGCACCCTGTGGAGCAACTTCCTCCCGGCAGCTGCTTCCAAGGCAGCACCAAAACCATCTCCACCAAGAGCTGCTGCCGATGGGGTGTGCTATGATTTGTTCCATGATCTGCTGGCATGGTGAGCCAATCACGAGCACACCAACAGCCATCGACAGTTCCTGTACCGGTTAACAACCCAGTATCACAAGAAGATGTCATCGTGCAAGAGCTCGAACAAACACCTCAGGAAGGGTCATCCTTATTCCCTCCAAATATTCAAAATGACCAAACACAAGGCTCACCGGTCATTCCAACGCATTATCGTGCATCACATGTTCCACGCCAGGAATAGACATCTGGCAGCTCTTGACTGTCTCCAATCATTGCTTTGAGGCATCTTCCTACAAGATGGAGGTCTAGTCAGGGACATTTTCATCCATACATGAAGGTGCCTCCCAGGAAGTTCACAGACAGAAGCACAGAACACATGGACATCGGCACTCTTCACACCACCTACATCAAGTGAGTGCTCAAACCAAAGGGGGAGAAGTGGTTTTGTGCAAAATGTTTAATGAGACCACAGTGTGATTCCGTGCAGCTGACTGTAGGGGCACTGCTCTCATTATAGTGTTACGACAGCGCCACCCAGAATGCTAGGCCAAAAAGACCACAGCTTCGAGGATAGTTCCTTAGTGTACACATCAATTAGTTTCTGAAGTGTGTTTTGTTATGTATGCATTCCGGAAGTGGAAATAAAATTTGTTTAAAGTTACTACAGCATTCATAGGAAAGTACAACTTTTCTCTGTCTTACAGAAACAGTTACATTTAATTAACACAGAAAAAATAAAGTTTTTTGTGTAGATACAGCTAACAATAGTAGAAAAATAAGCCTGAATTTTCAATTTTAATCTATTATTTATATTGTCACGTTGAAAACTGCAGGTGTTTCGGAATTGAAAGGCTGGATCAAGACTGGTAGAGCACAACACTTTACACTTATAACATGTTTATCGCTAACACAAGCAAACACTCATTACAGAGTGCCTCCTGCTTGGAATGATTCACAATTTATAGGCAGAAAGAATTTTCTGGAACTTACAAGTACATCAAACATAAGAAACATGTAGAACATTCTGAAAATAGTAAATACAAAGAAATAATTTTTTTCTGCCCATGGTAAGATTTGAACAGGGGACTGCAAGCACAGTGATCTGCGGTGCTAACCACTGCATCACACTTTCCATTTCCCTTCCTGAAAGAACAGCGACCCATTGTAAGGTTCCATTTGGAGCCAGCTGCAGTCCTCGGTAAGGCAGTTCTGTAGTGTCCTTCCATTCTGCCTGCACACCTTCCTTATGGTAATGATAATCGTCACCAGAACCTCCTATTGTGGCTTCATCATTATCATAACAGTCTTCAGAGTTGTTGAACAAGAGGCTGTATCAGTATATCTGTTCTTTGCGAACGCCGTATGGCTTCATATGGAGAATTTGCACAATGTCTCTTCATATTTGTCATTTTGAGGACGGCTCATAATCCTCACTTCATATGTGATGTCTGACAGGTGGCATATGACATGATACAGACCAATGTATCACTTCGGTAACTTTTCTGATAGCCCAACTTTCCTTACAGCAGTAAAAATCCATACCAGATCTCCTGGACTGTACACAACAGATCGGTGCTTGTTGTTATACTGCTAGCAGTCCCCTGGGTGTCCAGTGTCCGTATGTGAGCCAGTTGTCTTGCTTCTTCGACCCTGGTGATGAACTTTTTCACATAGTCATTCTGAGTGTTGACCGGTTGGAACAGAAACAGTGTATCCATTGTCGTTCAGCTTCATGACCATTTCAATAAGCTTATAGTGTATTTGCTGTATTGTAAGCAAATGTCACAACTGGCAGCATCGTATCACAATCCTTCTGCTCAACATCGACATAAATCAACAGCATATCTGCTAATGTCTCTTAAAATGCTCTGTAAGACCATTTGTCTGAGGATGGTAGACAGTTATTCTGTGAACCATGTTGCAACATGACTGTACCTCTGATACTAGTTTTGACATGAATACTTTTCCTCAATCAGATATCATCACATGTGATGCACCATGCTTCAAAATAATGTCTTCTACTAGGAATTTTGTGATTTCTGGAGCGTCTGCAGTTGGCACAGGTTTGGTGACAGTGAAGCGGGTGAGGTAGTCAGTGCAGACTATTATCCATCGGTTACCGATTGTCAACTTTGGGAACCTACCTAAAAGATCAATTCCAATTCGGTGGAATGAAGCTGCTGCAGGTGGAATTGGTACCAGATGACCTTGAGGTAATTGTGGCAATGCTTCTGTCTCTGTCACTCCTTACAATGACTCACATAGTGCTTGACAGATCAATAGAAATCCTGCTGCCAGTAATACCCTATCTGATTCTGTCTAGGGTCTTCACAAATCTCAGATGACTGGATATTGGAGAATCTTGGAAATACTTGAGAACAGCTGGATGGAGATGAGCTGGAACAACCAGTAGCCATTTGGGGGCCCAGTGGATTGTAGTTGCTCTTATACAATGTGCCGTTTATAAGTTGAAACTGTTCTTTGGTCATTTCTCCTTTCTCCAAGGCCTATATAATTTGTAATAATGCTTGATCTTCCCTCTGTTCAGCTGTAATGTCACCTAACTCAGTGAGGGCTGAAATTTCATCCATGCTCTTGTGTTCGGCTAATGGATTCCTTGAAAGGCAGTCAGCATCCTTGTGTTTGCACCAGATTTTGAATACCACTGTGACATTGTACTCTTGGAGTCTTACTGCCCCCATCTTGTTAATCAACCCCATGGATCCTTCATATTGGTCAGCCAAAATAAAGAATGGTAGTCTGTCACAATGGTGAATGGTTTACCAAATAAATACAGCTGGAACTTGTTGATAGTCCAGATAACAGCAAGACACTCCTTCCTGGTTGTAGAGTAGTTTATCTCGGACTTTGAGAGAACTCTTGATGCATAGGCTATCACCTTTTCAGCACCTTCCTGAATTTGTAGAAGCACTGCACCAATCCCATAACCGACAGCATCCGTGTGAAGTTCCGTTTCTGCATTCTCGTCATATAAGGCTAGAACTGGTGCGGAAGTTAGAGCCTCCTTAAATGCCCAGAAAAGCTCTTTCTTTCGTCTCATACCAGTACAACTTGGCATCTCCCTGCAGAAGTTCTTGCAATGGATGTGCCTTGTTACAAAAACCTTCTATGAAACGACAATAGTATGGGCACAGTCCGAAAAAACTTTTCACATCACAGATGTGTGGAGCAGTTGGAAATTCTATGACTGCCCTTACTTTATCTGAATCAGGATGGACACCATCTTCAGTCAATATGTGTGCCAGGATTTTTATCTCTTTGGTGACAAAGAGGAACTTCTTTGGGTTGAGGGGGAGTGCTACTGTCTGTACACACTTCACCACAGTTTACAGGTGACTTAGATGTTCCGCAAAAGTCCTTGAGAAAATGACAATGTCATCTAGATAACAAAGAAATGTTGTCCATTTAAGGTGTCGAAGCACGTTGTCTATCATGCTTTCAAATGTGGCCACAGCATTACATAGTCGAAATGGCATGCCTTTGAATTCATAGAGGCCGGGAAGTGTAGCAAAAGCAGTCTTCTCTCTGTCAGTTTCATCAACCTTGATTTGTCAGTAACCTGTCTGCATGTCCATGGTTGAGAAGTATGTAGCTTCTTTCAAGCAGTCTAAGATGTCATCAATGGGCGGCAATGGGTAGACATCTTTGTGATTTTGTTCAGCATCTGACATTTGACACAGAAACATCATGTGCCATCCTCCTCCTTCAAGAGGACCACCGGAAATGACCAGGGACTCTCTGAAGGTTGAATAATGTCATCCTGCAACATCTTTTCCACTTCTTGCCAAATTTTCCATCTTTCATCTGCTGACACACTGTATGAATGCTGGCTAATTGGTGGATGATCACCAGTATTGATATGGTGTTTTATCATGGGCCATTTCATCTGGCTCTTCTCCTGCCTGGCCCGAAACACACCTGTAAATTGGTGTAGTAGGGGTAACACCTACTGACATCG
This sequence comes from Locusta migratoria, assembly GCA_026315105.1. Classification (NCBI taxonomy): domain Eukaryota; kingdom Metazoa; phylum Arthropoda; class Insecta; order Orthoptera; family Acrididae; genus Locusta; species Locusta migratoria. The sequence continues at coordinate 703,481,562 of CM048745.1, read as the reverse complement.
TTCCTGGGTCAGACTGCATTGTTGTTGTTGGTTGTTTTGAGGGGACTAAACAGCTAGGTCATCAGTTCCCTGTTCCTAGCTGAGAGGCCATTGTCAAGAAAGTAAAAAGTAAAAACAGATCTCAGAAAATGGGAACGCGCAAAAGGGACAGGATAACAATGGACCTGTCGGAAACAATACAGAACGAAGACCACACAATTGGTAAAACAAAGGAAGGAACATAACTAAAACTAAACAGGGGAATACCTTGGCTGGCTGATCACAAAAATAAAACAGAATGAGCCAGCCATACTGCACACACTAAGAACCCCTGGGTCCTTAACGTAAGGGCCTGTAAAAATCTGTTAAAAGTGCTGGATTGGTGGTGGCCTAAGACAGCAAGCCACAGCACCCATCACTAAATAGAGTCGTAAAAACCAGCTGCACGAATAAAACTTAAAACTGCGTTAGCCATAGAGGCGTCGTCGCCTAAGACTAAGGGTAGCGCGTCTGGGAGATTAAAAGAGTGCCACAAGTTGGCTTAAATCGGACAGTCCATCAAAAGATGGGCCACTGTCATGACTACACCACATTGACACACGGGCGGGAACTCACGCCGAAGGAGATACCTGTGGGTTAACCACATGTGCCCAATACGGACGCGGTAGAAAACAACCGCCTCTTGGCTATCGGCCGCAGTGAAGATTTCCACAGGGCTGTGGACTGCTTCACTGCCCGAAGCTTGTTTGGTGCATTCACCATAGCCCATTTGGCGCTCCAAGCCTCGTGCACCTTCCGGTGCATCACCAATTTCAAATTAGGTTCCATGACGCCAATATCAAGCGGTGGTGCCATAGTGACCTGCTTGGCTAATCGAGTCAGACTGGGCCCTATATGCAATTCCATAGTAGTTTCTTCTAGTGTGTTGTCGGCAGTAACAACGCAGCATGAGAATTTGTTGATAACATTGAACTCACCAGCCTGGACTGGTTCAGCTGTTCCAGTATACATTCCTTTAGAAATGAGTTGCAATTGCTCATGAAAGTTAGTGATTCAAAGTTCTCCTCGACCACCTGTAATGCTTATGATAGCTGCTGGTGAGTAGATTTCCTTTGTTATACTGATTAGCTTTTTGCGATTGACAAGCACTTCACCATCCAACTGGTCAGCTCTTCACAGTTCAGCTGGTCATCTCGGCTGCTGACTGGAACTCTTCTCATTGTTAATGGCAGGATCTCAACATTCTTGACAGCAAACAACATCCCAGGGGAGTTTGTGTTATGTATACTCAATGGAATGGCTTCTGCAATTTGTAGCTCAGATCTTCCACAGTCAATGACAGCCTCAGATGCCTGAAGGAGGTTCCATCCGAGAGTGGCGCTATGGCTACATTCTCTTAAAATGACAAATTCAAAAGGCTGCATCCTTTTGTTGATAGCTAGTCTTGCCACACATGTTCCTGCTGGTCAGATGTATTTTCCATTTGAGACCTTCAGCACATTTGCTCTTGTTTACAGAACATTATCTTCTTTAGTTTACGGCTTATTCATTCGACAATACAGAGAAGGAAGCTCCTGAATTGACTAGTGCCCAAACAGGTTGGTTGTCAATGATGACGTCAATGAGATTTCCGAACATCTTAGCAACTGTCGTCCATGGAGGAGTTTCATCTGCAGCATCCTGACCTCCATAGAGGGTCACCTCGCCTACTTTTCCTGAATATGCAGCTGGGTGAGCTCTTAGTATATGTATATGGTGACAGAAATAGTAGCGGCATGTTGAAGAGCAACCATTTCCAGGATACGGTGACTGGCTTTGCTCCATAGATCGACAGTAATTGTCTGCAGTTGACTGCCATTGAAAGGACTTGCCCTGATGGTTGGCGTCTTCTGGCATAATAATTGTCAAATGCTTGTCTTCTCTTCCTACAGTATCCTACGACATGTCAAGGAAGCCCACAGTGAAAACACAATAGTGTGTTGTCTTTTGTCCTCCAGTTACCTGTCCTCCTGCGAGGCGTCATAGTTGCCAGAGGATTTGGCTGTGGCTGCGTCAGTTTGTTCCAAGGGTGCCATTTGGTGGCTGCAGCTTAAGTCATAGTAGGGTGAGGCCATTCTTCATGTCGGGTGTGACTGACAGGCACTAATGTTTGCAATAATTCTTTCTCAGCAGCGTCAGCTCCCTCATGACATACAGAACTGATAGTCCCAGCTGCCATAAACTGTTGTAATTCTTCTCTCGCACCCCTTTGTCATATGAGAGAAGCAAAATCATACACGTCTTCCACAATAGCCAAAGGGACTACATTTGGGAGTGTGTCATACTACTTTCATCTAACCCTCCTCTGTTGCATCTCTTCAATTTTCTGATACCATTGGATAAACTCTTGTGTCATTGAAATGTCTTTTAAGAGAAGAGCTCAATGCATGTCGTCTGCTATGCCCTTCATCAGGTGTGAAATTTTATTGGCCTCAGTCATATCTGGGTTAATTACGTGACAAAGGGCCAAAACATTGTATATATGACTGCATTAACTCACCATGTCGTTGGGTTCTGTTCTTCAATTGTTCTTCCAATAAACGGACTTGTTGCTGGTGGTCTCCAAACATCTTCTTACGTTCTGTATTGAGTTTTTCCCAGCTATTGAGCTTGTCCTCATTATTTACAAACCACTACTGGGCTGTCCCATTCAGGTAGAAATATACGTTTGCCAAGCGCATAATGTGGTCCCACCTATTATACTTGGTGACTCGCTCGAATCCTTTCAGTCATTTGTTTGGGTCCTGTCCAGCATCTCCAGAGAAGACCGATGGGTGACTGATGTGCAGCTGGCTAATTGATGTTTTTGTATCCATGGGTCTTTTGATGACACAGACCTTCATATAGAGGTAGTCAGTATACTCTTTGTATTCCGGTTCTTGCCCATGTAGGTGACGACTCTTACGCTGCCTAATCAGAGCCACAATGATGCAGATGTATTGCAGGGTAGCTGGTACCTCCACCAGAAAGTGTCATGTTGAAAACAGCAGGTGGTCCATTATTCGAAGGCTGGTTTAAGACTGGTAGAGCATAACACTTGCTAACACAAGTGTATACTCAGTAAAGAGTGCCTCCTGCTTGGAGTGCTCCACTATTTACATATAGAAAGAATTTTCTGGGACTTACAAGTACATCAAACATAAGAAACATGTAGAACTTCCTAGAAATTGTAAATATAAGGCAATAAATTTCTACTGCCTGTGGCAGGATTTGAACTGGGGACTGCAAGCACAGCAATCTCTGATGATAACCACTGAACCATCAGAAGAATGACATCAATATAACTAAAAAGGGGGATAAAAGGAATTTGATTTCCTAATTTTGTGGTAAGCTGGCTTCCTGTGCAATATATTCACTGATTTCCTCTATTTACAGCACAGCCATCTTTCTGTTTTTTCTTAACAGCCAGTAAAAATTCATAATGTCTATCATGTTGGTATTTTCTGTTAGTTTATATCTTCCATAGGCCATCTCTAAAAAAGAAGAGGATGGACACTGTGACAGTCTACATAAAATTTTGTATAGTGAATGGCAGAGGATACTTTACAACAGTTTTCAATATCAGTCAACAATTTTTTTTTTTATCTTGATGAAATTTTGCACACCTGGCCCTTAAAACAAAAGAAAAATCACTGACTTACTAAGATATCATATGGTGGATGTTTTCTTAGATTAACTTTTACATTGTTTTATCAATCACTATTAAAGTTAAAACATGAATGTACGTTTTGATGGAGAAGGATTTTATACTTTCAAAGCCAATTTATGATGTATGGAAGAAGATACATAACAACAGACTTCTACAATGTTTGACTGAATACCATGAAAGTTGGCGCTTGTATGTTGTTGTTGTTATCGTCGTCATCTTCAGTCCTGAGACTGGTTTGATACATGGCTCCATGCTACCCTCTCCTGTGCAAGCCTGTTCATTTCTGAATAAGAACAGCAACCTACATCAGTTTGAACCTGCTTACTGTATTCATCTCTTGGTCTTTTGCTGCGATTTTTATACCACCCACTTCCCTCCAATGCAAAGTTGATGATTCTTTGATGTCACAGAATGTGCCCCACCAATCAATCCTTTATCTTAGTCATGGTATGCCAGAAATTTCTTTACTCCTCAATTCCATTCAGCACCTCCTCATCAGTTACATGATCTACCCAATTTATCTTCAGCATTCTGGTCTGTAGAACCACATTGCAAATGCTTATATCATCTTTCACTCCCATACAATGCTAACATCCAGACAAATGCTTCCAGAAAGGACTTTCTGACATTTAAATTAATTTTGCTTCTTCAGAAATTCTTTTCATCCCATAGCCTTTCTGAACTTTTTATCTTCTTTACTTCAGCTATCAGAAGTTATTTTGCTACCCAAATAACAAAATTCATCTACTACTATTATGTTTCATTACCAAATCTAATTCCTTCAGGATCACCTGATTTCTGTGGAATACATCTCAATACTCTTGTTTTGCTTGTTTTTTTTTTTTTTTTTTTGTACAATTTGCATATAACATTTTGTTCCCTGTATTTTACCACCACTACCTTCATAAGAAACAGTGTATTCCAGTCCACACTGTCAAAACCTTTCTCCAATATACAAAAGCTAAAAATGTAGGTTTGTCTTTCTTTAACCTATTTTCTACGATAATTTGTAATGTGAGTATTGCCTCTCGTGTACCTACATTTCTCTTAAATCCAAAATGATCATCCTCAAGGTCAGATTCTACCAGTTATTACATTCTTCTGTAAAATAATTCACATTGTAATTTTGCAACCATGACTTATTAAACTGATTGTTCTGTAATTTTCACACTTGTCTTCACTTCCTTTTTTGGTGTTGTAATTACATTCTTTTGGAAGTCTGAGGGTATTTCCCCTGACTCTCACATTTTGTACAAATGTGGGAACAGTTTCTTTATAACTGGCTCTAACAGTAATGATAGCAGTTCAGAGGGGATATCAGCTACTCCAGGGCCTTGTTTATACTCCCTTTTGCCTGTTTCACTTGCTGCATTTTTATATTTTCTCCTTTCATCAATTAAGTTTGGTATGTCCTGTGTTATTCAAGGATTTCTATTTGGCCTTGTAGTCCTACCTATATTATCATCTATGAACTTTACTAATGTGTCTCTCAGAGCTACCCATTTCTTTTACTACTATATTACTTTCCACCCGTTTTGGTCAATCCTTGCTTATGCTCCCTCTGAAATGCTCAACTACCTCTAGTTCCTTCAATTTATCCAGGTTCCATCTCCTTATTTTTCTACCTTTTTCCAGTTTCTCAAGTGTTACTTTATCATAACCAACAAGTTAGGGTCAGAGTATTTACCTACTCCCAGATATGTCTTACAGTTTATATATGTATTATCATTGTAAAATCAATTTGGTACCTCCTGGTATCTCCTGGACTCTTCCATGTATACAACCTTCTTGCATGGTGCTTAAAGCCATGGTTTGTGATGATTAACTTGTGCTCTGCACAAAACTCTACCAGATGACCTCTTTCATTCCTTTTGCCGGTCCATATTCACCTACTACTTTTGTTTCATTTCCTTTTCCTACTACTTAATCCAGTCCACCATCACACTCAAGTTTTCCTCTCCCTTAACTGTCTAAATAACTTTTTTTATCTACTCACACATTTATTATTATTATTATTCCAATCTCCTGATCATCAACAAAGCTAGTTAGCATATAACCTTGCACTACTGTGATAACAGACACACAGCACAGTTTATGATAATTTATGTAGATGATAATGCATTCACTATGCTGTTCGTAGTAACTTACCTGCATTGCTATTTTTTATTCATTATTAATGCTACTCCTGTGTTCCCCCAACTGCTTTTCTATTTATAACCCTGTTCTCATCTGGCCAGAAATCCTGCACATCCTGCCACCGAAATTCACTAATTCTCACCCTGTCTAACACCAACCTATACATTTATATTTTCAAATATTTTAACTTACCTGTTCAGTTAAGGAATATAACAATCCTATCTCTGATCTGTTAAATGCCTGTTTTGTTGATGTTGATAACATCATCTTCCTGAGTAGTTCCCACACAGAGATCTGAATGGGCGACTATTTCACCGCCGGAATACACAACAAATGTATGTATGATTTCATTTTGAAGGTTTTTATACTCTGTTAGCCTCCAGAGGTGCAATGCAGAGGGTACCTTACAATACATTTCGCCACTATTTCATAAATTACCGTAAAACGTAGCAGATATATGTATTTTTTCTGATGTAGGGAGAGAGGGGAGGTGGCTCGCTGATAAAGGCAGAGGGGGAGATAGACAGAGAGGGAGCAGAGGCAGTTATGGATAAGTGAGAAGAGCAGATGAACAGAGAGAGAGAGGAAGCAGATCATGAACAGAGAGAGAAGGTAGTAGAGGAGATGGATAGAGAGAGTAGAGAGGACAAAATTGACACAGAGTGGGGAAGGGAATGATGGACAAGTGAGGCGAACAGAAAGAAAGGAGAATATAGAAAATGTTATTTTGAATCATATTACTATCATTTCTTTTAGATGGGAGAAGGCAGTAGACAGAGGCAGGGGATGGATGCAATGGAAGATGATGGGGGGAGGAGGAGGAGGCATATATATGGGGACACCTATCCATTTTTACTCCAATCTTGTTGAAATTTTGCACATTTGACCTTCAAAACAAAACAAAAGTCACTGTCTACATGAAATTTCATATGATGCATGACAGTTTTTGATGTCAATCTGATCTTGATGAAATTTTGCATACTTGACCTTTAAAACACGAGGAAAATCACTGGCTACCTAAGATATCAAAGTATCAAACACTACACATTGTAGGATAACTTAAACAGACTTTACACCATTTAAGCAATCACCATTAAAGTTGGAATATGTATGATCTCATGGAGATGGTTTTTATCCTATGCAAGAGATTGTATGGTGCACACATGATGGTATATTACAACAGACTTGTATACTCTCTGACCAATCACTGTGACACGAACTTGGCACATGTATGTATGTTTTCTTTTAGAAGGTTTTTATACTCTATAAGGTTCCAGATGGTGAAATGTGGAGAGAACCTCACAATAAATTTCACCACTCTTTTAGAAATCACCATAATTCTGTCTGAGATTGCTTAAGAACAAATTTTGACACTAGTCTACTGATTTACTGTTATCTTGATGAAATTTTTCACACAATAGAATGATTACCTAAGATTTTATTCAGAGCATGGAGAAGGATACCTTACAACAAACTTCAACACAATCTGACCAATCATCATGAAAGAATAAAACTATGTTTTTATGGAGAAGATTTCTACGATCTGCAAGTGTCCTTATGATGCATAGCAGAGGATAGCTTGGTATAAACATTGACACTGTTTCAGAGATCACCATGACAGTTGATACTGGCAATTTTTCATAGGCAAAGGGAGGGGATTATGGCCTGAAAGAGCAGAGGAAGATGGGTTGGTTGGTTTGGTGTTTTATGGGGACAAAACTGCGAAGGTCATCAGGCCCCCATTCTATCAAAGAGTGAAATAATAAGTGTGTAAAGACTGAAAAATATGCCCAGAGTTAAAACAGCAATGGGAGGAAAAGCCCCTCAATCAATAAGATATTAAGAAATTCGACAGGAGACAACACGACAGGAGACAACACAAAAGGAGACAACACAAAAGGAGACAACACAAAAGGAGACAATCACATGGCAACACCGAAATTGAATGAAAAAGCCGAAGTTCGTGGTTGACCGACCATGAAATTAAAATAGGAAGGGTCAGCCACAGGGCAACACAAGGAAACCTTCCAGTGGAGGACACAATGACCGGAGAAACGAATACAATGGGTTGAAGCAAAGCTTCATATAGAGTTGTAAAAACCACTGTCACAAATAAAACCTAAAACAAAGTCAGCCATTATGTCATCGTTAGGTAAAACTTCAGATAAAACTGCAGGAAAATTAAGACCCCGCCACAGGGCGGCTAAAAGACAGCAGTCCAGCAAAATGTGGGCCACCATCAAGGAAGAGCCACAGAGGCCACGAGGCGGGTCCGCACCGTGGAGGAGATGGTCATGGGTCAGCCAAGTGTGGCCAATGCGGAACCAGCACAGGACTACAGTCCTGGCGAAACGCCCACATGGAGGAGTGCCACACAGCTATAGTCTCCTTTATTGTCCTTAGTTTGTTGGACGTGGGCAGGTTACGCCACTCAGTAGCCCAAAGTTCACAGACCCTATATCGCAGCATCAACCAGAGATCAGAGGCCGGAAGGCTGATCTCTAAGATAGGGGCATTGACAACCTGTTTGGCAAGCCCATCGGCATGTTTATTGCCTGGGATGTCGATGTGACCCAGAGACCAGAGAAACACCACTGATCTACCAGATCGACCAAGGGCAACAACAGTGTCTCGGATGGCCATCACCAATGGTGAACGTGGGTAGCACCGGTCCAGAGCACGTAGGCAGCTCAGGGAGTCGCTACAGAGAAGGAAAGACTCACCTGAGCAGGAACGCATATGCTTGAGAGCATGGAAAATGGCTTCCACAGTATAAACACTGCAGCCCTCTGGCAGAGACTGCTGCTCAATGTGGTCGCCATGGATGCAGGCAAATCCAACGTGCTCATTTACCAACGAGCCATCCATATAAACTATGTTATAGCTGGGGTGCTCTGCAATGACAGCAAAAAACTGGTGATGGAGAGCCCATGGGCCAAGTCTAAACGAAGACACGGCCGTGGCAGGCACCATGGAGGTCGGGCCCGAAATTGAGGTGGAAGAGGATAGGACTCAAGCTCCCACAGGAGGGACTGCACGTGGACGACTATTGTGTGTCCTGACCTGGGTCGCTGCTGTTGGTGACGGACGGCCACAGTAGGGAAAAGAAGACGGTACTTCGGGTGTCCTGGTGAGCTATACACTCGGGCTGCATGCGCTGCCAACAGTTGTTGGCGGCGGATCCATAATGGGGGGACCCCAGCCTCTGCAAGTAGACTGATCACAGGGCTGATCATAGGCCCCCATCGCAATGCGAAACCCACAGTGGTGGTTGGGATCCAACAAACGTAACTCCAAAATGATGCAGAGCCATAAGCGAGGCACCCAAAGTCTAACCGGGATTGCAACAAGGCTGTATACAGCTGAAGCAGGGTGGAGCAGTCAGTCCCCCATGTGGTATGACCCACACATCGAAGAGCATTGAGGTGGCACCCGCACTCCCGTTTCAGATAACGAATATGAGGGAGCCAAGTCAGTCGGGCATCAAAGATCAGTCCTAGGAACCGGTGAGTGTCCACGACAGGAAGTAGTTGGCCGTCAAGATATAGTTCAGGGTGGGAGCGGACTGTCCATTGCTGACAGAAGTGCATCACACATGTTTTGCCAGCGAAAACTCGCAGTCAAGATGCAGGGCCCACGCGTGAGCTGGCGGATGGCCACCTGGAGCCGGCGTTCTGCAGCACTTGTTGTGGTGGAGCAGAAAGCTACGCAAAAATCATCAGTGTACAGGGAAGGAGACACCGATGACCCCACAGCTGCAGCCAAGCCATTAATGGCCACCAAAAACAGCGAGACAATCAGCACAGACACCTGTGGGACCCCATTTTCTTGGACGTGGGGCGAACTACAAGCAACACTGACTTGGACCCGAAACATGCGGAGTCCGAGGAAGTTTTGAATAAAAATGGAGAGTGACCCCCGAAGGCCTCACTCATGCAGAGTGGCGAGGATGTGATGCCACCATGAGGTATCGCATGCCTTCTGAAGGTTGAAGAAAACCGCAATGAGGTGCTGACGATGGGAAAAAGCTGTTCAAACCACAGACTCCAGGCACACCAGATTATCTGTTGTAGAACAACCCTGACAAAATCCACCATCTGACAGTGCCGGAAGGCCTGTGATTTGAGCACCCAATTCAAGCAATGTGTGAGCATACATTCAAGCAACTTGCACAGAACGTTGGTCAGGCAGATGGGGCGATAACTGTCAACCTCCAGTGAGTCCCAGCCAGCACCGGTATAAAGACAGATTCCCACCACTGGAACGGAAACTCACCACCACCCTAAATGTGGTTGAAGATGGCAAGTACATGGCACTGAGAATCCCGCGATACATGTTTCAGCATCTGCACATGGACACAGTCAGGGCCAGGAGCCATATCAAGGCAATTGGTCAAGGCACTAAGCAGCTCACGTTCATTGAATGGGGTGTTGTAGGACTCCTGATGGCATGTTGCAAAGGATAGGCACTGTTGCTCCACGCACTCCTTATGGGAGCGAAATGCTGCACTGTAGTTAGCACATGTAAAGCATCAAGCGAAGTGATCAGCAAGATGTTTGGGTCTGTACACACAGCCCCATGGAAAGCAAGACCAGAGACTCCAACAGGAGTCTGGTGGCCATAGAGGCACCTGTTCTTAGCCCACACCTGAGATGGAGAGACACGAGAACCTAAGGTAGAGACATATCTCTCCCAACATTCTTGTTAACGTTGTTTGATTAGTTGTCGAGCCTTGGCATGGAGTCACTTGAAAGCGATGAGGTTAGCCACTGATGGGTGCTGTTTATGATGCTGAAGAGCCCGCCTATGTTCCCTGATTGTGTCAGCGATTTCTGGCAACTACCAGGGCACGGTCCTCTGCCGGGAGGAACCCGAAGGAGAGGGAATTGCAGACTGAGCTGCAGAGACAATGACATGTGTGACATTGTCGACCATCACATCAATATTAGTTTCTGACAAAGATCTAACAGTGGCAGCAGTCTGAAACGCAAGGTGGCGTACAAGGGGCATCTGGATGTTAGGGACGGCCAGTAGCGACAATTTGGGGGCAAGTCGCAACGGGAAGACGTGTCCAAACCGCCAGCACTTGAAACAGCGCATGGATGGAGGGATGTATGGTCGGACATCACATCTGTATATCATCACCTTGACCTTCTTGGGCAAGGTATCACCATCGAAGGCCAAGTTGAATGCCCCGGTTGCCACCCTATGGTCTTTCGGACCCCGAAAGACATGGCGGACAAAATGGACACCATGTGTGCTGTTATAGATACAGGCAAGCTCATTGCATGTGAGAAGAGGCCAGAACTGTGTAAGGCGACTTTGCCTGTATTAGAATCGTTCCATCGCATATTTTTTAAATACCCGAACTTGTCCTCAATGTGTTCCACAAAAAACCTGAGCTTAGTTGCCTGGAAGGATCCCCCATGTGTCTTAGAACAAACTAGAAATTTCGGACATATGGCTCTTTCTTTCTAGCCCCACATTCCCGCCAAGAAGAAGTCAAGAGAGGGAACGACGAGGGGTCATAAGTGGCTGCGTTAAACTTCCCACGCTATGAGACACCTGTTGCACCAGGATTTTGATAATTGGATTTATTTTTCTTCATTGCAAATCATCTGCCCCGATGCCACCCACTCCGAGCAGGGGCTCTCCTCATGGGCGCCACCCAGCCACAGCAAGGGTCACCTGGTGGGATGACCATTGGCAGGAGTCCTGAGGCTCCACAGCGAAAAGTATCAACTCCTTGGCCTGCAAGAGGAGTTTACAGATCTGGCATTGGTAGAGCGATCCCTGTGTTATCAGGGTGCTACAGCCAAGAGGGTAAATGACGACCCCACCACATCAGACTGGCTACTGTGCTGGCTTTCTGGCAGTGTATAAACCATTATGACTGGGGTGCAAGGGTGTCAGTACACAACGGACATGGCTTGCAATGAAAATAAATAACCTGCCCAACGGCTAAATAAAAGCCACAGCCATGAGGCCATTCCATAATGGGTGCTTAAGATGGAATTGCACGATTAATACTCATTGCACCATGTAAGGTGTCCTTCCCCAGATGGAATAGCGAAAAAAGTGGTGAGTGATTACAAAGAAATAAAAGAAAAACTAGATACTGTGATTACTACAAACTATAGACTAGAAATGTGGTTACCTCACTCGTTAAAACAAAGTGAATAAGCATCAAAATCGACGACTATCTTAGACAAACACTATATGGAGAAAGTGGAAAATGGTGTGCCAGGTGTTATGCCTAAAATTAAATAGGTAAACAGCACAAATCTCATGCAAAACAAAAATGCAAGAAAGGAATGTATCAGAGAAACAGCACCAGTCTCTACCAACGATCACAGCAGCAATAACAATATTGTAAAATCTACAACTGGTGACTCCATTATCGGAAATTATGCCAATAACATCTCTGCAGTGACATCAGGCTCGGGTATAAACAAAGAATGCATCAGTAAATCGAATTCCACAGTTGAAAACAAACCATTTACAGATGTAAACAGTCAGATAGACGAAAACTTTACAGCCAGCCATCAGGAGGAGGACAAGAAGCAAGAACGTAGAACATTGTCACTGTGTTTAAACAAAAAAACATACCTTTCAAAACCTCTACAGGCATAACACAGGGAAATAAGCAGGCAGGACTGTACTACAAGAGGGGAAAATCTGGGGAACAGTGTACTTTAATGCCTACTACACATACATCAGCAAATATCAGTAGTAAAACCAAAAGTACTTTCAAAGTGGGCACTAGAAATGCTGTCACAGGAACTGGTGATGAAAAAGGACTCCTATATGGTGACAAAAAAGCCTGGTTTCACCTAGGCAAACTGAGACATGACACTACAAGTGAAACTGTAAGTAACTTCTTACAGAATATTTTTCCTAACCACAACAGTTTTACAGTAGAAATACTAGAAACGAGGGGAATACACGATAGCTTCAAGATTGGAGTTGATTTCGACCTAAAAGATAAAATTATGGACAGCACTATATGGCCCAAAAACATTGTAATAAGACATTTTTAATCCGGAGGATGCCCAGTGCACCAGTGCAATAAACATTGTAAACCAAGGACTTTTTAGTGGAAAAGCAAGTGACACCATTGGAGAAAATACTGAGCTGATTATAGCAAGTGTAAATGTGCAGTGTCTCAGGACAAAACTTGATGAATTGTTGCTCTTTGTTGAGGAAGTGAGACCTGATGTACTGTGTATAAGTGAACACTGGCTAATTCAACCAGAAATAAAATATTACAGATGTATTGAATACCTGGAAATAGTGAATGTATGGTGTAGAGCAACTGCTATCCATGGTGGTGTGTCCGTGTATGTGAATAGTGCACTCAGTGCCAAGAAAATTGATTTAAGTAACTTTTGTGTAGACTAATTGTGGTTTCTGTATATCGATCCCCAGATGGCAATTTTGATAACTTTATTAATCTACTGGAAAGCTGTCTGTGTCACCTAGAGCACTTAGGAGCAAAAGTTGCCCTCTGTGGATACTTTAACAATCATATTGGAGAAGGTAGTACACAGGAATTGGCCTTCATGAACCAGGTAAGCAGCTATGGACTGTTTGTGGCAAATTATCTACCAACAAGAGGAGACAGTTGTCTTGACACCATTGTCACAAATCTAAACAGCTGGGACTGCACAGTAAGTGTGGTAGATCCGGTAATTGCAGACCACAGTGCAGTGATCATGAAACTATGTACAAACTCAGCGAGTACACCACAAATTTCCAGCTGGCATTCAAATTATGTCTTCAGAAATAGGACTATTAAAAAGAAAGGCTTAGATACTTTCAAGACTACTGTGTCCTCTATCAATTAGCACCAAATATATGATGAAGTGGCACCAAATGATGCATTCAGTTGCATGTTCCAGAATCTCAGAGGCAAGTTTGATGAACACTTTCCACTAAAACTCAAGAGAAGTCCAAATACCAAATTATATTCCAGCCAGAAAACTGTCAAAGTAAAGCGGTGGTACACACCTAGACTAACCAAAATAAAATGTATTGTTCAACTGCTAAATGACAAGGTAAAAGCAGCTAAAGACATTGACACCAAGGACAGAATTTACAGTAGTTATCTACAGGCTAAACAGATTTACAGAAAAGAAATAGAAAAAGCAAAGAAGTAAAGCAATGCAAAATTCATTGAGTTGGCCCATAATCCCTGTAAAGCTGCATGGGCTTTAGTTAATGAACACAGGGAAAAGCCAACCTCCTGCACAAATTCCTGCAGTTGAGATGATTTAATGAATATTTTATAAACACAGTGGAAAGAACAGTAGGTGAAATTCATGACCTTGGAATAGATACTGCATAAAAATTGAGAATCGTTGCAGTATGGTAACATGGAAGAGGGTTTATGCAAAAGACATAATAAAAATTGTAAAAAGCTACAAACCTTCAGTGAGTCCAGATATTTATGGTATGTCCTGTACTGTACTAAAAACCGTAAGATATGAAATTGCTAAACCAGTGACAGTAGTGATAAATAAATGTCTCCATGCTGGAGAATTTCCAGATTTCTTAAAAGTTGCCAGCACAGTACCTGTTTACAAAAAAGGAAATCCACATGAAGTGTCAAGTTACGGGCCCATATCCATAATACCAATACTAGCTAAAGTGATCGAATCAATAATGAAAGAGCAAATTGTAAGTTACTTTGAAGAAGATTCTCTCTAGTAGGATTTACAGCATGGATTTCGAAAGGCAAAGTCAACAACAACAGCTGTACTTGATTTAATTTCAAAAATAAGTCATGGATTTGAAGATGAAGAGTCAATAGCTTTAGTCCTCTGTGACCTTAGTAAGGCATTTGACTGCATCCCACATAAGCCTTTACTCAACAAACTAAAATAAGATGGTATTGGAGGAACTGTCCTGCAAACTCTTTAATCATACTTAATGAACAGATGGCAGATCGTATCAGTGCAGGGAGCAGTCTCAGTTGAAAAGAATGTATAACACGGAGTGCTGCAAGGATCGGTCGTAGGGCCCCTCTTGTTTCTTATATTTATAAATGACCTAGGCTCCAATGGACACACACTGCAGTTTGCAGATGATACTACCTTGTTTGCAAAAGGAGAAAATATTACTCCGGCTGTATAGCAGACAGATATTCTGTTCAGTGAAACCAAAGCCTGGTTTGAAATGAACAGAATGAAAATAAATGAAGAGAAAACACAGAGGATGATATGTAGTCTCATTGTTACTGGAGTACCAGGTGACACAGCAGTTAAACTACTAGGTTCCTTCATCGACACCAAGTTAACCTGGCAACATCACATTAAACATGTGTGTTCCAAACTTTCACGGACCCTGTAGCTCTTGAGAAAACTAAAAAATATAATCTCAGAACAGTACTTGCTTATTGTGTACTATGCAATGTTCCACAGCCACATCAGTTATGGGCTGTTGCTATGGGGCCACTCTGCTGGCTGTAAGGATGTGCTCTTATTGCAAAAGAAAGCTATGAGGATCATTACCTCGAGCAAAAACACTGACCACTGCAAACCTATTTTTTCTAGACTGGGTGTGCTCACTGTGTTCAGACAGTATATATTTAACTGCTTCATGTACATAAAGATAAACCAAGAGACCTGGACGAAGAGGAGTGACATCCAACAACACTGCACCCGTAGTAAAGACAGTCTAGACAGACCAAGATGTCGTTTAACAAAGACACAAAGCAGCTTCCCAATGGTAGCTATAAAATTATTTAATGGACTACCAAAGGGAATACAATTATTACCACTGGAGCAATTTAGAAAAACTATCCTATGTAAATTAAAAGAGAAACCGATGTACATCACTAAACAATTTTTTTCCAGTGATATCACAGTGACTACCTGACTTTTAACTTGATGTCAAGAAGAGACTATTTGTTTTTTGTTGTATTAATATTATTGTGCAGTTATTGTAAGTGCATATTATGCTCAATTCACGTTAAAATATGTGTAATCTGATCACAGTTGTTGGATTCATTTTATTGTGATGTAAATATTGTAATTTTGACACTGTCTTTCCAGCCATGACTGGCGAATGACAAAGATTTGGTAATAAATTGGTTTGTTCTTTGGAAAATTTTGAAACTCAGAGGTCAAACCCACATAGGGGACCAAGGATGTATGGGCAAAACGTGTGAAGTCTCCTTTTAGTCGCCTCATACGACAGGCAGGAATACCGCGGTCCTATCCTTACCGCCATACCTGCAGGGGGTGCAGAGGAAGAAGTAGACAGGGAGAAGAGGAGGAAATAGACATGAAAAGGGGGGGGGAGAGAATGGATAGAGAGAGAGGGGAGGAGGTATACACAGAAAGAGGGGAGGAAATGGTCATGAGTGGGGGGGGGGGGACAAAATGAACAGGAGAGGGGGAGGAGGAAATAGATGGTGAGAAGGAAAAGGAAGAGGTACAGAGAGGATAGAGAGGATAGAAGGAAAGGTGGACTAAGAGAATATTGGATTAATAAACATTTGGGCAGTGCTAGATTTTCAGCTAATAAATAAAGATGCATAATAATAAATAAACACGTGGCATCAGCCAACAGTTAAGCACCATAAATTGGGAAATCGAGAATATATTGAAAACCATACTGCAATAAATATTCTAAATGATCTATATTCACGAGAACACAAAGTTCTAGCTTGACACTATTTAGTGCAGTAGGCCATTGCAGCAGTTTGATATCTTGTCTCATCCTTGATTATTTTGTCCAGTGTGAGTCTATTTGGATCTTAATATCACTCTGGCTATTTTCTTCTGAAAAACAGGAACATTTGCTCATTTCCCTATACAATAATAATTTTCATAATTGTTCTATACAAATAAATAAACAACCTTATAACCAGCAGCAAATTACAAAAATCATGTTGACTCCAATGTGGTGACAAAAAAACAAAAACAAAAGAGAGAGAGAGAATATAACAAGAAACCCCAGACATCATTATATTTCTTCTTTTTTAGGAAAGTTTTCTTGATAAAAGAAACAGAAATGATTGAACTAAGATACATTTACACTGCTAATTCAGAATATGATTCCCACAATACCATGACCGTTGCAGTTTAGTCTCTTTAAAAATTCAACCCACCAATCAACCCTTTCAACAATTTTGCTCTGTCTTTACCAGTGGTCTAGATAATATCTAAACTTTAGAATGCAGCAGCCAGAGATGATAATTATGTGTTAGTGAGATGTGCATGTGTGATTGTATGAATAAGACTGTGTGTTCTGTACTGATGAAAGCTGTAACCAAAATCTAAGTTATGTGTGTGATTGCCTTCTCTACAGGGGTTTGTGCTTCCATTATTGTCTGCGGTGAGTTGCAAACTATCCACATTATATTACAGTGTGACCAAAAATTTATTGTTTGGAGGTGAGGTTTCAGTTTTGTTCAAGTACATCTTGTAAATCATCATCCAAAAATATCAGCAGATGAGTTGCACTATCGAACTTATTCAGTATTTATAACTGGTACACAAATTACAAGGTAAGCAACTAAAGAAAGAAAAAAAAAGAAAGAGAGTATTGCAAATATGGCTCTCCCCCACTCCTGATGTTTATAAATTATTATTTACTATGTCAGCTGCCAGGCAAGAACAAAGATTCTCTTAATGTGCACTTAATGACACAAAAAATTCACAGCAATTAATTCAGATCATCTTACCCTCTCAGCCGGGTACTGACCAAAAAGGTCAGGATGTACCGAAAAATAAAATGGTCGCAAAGCTGTCGAAACTTCTGAAGAACTTAAAAATCTGGAAACTCTGCATGTGTGCACGCCGATAGTCCAAAACAACAGTGTCTTCTTTTGAAGTGTAAGCCTGTTAATAGAACAAATAACACATTATCAATTCCAGTACCTGAGGTGTCTTTGAAATGTTAAAGTATAATTATTAAAAACAAAATGGAACCAAACCAGAGTGAAGTAACTTCATGTTATTAGTTTTGGTCACAGTAACAGGATATAATGAAAAGTGTAAAAACTAGTAGATGGTCTGACTAGAAGAGGTCTGGAGTTGTTTCTGGATAGCTCCATTACTATGAACATTATCCATAAAAGAGAATTTCATGGGCTCAAGTCATGATATGGAACATGATTTTACCCTGCCAGGGAGCATCATCAGGGAATACATTTCCTCACAACAGCAAAAATGAGCAGTAACCTTGTATGTGAGATGTCTATACATCTACATCCATACTCCGCAACACACCATACGGTGCATGTTGGAGGGTACCACATACCACTACTAGTCGCTTTGTTTTCTATCCCACTCACATACAGAACCAGGGAAAACAAATGCTTGTATGGCCTTGTATGTGTCCTAATTTCTGTTATCGTATATTTGTGGTCTTTATGAAAAATTTAAGTTGGTGGCAGACAATTGTTCTCCATTCAGTTTCAAATTCCAGCCCTATAAATTTCCACAATAGTGTCTTGAAAAGAGGCATTAGAATTGTTCTCCATTCATCTTCAGACTCCAGCCCTCTAAATTTTCACAATAGTGTCTCGAAAAGAACACTGCCTATCCTTTCAGCGATTCTCATTTGAGTGCCTGAAGAACAACTGTAACACTCGTGGATTGATCAAACCTATATATGCAATGCAAAGAGGCACCAAAAATATGCAGCCTTTCTTTATAATTTTAAATAGTTTTTAAGTAGAAAGAAAGATCATTTACTGTCTACTCAATAGCAGGACAAACAATGGAAGCAGTTACTTCCATAAAATATATGAGAGTAGACATAAGGAGCAATCTGAAATGGAATGACCATATCAAAGCAACTATGGGTAAGGTAGATGCCAGACTGGGAGTCATTGGAAGAATAGTCAGGAAGTTTAGTCCACCAACAAACAAAGTAAGTAACAAAACACTTGTTTGGCCAGGGCTTAAGTATTGTTCATCAGTGGGGAATTCAAAACAGATAGATTAATAGAAGAGACAGAGATCCAGCAGGGAGCAGCACACTTCATCACAGGTTCATTTAGTAAGTGCAAAACTGTCACAGAAATGTTTAGGAAACTCCAGTGGCAGATGCTGGAGTCTGTCAAAGTTTCGAGAATGTACATTTCATGATAAGTGAACCAAAATATTACTTCCTCCTACATATATCTTGCAAAGGATAAGATCAGAGAGATTAGGGCCCACATGGAGACATAAAGGCAAACATTTTTCCTGCAAACCATATGCAAATAGAATAGGAGGAAGCAGTGGCAGCTAGTGCTTCAGATGACTGAGGGGGTTCACTTCTTTCAGTGCCGGATCTCGATAGTGGTGCTGCCTGACTTCTGTGCAGAGCACTTTCATTTCATCCTGCTTTGCTTGTGCTTTATGTGGTGGAGACTCTCTCATCTTGCATGAGGGAGGGAAAATTAAATCAATTATTTAAGAGAAATTGTGTGTAGAGCCGGCTATACACCATGAATTTGTGTAGAGGAAAGAAATAGCATGGAAGTCCATTCTCTTTACCACAAGGCAACACACAGTTTTTGGGCATTTGCACCCAGCTCATGGAAAAGAACAAGTTTTTTGCAATGACAATAATGCAAATGATTCTCCCTACCAACAGCAAATAAATAAAAGGAAATTAGGGTTTAATGTCTCGTTGACATTGTGGTCATTAGAAACGGCATCACATAAGTTAAACTAAATACGTGAAAATATATATTCTGATAGGAACAAGTACTCATTCATTTTTGGTCAGGGTTGAGAATGGCTCCAAATTTGTGTAAAGCATTGCACATGAGACAAGCCACACACACACACACACACACACACACACACACACACACACACACTGATACCAAATTTCTGTTCAGTTCCTTCATGGCACTTCTCTTATCACTCCTTATTTCTCTCACAACTCCAACTCATGCAATGCATTACCTCCATCCGGTTGCAGCATGTAGTCATGCATCTATAAATAAGTGCTTTGTTAAGATGAGGATATAGGATTAAATGGTGCCCATTTTGCTAGATATGTTCCTTTCAACACAGCAACTCTTGTGAGTAGATTCATTACAGAAGCTATTCTTTGCAGTGTAATAAAATATTGCCAGACAGGGCTAAGAATAAGTGGAACTGTCTGAAATTACCAGTGATGTAAAATTATTTAAACTACTGCATAATTAACAAAAAAAATAATAATTTACTTCACTGATATTCTATGACTTCTAACAAATTGTTCATCAGAATGAATAGCCACTTTCAAACTTGCCAACAGCAATTTTGACCTTCATGTGGCAAAACATGCAACTGAGCATAACATGCTTGATTTCATTGGCTGTTTCATGTCAGTCATATGAATCCTCCCCTTCAACATCCACCTTATTCTGAACAACACATTCTGCAGTTTCAAAAGTATACTGGCCTGAACCGTACCATAACCTACTGCCCCCCCCCCTCCTACCACCCACCCAACAGTTCCTGCCCTGTCCCTTCCATCGTACACTCCACCCAATTTATATTTTCCGCTATCTGCCACTTTTTCCCCAGCCCCTTTTCACTCCATCTGCACCCCCCCCCTCCCTTCCCGGGAGTCCAAAGCTGCAGCTAAGATTCCCACCAGCCAGTAACTGTACCATAGTACTGTACTCATTGTACAAGAATCACTCGAGTTACAGCAGCTGATGATGGCAGCTGTGTGCATGAATTGTGTGTATAGTGTGATTGTGTAAATGTGTGCAAGTTCTGTATTTCTGAGGAAGCCTGTGGCTAAAAATGAAGTTGTATGAGTGTGATTGTCTTTTCTACATGACTGTCTATGGCTCAGCAACTGTCTTTCAACTTATCCTCATTAAGGCATTTCGATTATTAAAAAACATGTGTCTAATATCACAAAATACACTAAGTTTGACAGCCACATTTTATTCCACCACTTTGTGATTAACTAAAACTGAGCTCTACAATATTGTCACAAATGTTGCAGTGCCAAGGAAAATACTAGTCTTAAGTACCTAAGAACATTAAAAATGAAGCACTTGTGCCAGTAATGGTGAGTGAACAACTCACACATTCTAGTTGGATAATGGTGATATGCATTTTGGATATCTGATATCAGTGGAAAAGTAAACAAGTCAGTAGGCAGGAGGTAATAAGGATAATAATATTTCATACCTGAACCAAAACATCAAAATAGTTTGCAGTATGTATACGTGACTAAACTTGGCATTAAAAATGGAGTAGTCAGATCTATGCACTTAAATAGAATATCTTCTGTAGTGAATTGAGGATGAACTCACATAATACCGAAATCTTCAAATTTAAACTACTCTCTTAAGGTAAATAAAAAGCAGTCAACAATCCAAAGATTGGTTTGAACACCACAGTGCTTTACTAGACATGGTCCTGTTTGGAGGTGGTATACCGTTGCCTTCCTCCGACCTTCAAATTGACTTACCCAGCCAGTTATAGGTGGACCTACAGTTTAACGTGGGTTCCATACCACAGCGCTACTCGGTATTTTTCACATGAGCAATACTGCCAGAGGTGAAAGAAGTGGAAAGTGACAGATAAAAATCTTACGACCTGGCGGGGATTGAACCCGCAATCTTCGGATTCATAGTCTGGCACTCTACCACAGTGCAACCGAGGCGCATCTTTGCCAATTATGATGATGGACAGTGTCCTATTTAAAAGTGAATTTTTGGCTGACCTGAACAAAGGCTAAAAGGCATACTATGTGCAAAAAATGTAATCAATCAATCAAACAAACAACCCTTGTGGTCACTTCTTGAGATAAACATAGGAGGAAGCAATATACTAATTGACTCTTCATGAAACAACGCTCTCTGAACTTTGACAGAAGCTCATACTGCAATACAGGTGGTCTCCCATTGACTGCCACTACAGTTTCCTGAACACCTCTGTAATGCTTTTGCACTTACTAAATAAGCCCATAATAAAGGGCGCCACTCTCTGTTGGGTCGTATCTATATCTTCTATTAACACTACCTGGTACGGATCACACACTGGAGAGCAATACTCAAACTTTGGCTAAATGAGAGTCCTATAGCCTACTTCCTTTGCTGACGGACTACGTTTCCTGAGGATTCTTCCAATGAATCTCAGTCTATCATCTGCCTTACACATGACCAATTTTATATGGTCATTCCATTTGAAGTCACCTATTATGTCAACTCCAAGGTATTTTACAGAAGTAACTGCTTCCAATGGTTTTCTGCTATTGTGCAGTTATATAAAAAAAGATCTCCCTGATTTAAAGATAAAAATAACAGTCTAGTTCGCAAAATTAGACAATTTATTTCTAAAGTAATTTTGTGAACTAGACTGTTATTTTTATCTTTACATAATTATTAGTTCGCTATTCTTTCCAAATAAGGAAACTATGTTTTCCAAACTGATTAATCTCCCTGATTGCTGCAACCACGCTGCCATCCACATTACACCTATCAACCACCATCATTGCCTACACTTTGACCATTACTATCCTTTCCACATTAAAAGAAAGGGGAAAAATCCCGCTCTTAGAGCCTTCATTATTATTATTATTATTATTATTATTATTATTATTATTATTATTAGTTTTATGGCGCATAACTTCTCAGGTCATTAGCACCCGGATCGGAACAGATTCAGTAGATCTCAAAAAAATTGATAACTGCCAGAAACGAGAGTATCAAGAGAAAGCTAAAACAGAAGGATAAAAAATATCGAATAGAAGGGTTAAATATCGTTTGATAAATTGGTCATGTTGATAAAATACAAAACTCGAGCAGCTGCTCGTGTGTCATCAGCTAAAAGTTCCTCCAGAGTAGACGGCAAATTAAGGGCTACACGGAGATGGTTAAAATTAGGACAAGACAGTAAAACATGTTGCACCGTCAGCAATTCACCACAGGAGCACAGCGGTGCAGGGTCAGGGGTTAGCAAATGAGGGTGGCTGAATTGGCAATGACCAATCGCAACTGGGCTAGGATGACCTCCTCTCGCCGAGAGGGGCGTGAGGAGGTCCTCCAAGCAGTCAGGATTGGTTTTACGGTTTGCAGTTTATTGTCATGGAGTGAGAACCACAAACTGTGCCAGGAAACACAATACACAGGCGAAGAGCCCATTGAATATCGTCTGATGGGACGCAAACATAGCCATGCGAGGCAAAAGAGCTGCTGCCTCGGCCGCAATGTCGGCAGTCTCATTCCTGGGCACACCCACGTGTCCAGGGACCCACAGAAAACAAACGTGACAGCCATTATCTGCTATCAACTGAAGGGAGCGTTGGATTCGGTACACGACAGGATAGGTCGATAAAGGGTCCCTAAGACTCTGCAGGGCACTAGGGGAGTCACAGCAGATGACATATAAAAAAGAAAAAAAAAAAAAGGCAGCAACGGCAGATGTACAAGACAGCCTGGTGGAGGCCAAAAAGGTCAACCATGAAATTCAAGCACCGGTCAGCGAGCTTGTTTTGGAACAGGTCGTCCCCGATTACAAAGGCAGATCCGACACCGTCGGTGCTCTTGGAACCATCAGTGTAGATAAATATGACATTATTGAACCGTGAACGGAGTTCGACAAGCCTTGAGCGATATACCAAATCTGGAGTGCTCTCCTTGGGGAGCAAACTAAGTTCAAGGTGGGTGTGAACCTGGGCCTGATGCCACAGTGGCAATGGGCTCTCGCTCAACCAAAAGGTGGAAGGCAGGGTGAAATCGAGTTGCTGAAGCGGGCGGCGAAAGCAAACTCCAGGTGGAAGCAAGGCTATCGCAGACAACCGAAATTGGCGATCGAGGGAGTCATAAAAAAATAATGGGTAAGGTGGATGGTTAGGCATCAACAGCAATTGGCATGCGTACCGACACAAGAGTATATCAAACTGAGAGGTCAAGGGTAATACAGCATAAAGACTTTCAACAGGGCTGGTATAAAATGCGCCGCTCGCCAGGCGCAATCCTTGATGGAGTCGAGACGGCGGAGAAGGGACGGCCGTGCAGAAGAGTATACAAAGCTTCCATAGTCCAGCTTCGACTGAACAATAGCCCGATAAAGATGAAGCAGGACGGTATGATCCGCTCCCCAAAATGTACCCCTAAGGACATGAAGAACATTAAGGGATCGAGCACAACGGGCAGCCAGGTAGGACACGTGTGGGGACCAGCAAAGTTTCCGATCCAACATTAGCCCCAAGGATTTTGTTGTCTCCACAAATGGGAGAGCAACGGGGATGAGATGTAGAGATGGTGGAAGAAATTCCTTGTATCTCCAGAAGTTTATACACACCATTTTCTCAGTGGAGAAGCAGAAGCCATTCGCAATGCTCCAGGAATATAGGCGGTCAAGACAGGATTAAAGACAACACTCCAAGAGACATGTCCGCTGGGCACTGCAATAAATTGCAACATCGTCTACAAAAAGGGATCCAGAAATGTCGGCTGAAAGGTAATCCACGGTAGGATTGATTGGAATGGCAAACAAGACCACACTCAAGATGGATCCCTGTGGCACCCCATTCTCCTGGAGAAAGGTATCTGACAGAACAGAGCCCACCTGTACCCGGAACTTGCGATCCGCCAAAAACGGTTGAATAAAGAGAGGGAGGTGACCGTGAAGGCCCCATGTGTGCAAACTGCGGAGAATGCCCGCCCTCCAACAGATATCGTATGCCTTCTCCAAGTCGAAGAACACTGCTACCATTTGACGCTTCCTTAGAAAGTTATTCATAATGAAGGTCAACATGGTAATGAGGAGATCAGCAGCAGAGTGGTGTCTACGAAAACCACATTGAACATTAGTCAGGCGACGTCGGGATTCAAGGAGCCAGACCAACAGAGCGTTAACCATGCGTTCCATCACCTTCCAGATGCAGCTCGTCAGAGAAATGGGGCGGTAACTGGAAGGAAGATGTTTGTCCTTTCCTGGTTTTGGGATGGGGACAACAATGGCTTCACACCAACTAGTGAGAACCTGACCTTCAGTCCATATGCGATTATAGGGGCTAAGAAGGAAACACTTGCCCGCAGGAGAAAGGTTCTTCAGCATCTCAATATGGATAAAATTGGGCCCAGTAGCAAAAGATTGGGACAGGGTGAGAGCACGGTCGAGCTCCTGCATGGTGAAGGAGACATTATAACTTTTTCGATTAAAAGAGTGGAAAGAAGGCGGCTGTGCCTCCTCTGCCTGTTTGTGAGGGAGGAAGGCAGGTTGGTAATGGGCAGAGCTCGAAACCACCTCAAAGGAGCGGCCCAAAGCTTTGGAAACATCAGCGGTGTCCACAAGGACTGCATTCTCAATGGTCAGGCCACAAATCGGGGAGTGAACCAGGGGACCTTGATGCCGGATAAACCCCAGACAGCCGAGGAGGGAGTAAATCGGTGAAAAGAACTGGTAAAAGCAATCCAGCAAGCTTTTTCGCCGTCTTTTATAATATGACAACATTGCGCTCACAGTCGTTTATAATTGATAGAATTCTCCAATGTTGGGTGGCGGTGGAAGGTGCATAAAGCACGTCGCCGGGCTCTAAGAGCGTCGCGGCATGCTGCAGTCCACCAAGGGACCGAGACGCGACATGGAGAAGAGAATGTACGAGGTATGGAATGTTTGGCAGCGGTGAGAATAACCTCTGTGAGGTATTCGACCCAACTGTCACAGCTGGAAAAATTTTGATCGTGAAAAACAGCCATGGAAGAATAAAGCCCCAGTCGGCAATGTTCCAACTATTGGAATGAGGAAATTGGGTATGATGCAGGAGGTGAATTACACAAGGGAAATCATCACTCGAGTATATGTCAGAAAGTATGTACCACTCGAACTGACATGCAAGCTGAGGAGTGCATATCGCGAGGTCTAAGTGGGAGTATGTGTTGTGTCGGAAAGAAAGGTCGGTGCACCGGTGTTGAGGCAGACAAGATTTAGGTAGTGGAAAAGGTGCACTAAAAGGGAACCTCTCAGACAAGGTGGGTGGTGGGCATTGAAGTCACCTACCAACACGAAAGGTGAAGGGAGCTGGTCAACGAGGTGTAGCACATCTGCCCTAGTAAGGGCAGACGATGGCGAATAGATATTACAAAGGGAAAAGGAAAAGGTGGATAGAGTGATGCAGACGGCAACTGCCTGTAGGTGAGTAGGCAATGAAATGGGATGGTAATAGATGTCATCCCGAATGAGCATCAGAACCCCTCCATGGGCTGGAGTACCTTCCACAGAGGGTAGGTCGAAACGCACAGAGGTGTAGTGGGGGAAGTCAGCATGATCACTTGGACGTATCTTAGTTTCTTGGAGACAAACTAGAAGCGGGCAGTGCAATTGAAGGAGTAGATTTAATTCTTCCTGACTAGAATGAATGCCGCGAATATTTCATTGAAGGAGCGCCATGATAAAAAATGAGAGAAGAAAAGAAGGAACAAGCAAGCGGGGTCACCCCCTCGACGGCCACTGAAGACCGGACTTTGAAGGAGCACTGCTATCACTATCTAGAGGCAATGGATCATGTTCCATGGGTTCCACCGACACGTCTGCCACCTCCCCAAGTTGATCAGGAGGGGCAGCTTCCATTGCCGGTAAAGGGCCGGGTGCCTGGATGACAGAGCGTCCCGGTGAAACAGAAGATGGCCGAGGCCGGCAACTGTTGGATGGCGTGACCGAAGAGTCACGCCGCGGTGGGGAAGGGGGGGGGCTGTTCTTTCTGTGGGCCTTCTTAGAGGCATGATGAGTAGAACAAGTGGATGACAGTTGAGAAGACGGAGTTTTTAGGAAATCGTCATTTACACGTTCTTTTTTAGAACTCCGGGCAGCAGATTTGGGTGCCCAGGATGTGTGGGAAATGGTCAAAGAATGCACTGTAGGACGGGCAGAAGGGATTGGAGAGGTGGAACGAGCAATTTTCGGGTTAGCCAATCTGACAACAGTGTCACTGTGCACATTTGTGGGCACACATGTCCTGTCCCCTCTCACCCCCTCAGTGAGAAGCATTACCTGGACTGCAGCAGCCGGAGATGATGGTTGTGTGTCTGTGAAGTGTGCTTGTGCGATTGTATGGAGTGTGAATGCATGTCTTTTTCTGATGAAGGCTGTGGCCACAGTCTTTAAGTTATGAGTGTTAAGGCTTGATTAACATCTTTTTGGTGAATTGCAGACTATCTTAAAAAAATGTTCAAATGTTTGTTAAGCTTATGGGACTTAACTACGGGGCCATCAGTCCCTAAACTTACAAACTACTTATCAACTACCTTATACTAAGGACGGCACAAATATCCATGCCCGAGGGGGGATTCGAACCCCCAACCGTAGTGGCCGTGCGGACCGTGACTGAAGCGCCTCAGTCCCCGCGGCCACCGTGGCCGGCAGACTATCTTCATTATGAAACTTCCTGACAAATTAAAACTGTGTGCCAGAGTGGGATTAAAACCTGTGACCTTAGCCTTTCATGAGCAAGTGTGAAGGAATGCTAGTACTGCAAGGTACATAGGAGAGCTTCTGTGAAGTTAGGAAAGTAGGGGGGTGAGGTGCTTGCGGAAGTGGAACTATGAAGATGGTCTGAATATTGCAGGATAGCTCAGTCGATAGAGCACTTGTCGATGAAATGCAAAGATCCCAGGTTCAAATCTCAGTTCCGCATACAGTTTTAATCTGTCAGGAAGTTTCATATCAATGCACTCTCTATGGCAGAGTGAAAATATCATTCTGGTATCTTCATTATATTGTTGAATAACATAAGATTTGGTTTTAACAACATCTGCAACAGAGGCATGGTTAATGTAGAAAAAACTTGCTTTATATCCATACACTATAATCAACCTAAGGTATGTGGCAAAGGGTACTCTGTCTAACAACACCATGTCCTCCCTTTTCTGCTCAAGTCACACACAGTACACAGGAAAAAAAATTGTCGGCCCACCTCCCAGTGGGCTCTAATCTCTTTAATTTTATGTTCATGGTCCTGTCATGATCTATATGTAAGATGAAGAATGAAGAAATACAGGGTGATCAAAAAGTAAGTATAAATTTGAAAACTTAATAAATTACAGACTAATGTAGATAGAGAGGTAAAAATTGACACACATGCTTGGAATGACATGGGGTTTTATTAGAACCAAAAAAAGAAAAAGTATTGCTAGATGTGTGAAAGATCTCTTGCACACATCGTTTGGTGATGATTGTGTACGCAGCTGTGACTTTTGTCATGCTTGGCCTCCCAGGTCCCCAGACCTCAGTCCATGTGATTATTGGCTTTGGGGTTACCTGAAGTCACAAGTGTATCATGATTGAACGAAATCTCTAGGGATGCTGAAAGACAACATCCGACACCAATGCCTCACCATAACTCCGGACATGCTTTACAGTGCTGTTCACAACATTATTCCTCGACTACAGCTATTGTTGAGGAAAGATGGTGAACATATTGAGCATTTCCTGTAAAGATCATCATCTTTGCTTTGGTTTAATTTGTTATGCAAATTATTGCTTTGCTCATCATATGAAGCGCCATTTATCAGATATTTTTTGAACATTTTTTCCTCTCTCTCTCTCTCTCTCTCTCTCTCTCTCTCTCTCTCTCTCTCTCTCTCTCTCTTTCTTCCACCCCCCCTAATAAAACCCCATGTCGTTCCAAGCATGTGTGTCAATTTTTACCTCTCTATCTACATTATTCCGTAATTTATTAAGTTTTCAAATTTATACTGACTTTTTGATCACCCGGTATATTGTTCGATTATTCAAGAAACATATGGGTTCACTTTACACAGGAGCCTGTACCATGATAAAGATTTTTTTTTACAGTGTTTGCCACTGGAGTTTGCTGATCATTTACATGACATGTTTGCACTTATTAAATGATCTTGTAATGAATCATAATGCCCTTTGTCTGATCTTCGATCAATTCTATCTGGCACGGCTTCAACATTGATGTGCAATACTCAACTATCAGCAAAAAATATTTCATAAGCTATTTCCTTTATAGATGGACTACAATAGCTAAGGATTCTTCCAATAAATTTCAGTCTGACATCTGCCATACTGTGTGTTAATTCCATGTGACTGTCCAATTTCAAATCATTCTCTATGCCTATTCAAGATTGATAAAACAGTATAAGAAGAATGGGTACCATTGAGAGATGAAATAGTGAAGGCAGCTGAGGACATAATAGGTAGAAAGGCAAAACCTACAAAAACTCCTTGGATATCACAGGAGATACTAAATTTAATCGATGAAAGGAGAAAATATAAAAATGCAGTAAATGACTAAGAAATGAGATTGACAAGAAGTGCAAAATGGCTAAGCAGGAGTGGCTAGAAGTAAAATGCAAATCTGTAGGAGAATGTCTAAATAGGGGAAAGATACCACCTACAGGAAAACAAAAGAAACATTTGGAGACAGGAAAAACAGCTCTATGAATATCAAGGACTCTGATGGAAAACCAGTTCTCAGCAAAGAAGGGAAAGCTGAAAGGTGGAGAGAGTATACTGAGAAGCTCTATAAAGGAAATGAACTTGAAGACAATATCGTAGGAAGGGAAGAAGAAGTAGATGAAGATGAAATAGGAGATACTATACTGAGAGAAGAATTTGGCAGAGCACTGAAAGACCAAAGTCGAAACAAGGCCCCTGGAGTGGACGACATTCCCTCAGAACTATACTGAAGTCTCTGGGAGAGCCAGTCATGACAAAACTATATCACCTGTTGTATAAGGTGTATGAGATGGGTGAAATAACCTCAGACTTAAGAAAAATCTAATAATCCCCATTCCAAAGAAAGCAGGCACAGACAGGTGTGAAAATTACAGAACCATTAGTCAAATAAGTCATGATTTCAAAATTTTCATACGAATTATTTACAGAAGAATGGAAAAGCTGGTAGAAGCCGACCTTTGGGAAGACCAGTTTGGATTCAGGAGAAATGGAGGAACACAGGAAGCAATCCTCACTGTACGGCTTATCTTAGATTAAGGAAAGGCAAACCTACATTTCTAGCTTTTGTAGATTTGGAGAAAGCTTTTGACAATGTTGATTGGAATACACTCTTACTAATTCTGAAATCAGCAGGAGTAAAATATAGGGAACGGAATGTTATTTACAACTTGTACAAAAACCAGACAGCGGTTATCAGAGGTGAAGGGTATGAAAGGGATGCAGAGCTTGGGAAGGGTGTAAGACAAGGTTGTAGCCTTTCCCCAATGTTATTCAATTTGTACATTGAACAAGCTATAAAGGAAAGCAAGGAGCAATTTGGAGAAGGAATTAAAGTTCAGGATGAAGAAATAAGAATCTTGTGTTTGGACGATGTTCATTGCAATTATCTCAGAGACAGGAAAAGACCTTGAGGAGCAATTGAACGGAATGGACAGTATGTTGAAGCAAACCTCCAGCAGGTGCAGCTTCGTATCCCTGACAAGGAGCCTAGAACTGTGGTGCCTAGAACTGCTCGGCTATTCCTACGCAGCAATTAGCATAATGATCTCAGATCATATAATAACAGTCCAAACCTATGGTGTTTGTGGAAGAAGAGACTTAATCCTTATAGATTATAAAAGTAAGTGTACAATGTGCGTGCCGCAAAAATTCAAATACAAATTAAGTTACGACGAAAAGACTTATGTGGGGTGAAAGCCCTTTATCCCTTCTCGATCAAGATTATTTCTCTTCTTACCTACTGGGCATATAGGATGGACCTTCAGAAATATAAATCTAATGGTACAATCATTGCATGCTTAGAAAAATCATATCTCTGACCATGCATATACCTCTGGCTATGAATATACATTCTTCAAATAGCAAACAATATGGGATCTGACATTTCTCTGACATACTTTTACGAGCAAGTGAGTGGAAAGGAAATAGGATATACAGTACTTATCCCTAATATACTACTGATCTCTACTGAACTGCCAATCCAATTTAAGAGATTGCAATTTCTAATAAAATTAGCTTATAGTTTTATTATTACTAAAGTGCAAGGATAAACTTTAAAATAGTTCGGAATATACTCCCGATTTTCCGGCTATTGAAATGAAAAATGTGGTTTGTTGAGAAGTATTGCAATAAATAGTGAAAATAAGTTGGCAATAATTATTTCATTACCTTCTTATTCTTTTTATGTCTTTTATATATGCAGTAGAGTCTGTGTGTTTGTGAGTTTGCGTTTTTGTTCCCATCTTGATGAAATTTTACACATACGATCTGCAGACCAAGAGGAAGGTTGTTGTCGGTATCAGTACAATGTACAACATAACATTCACCAGATATGACATCATAAACAATAAGATGTGTGAAAAACTGCTGCAATACATGACAATGTTACACATGTCTCTTAAACCACTGGAATGATTTCAGCTAAAGTTAACAATTTCTGTAAGGGTAGGAACTAGCTATGACACATTCTTCAAGAGATATGATGCGTATGATATGTGGCGACAGGTACTTTACTTATGGACCTAGACAAAATCAGCAGTTTTAACCTGCTCTCAATGAAAATTTACACTCTGATTCCTTGCAACACGGTCACTCTCCATATAAAATTTTGGGTGGTACATGGCGAAGGATATTTTAGAAATTGTCTGCAATGAAATCCAAAGTTTTGTCCTGATTTTGATAAAATTTTGGATGTTTTACCTTCTAAGTAAAAGGTAGGTCACTGTACAAATAAAATTTTCTGCGGTACATGGTAGAGGGTACTTTACTTATGAACTTTGACAAAATCCACATATTTCTTTGATCTTGAAGAACTTTTGCACACTTGATCTAAAACAAGAGGAAGGACAATTGACATGGCAGAGGGTACGTTTCTTACTGACTTTGACCGGAATCTAGTTTCATTCCGATCTTGATGAAACTTGACCTTCAGCACACTACTGTAGGAAGCAAGTTGATACATGTGATTTTTTCATAGGGAGGCAGAGGAAGAGATGACACAGAAAATGCATCCGGTTCACATCTTAAAACTGATAATGGCAATTAAATACTCATCGACACTGACCCAGCGAAAGCGGGAAAAGGTGCGAGAAAAAGAAGAGGGTGTGATACTGAGGAGGTGAAGTTGAAGAGAGACAGGGCAAGGAGATGGATGGATAGGGGGCAGGGTGAAGAGGTTGGCTGAGAGAGTGGGAGGAACAAATGGACAAAGACAGAGGAGATGTAATGTGTGAAACAAATAAATACCCAGGCAATGCCGGGTTTTCAGGTAGTGCTTCAATAATCTAACTAGAGTGACAGTATGTGCTTCAGGAGACAGGTTTTTTCTGAGTAGTATTAGATATCAGAAAATGCCACCATGAATAAGTACTGGTGTTGTAGTACCACCTTCAGGAAAAGGGTTAGTATCACAGGCTACTAATGCAGAGGTCTTGAGTTCAATCTCTGTGTCAACTCAGACTGTTCTTAAGTGGTATGATCTGGAAAAGGATTCACGCAGCCTCATATTAAATTGCAACCAAGTCAAAAGACTTGTACTGGTCAGACGTAAGCATTATTTCTGATCTACAAAATCAGTCAACGAACATGTATAGGCATGTTAGAAAATTTAATTTTAAAAGAATCACCAAATTTTGGACTCAAAAAGTGTAATATAATGTTCATGTTCAAATGTTTGTTAAGCTTAAGGGACTTGACAGCAGGGTCATCAGTCCCTAAACTTACAAACTACTTATGAATATTGTTGAAATGAGATAGAATGGCTGGCCAGTACTTACCATTGTGCTGTACCGCCGATAGTAACACAAAATGAAAAAACAGAAAAAAAGGGACAAAGGGACAAGCTTTCGGAACAGAGTTCCTTCGTCAGGTGGGAGAGAAGGGAAGAATAAAGGATGGGAATAGAAGGGAAAGGTGGTTCACGACCTAGGTCATGAAGGTGGTGTTTCCGAAACACCACCTTCATGACCTAGGTCGTGAACCACCTTTCCCTTCTATTCCCATCCTTTATTCTTCCCTTCTCTCCCACCTGACGAAGGAACTCTGTTCCGAAAGCTTGTCCCTTTGTCCCTTTTTTTCTGTTTTTTCATTTTGTGTTACTATCGGCGGTACAGCACAATGGTAAGTACTGGCCAGCCATTCTATCTCATTTCAACAATATTTATTATCTCTGAGGAGAATTTTCATCATTAATCGAAAACTACTTATGAACTACCTTATACTAAAGATGGCACAAACATACATGCCCAAGGGGGAGGATTCGAACCCCCGACGGGGAGCGACCTCGCGCATCGTAGCAGTGCACCTCAATGCACTTGGCCGCTCCACCGCGGCTAATGTTCATGACTGCCAATAAAGTTCGCATTATGTTTCAACAAAAAATGTAATATAACATTCATTAATGCCAATAAATATTTGTATTATGTTTCATAAAAGACTAAAATTATGTCCCTGCCTTCCATACTAATGCCATGGTGGCCATATGAAAGTGGTTCTATTACCCTTTGAACAACTACAGAAGACCTCCTGAAGATTGACAGACACCAAAAATTTATATGGTTGCATCTAGGCAAACAATCTGTAAATATGTGTATGAATGATTCGAAGTGTGGCACCGGAGGTGACGGTTGTATGACTGTGTTGGGTGCCTGTGTGATTGGGTGAATGTTCTATTTTCTGAGGAAGACCATGGCCGATAGCTGAAAGTGTTGTATGTGTGTGTCTTTTGTATGCGCCTGTCGCAGCTTGTAGCCATGTCTCTGCGGAGAGTTGTAAACTGTCCTTATTACTATATTATGAATGAAAAACGTCTTTTAACACAGATCGACAGAGAGCACCAAACACTGATTCATCAATATCAGTATGATTTTACTGGTTGTCATGAGTAATGGATATACCATATACCTTAATAACCTTGAATCATTCCACAAGGTAATGTTGCCCATACTCTAGGATTTACAATTTGTTATGTTATATCATATTTAATCTTGTTATTTGATCTGCAATGACATGTTATCCATAAAATGCAGCTTTAAGTCTTATTCTGCTTCTAGTCATTAAGAAGTCATTTTCCATTTGCATATAGCCATGAACATGGCAGAAAACAAGGATCATTTCGTAAGTGACCTTTAATTTGTACAAAGTGGTTCACATTTGTTTGATCACATAGAACTTCATGCATATGGCGCAGTTACTATCAATCTCACAACATCTAAATAGTTACTTTAAATGGTGTGAAATGACAGTCCAAATCAAATCAACCAAAGCTTTGGACTTCAATAAAAGTTTTTTCTTCCTTTTTTTATTGTACATACACATAGATTAAACTAAAACTGCTATATTTCTCTCTCTTTTGAAACATTGGTCATTTGTTTTTAAATAAATCAAGAAATGAAACTCACTCATTTATCAGAGTTCATTAAAGCCTTAATTTAACATATGATGCAATAATGTTGAAGCCTTGGGTTTATTTGGCAAAAATCATTTTGCTTGTTTCTAAAAAATAATTTATGTTTTTATATGAGTATTTACAACTAGTGGTTTAAATTTCTTGATTTAGAAAATTAAAAATATTGAATTACATTAAAGTATTAATAAATTCCAATACCAAAGGGTGAAATCAGTATTTTTCCCTCGAAAACCAAGCTTTTGAACTTACTAAAACTTAAATTAAATGCTTATTAATCCCACAAGGCATCACCTACAAACAAATTTGCGAAACAGCCATGGGCACCCTCCTATTTCAACCTGTTCATGGGCATCTAGAAGAATCCTTTCTAACTATCCAGAATCCCAGACCCCTCATCTGGTTCAGATTCATTGATGATATCTTCATAATCTGGACTGAAGGTGAGGACATACTATCCACATTCCTTCAAAACCTCAACACCGTCTTCTCCATTCACTTCACCTGGTCTAACTCAACCCACTGAGCCACCTTCCTCAATGTTGAACAACATCTCAAAGATGGCATCATCTTTACCTCAGACCACATCAAACATACCACCCATCAACAATACATACATTTTGACAGCTGCCACTTGATTCCACACCCAAAGTCCTTTCCATATAGCCCAGCCACCTGTGGTCATCATATCTGCAGGGACAAGCAGTCCCTCTCCAAATATGCCAAAAGCCTCCCTGAAGTCTCCACTGACCACAGTTACCCCCTAAACCTTGTCCAGAAACAGATCTCACTGGTCCTGTCTGTCCAGTCACCCGCCACCTCCCCCCCCCCCCCCCCACACACACACACACACACACACACCGGCCGGCCATAAAGGGTACCCCCTCTTGTGACCCAGTACCACCCAGGACTGGAGCAGTTAAACAATGTTCTCTGCTAGTGTTTCAACTACTTTCATCCTGCCCCGAAATGAGAAATACCCTACTCAATATCCTCCCCCATCCTATAGTGTTATTCCCTAATCCACTTTCATTACATGCATTTCTTAGCCCATAAAAGGCAGGACATCCTATGAAATCAGTCATGTTATCTACAAACAGAGCAGCAACTACACTAGAAAAATCCTGTTGCAGAGCATGCAGCCCTGCATAATTTGGCTCACTTCAATTATTGCTACACAGCCTTTGCCCTATGGATCCCCACACAAACACCAGCTTTCCTGAACTGCACAAGTGCGAACTTTACCTACAATATATCCTACACTCCTGTAATCTTCAATAGTTCCTGCCCCCTCCACCCTTTCCTCCCCTTCACCACACTAACACACACACACACACACACACACACACACACACACTCGATCCTTACATACATCTCCCATCACACTATGAAACGTAACAGCTAGGGTGGGAATCTATATTTGTTGCGAGAATGCTCTTGCTCACTTTGTCTGTGTTAAGTCGAAGTGGGAGGTCTTTGATCGGAGATCTTTGGTGTGGCCAGAAGTGGCGGGAATAATGAGTGTGTGGTGGCCATGTGCTTTCGATAGATAGTTTTGTACTTTGTAATGGCAAGGTGTTAAAATAAAGATTGTGGTGAAAACATGTGAGCACTATTTATTGGTAGACAGTTTATTTACCTGGTCAGTAGCCAAATTGCCAGTTAGTAAATAATGAAGTGAAATATTTCAACTACACATTACAGTCCCTACCCTTCCTTCTGGCCTGACCATCAGACAGCACTGGTGTATTTCACCCAGCCCTGTTGTGCATCTCTCCATCCCCTCCTGCTTCTCTCTCCTTCTCACTGGTTGCTCTTGCCTCAGCAGTGCTGACTCCTGGAGACAGGTCACAGTGGCCAGAGATGGCAGTCGTGTCTGTTGAAGTGTGTGTGTGTGTGTGTGTGTGTGTGTGTGTGTGTGTGTGTGTATTTGTTTCTCTAACCAACGAAAGCCGTTACGACCAAAAGCTATTAATTTGTATTCTATTATTTGTGCCTTTCTGTGGTTCATTGGACTTCTCTGTGGCGATTAGCAATCTATACTTCTCAAAAATATTGTTGAATCCTTCCTGCAATTTCCATTGTTTTATGAAACAAAAACAAATGCACAAGAATGACACTAGTGAACATGAGGCACAGTTTGGTTGGACGAATAGTAAACAATAATGTTCTGTTATAAAAAAAAATGGACAAAGCAATCACTAGGACAGTTTGGTTGGAAGAATAGTAAACAATATTGCTCTGTTATTTAAAAAAATGGACAAAGCAATCACTAGAAAATTGTTACTCAAAGTCTTACTTGTACGACACCTTTCATTTAGACTTTCCTTATGTCAACTAGTTATCCAAGTATTTTGTTCTCAGCCTTCTAATCTTATAGTTCCCATTTGGTTCTTGTTCATACTGTATATTTACCCATCTTTCCCTTTAGCTTCCTCCATATTTCTCAAAATTTAAAACAATTTGCACCATTTGATAATGAAGAAACTTTAGCTATGTCAAGGCATTTTACAAACATTTCTTGCTGCAACTGTCAGTCATAATGTCAGAATTGCCTCTATTATGCCTTTACCTTCCCTCAAACAAAATTATCATATTCTAAAATGTCCTCAGTTTTCTTTTCTATTTTTCGATATATGATTCTTATTAGTAGCTTTCCATTATTATAAATAAAAAGTAATTAGTAATTGGGTATTGTAAGGGGCAACATGCAATTGCAAGGAAAACATGAATTGGAGAGATGTAGGATAGTGAATGCGAAAGAAGGAAAAGGGGGGGGGGGGGGGAGAGTTAGGTGTAGGATGTAGGGATGGAAAGTAGGAAGTTATCTTAGGTTCAGGGCAGGATGGTTGTGGGACCATAGAATGTGTTGAAGGGATAACTCCCATCTGTGCAGTTCAGGAGAGCTGGTGGTGGAGGGAAGGATCCAGATGGCTCGGGTAGTGAAGCAACCATTGAAATCCAGAGTGCTGTTTTCAGCTGCATGCTATGGCAACTTAGTTTTCGCCACAGCTTGGCAGTGCCCATTCATCTTGATGGACAGCTGGTTAGTCGCCAAACCAATATAAAATGCTGTGAAATAATGGCAGCATCAGTCTCATACATTCTACATACCACCTTGAAAAGTCATTGGGTTGCCACTTCCCCCAGTATTCATAGAACTCTGAATGAAATGTTATCTATGTCTTCTCCCTGATTTGATCTCAAGTCTTCCAGAGCTCTTTTAAATTCTGGCAGCAAAACTGCATCCATTTCATCCATTTCTACTCCAATTTCTTTTTATAACAAGTCATCAGACAAGAACCCCAGAATTTGAATCAAGAACAGCTGCAGGGATGTATAATTTAGAAGTAGATATCCTTGTAGTAGTGGAACAACTGAATTAAACAAAGGCAAGTCTTCTGGTCTATATAGGTCTACCAATTAGGTTCCTTTCAGGGCACACTGATGCAGTAGCTCCACACCTACTATATGTCCACAATAACTTGATGATTTGTACAGTGAATGCCGGGAGCGGCCTTGAGTGCTTTACGGTTGCCAGGGGAAGAGAAGGGGTGAGGGGAAGACAGTATCGGCTACTTGCAGCAGTGCTGGCACCATCAGTCCTGTAATATCAAATCCAAAGCAACACTCGTGCAAATACTGTTCACTTAAATGACACTAGGAAATACCTTAAGTGTTGATATTAATTCCCGAGAGTCTTACCTACAACTGTGGTATGATATATATATATATGTGTCTAAATAAATGCAAATGGAAATAGATTAATGTCAAACTTACAACACTATGAAATTAAAATAAAATACTGATCTTCATAATTTTTTAAACACTTCATTTAATCAACACAGCACAATATAATGATTAAAAATAACAATTAAATGATTACCTATATTAAGAAAATATTTCTCTATAGTATTGTGTAATATTTGCGCAACAGACAAGAAATGTTCGAAATTTGCATGTGAAGCCTTCAAAGTTTTGAGCTAAGTGGAGTCATTTTATTTCCCTTTATAACATCCATATGAATTTCACTGCCTCCATTTCATCAGCCTAACTTTTACTTTTTGTTTTAACAACAACAAAATAAAATTCACTTTTCTCTCACTTATAGCTACTTTAGCAGAAATACTTCTCTACAAGCAACATTAATACTTTTGAAGAATTACACACAGAAAGTTCCTGGAGTTACTTGCCCCAGCAAATGGAAGAGTATACTATACCAACTTTTTGTTCCAAAGTGTTCCAGTGAATGCTTTGTGGAAATTAGTTTTAATTTTGAGTGTATAGCCTACAGCAATAATTTGCACACACACACATCATCGGGCAGCTTAACATTGGCAACACTTGGAGACAAATGAATAGCTTTCAAGTAGTATAGATCTTTGCTTGTGGCAGCACAAGTGCAATCGTCAAGTTGTTGTGGACAAATAGTAGTTATCATATACTATCATTTTCTCAGTTTAAAAGAGTTGCACACAATATTATTATTATTATTACCTGCTCAGTGTAAGATCCATAACCAAAGACTGGAAAGTTGCACAAGTAACTCCAATCACTGATGTCGGTTTGAAGCAGAACATATACTTTTTTCAAACTAATAAACTTCCATAATGGACCTATTGACTCACTGACGCCATGAACTCAGAAATTAAAATTCTTGTAAAGCACAACTAACTCTTTACTCACATGAAGTGATAAGTACTACCAACAATGGATCTCAAATCAATTCCATATTTCTAGATTTCTGGATGTCTTTTGACAAGCAGCTTCTAATCTAATATTGTCTCAATTGTATGAATGGATTCATGACTTACTCTCAGGAAGGAGACAGTATGTAGTAATTGACAGAAAGCCATAAATGAAAACAGAAGTGATATCTGCCTTTCCACAGGAAACTGTTATAGGCTCCTTACTACTCTTTATGTTCATAAATGATTTAGGAGACTATCTTCGCAGCTCTCTCAGACTGTTCACGGATGATGCTGCCATTTATAGATTAGTAAAGTCACCCAAAGATCAAAAAGCAGCTACAAAACAATTTATATATCTACATGGTGCAAAAATTGGCAAACTGGCTCTAAATAATAAAAAAGTGAGAAGTCATCCATATGAACACAAAAATGAATCCACTGAACTGAATTTACTTGATAAATCAGATACATATAAAGGCTGTAAATTTAACTAAACACTGAAAAATTATAATTACAAACAATTTCAATTGGAGAGAACACACAGAAAACATCATTAGCAAGGCAAACCAAAGGTTATGTTTCATTGGCAGAACACTCAGAAAATGCAATAGTTCTACTGAAGATACTGCTTGCATTACACTTGTCCATCCTATTCTGAAGTATTGCTGCACATTATGGGATCCTCATCAGGTGGGTCCGATGGACAACATAGAAAAGTTTTGAGAAGAGCAGCTTGTTTCATATCATCATGATTCAGGTTAGAGTGTGTCCAGAAATGATGCAAAAGTGGGGTGGCAATCAATAAAAAAAGATTTAGGCATTCCCTTTTCCTGCACAGTATTAGATAATGGAATGGTGGAGAAATATTGTAAAAGCAGTTTGATAAACGCTCTTCTGTGCACTTACATCTGATTTTCAGAGTAAAATTTTAACAATGGAAAATCCGATTCGAATGTCAATAATGGAAGATAGATAACAACTCACCATAAAGATGCTCACTAAGCTGCTGACGACATGAAAAAATAGACAATCACAATAAGACTACTTAAATTTTCAACCATGGTCTTCATCAGGAAACAAAACACCTACATTCACACAATCACTCACACAACTATACACATATACAACCGTGTCCAGCCAGTCCACAGCCATAAGCATCCAGACTGTGAATGAGGTGGGGTGTGGAAGGGCAAGAATGCCAGATAATATTGTGGATGGAAAGTTCCACATTGCATGATGGATTGTAAAGTGTCTGATATATGGGAATTTGAATTCTGGTGATGAATACAGTGAAGGGAAGGGGTGGGAACGGATAAAAGGGAGGTGTAGAGAAGTGTGGGGACGGAGCAAAGGGATTTGGAATGATAAAAATGTTAAGGAAATAATTTTTTTTAAAAAAAAGAAAAAAGAAAAGAAAAAGAAAAACAGGACAAAGATGTGAATAAAATAAAAAGTAATTAACTAGGGGATATTGTGCCGTGTGACACACAGTTGCAAGGAAGACATGAATTTGAGAGATACAGGATAATGAGTGGGGAAAAAAGGCTGGGGAGGGTTTGTAGGCATAGGGTGGTTATTCAACCATCCTGGCCTCAATCCAAGATAACATTCCATCCCTACACCCTGAGCCTAACATCTCCCCCCCCCCCCACCACCACCCTTCCTCCTCCACTCATCCTGTATCTCTCAAATTCATGTCTTCTTTACAACTGTGTGTTGCCCATTACAATATCCCCTAATTAATTCATTTTTATTTTTATTTATTTTTTCCTATCTTTTTCCCATTTTTATTTCCCTATTTTATTTTTTCCTTGTTATTTTTATCATTTCAAATCCCCCCTTACTCCACTACACCTCCATTTTATGCATTCCTGCCCGTTTCCTTCACTCCCCACCTCACTCACAGCCAAGATGCTTGTGGCACTGGAGTGGCCAGACGTGTGTGTGTGTGTGTGTGTGTGTGTGTGTGTGTGTGTGTGTGTGTGTGTGTTAGTGATTTTGTGTGTTTCTTTTTCTGATGAAGGCCAAAAATTTAAGTTGTGTGATCATAAACCTGTGGAAGACCCCAATGCAAAACCTGCCCAATCCACCCACCCAGCACTTCCTATTCCAGTCCTGTCACAGGCTTAACCTACCCCATCACAGGTCAGGCCACTTGTGAAAGCAGCCATGTGATATACCAACTCTGCTGCCATTATTTCACAGCATTTTATATTGGTTTGGCGACTAACCAGCTGTCCATCAGGATGAATGGGCACTGCCAAGCTGTGGCGAAAACTAAATTGCCATAGCATGCATCTGAACACAGCACTCTGGATTTCAATGGTTGCTTCACTACCCGAGCCATCTGGATCCTTCCCTCCACCACCAGCTCTACTGAACTGCACAGATGGGAGTTGTCCCTTCAACACATTCTATGGTCCCACAACCATCCTGCCCTGAACCTAAGATAACTTCCTACTTTCCATCCTTACATCCTACACCTAGCTCCCCCCCCCCCCCCCCCGCCCCTTTTCCTTCCCCATTCATTATCCTGCATCTCTCCAATTCATGTTTTCCTTGCAACTGCAAGCTGCCCCTTACAATATCCAATTACTAATTACTTTTTATTTATAATAATGGAAAGTCCAGGTTGGAATTAATAATATATTGAGTACAGTTTACAACTCACTGCAAAGATGTGGCGAGGAGCTGCAAGAGGCACATACAAAAGACAAACACATACAACACATTCAGCTATCGGCCATGGCCTTCTTCAGAAAATAGAACACTCACGCAACCACACGGGCACACAACACAGTCATACAACCATCACCTCCGACTACCGCAATTCGAAGTGCGGCAGTCGGAGGTGATGTTTGTATGACTGTGTTGTGTGCCTGTGTGATTGCGTGAGTGTTCTATTTTCTGAAGAAGGCCATGGCCGATAGCTGAATGTGTTTTATGTGAGTGTCTTTTGTATGTGGCTGTCACAGCTCGTCGCCACGTCTTTGAGGTGAGTTGTAAACTGTCCTCACTATATTATTACTTTTTATTTCTTTTTATTTTATATTTTTTCCCACCTTTTTCCTGTTTTTCCTATTTTTATTTTTCCATATTTTATCATTTCAAATTCCCCCACTCCCTTCCTAAACTCCTCTACACTTCCCTTTTATCCTTTCCCACCCCTTCCCTTCACTGTAATTCAAATTCCTGCCTATCAGAGTTTTTACAATCCATCATTCACCCTGGAACTTTGTATCCCCACCTTTACACATCATCCTTTCCCCTCCACTCCCCACCCTCACTCACACTATAGATGCTTGTGGCACTGGAGTGGCCGGATACGATGGTGTGTGTGTGTGTGTGTGTGTGTGTGTGTGTGTGTGTGTGTGTATGTGGTGTGTGTAGTTGTCTGAGTGGTTGCGTGAATGTGTGTTTCTTTTTCTGATGAAAGCCGTGGCTGAAAATGTAAGTTGTGTGTATGTGATCATCTATTTTCGTGCCTGTCAGCGGTGAGTTGTTAGCTATCCTCCATTACTGGCATACAAATTGGATTTTCCATTGTTAGAACACACAGTATTTGTTAACTTCATGGGCACTGTTGAATATTAAGAAACCAGAGATCTTTGACAGTATAAAAATTAAACAAAATAGGAATGATTTGATATAAACAGTACAATGAAATTTATAATATTCTGCACTTACTATGATGTTTGCATCTTCTGCCCAACTTTATGTATATCTTGTTCTTGTTAAGTTTTTATGTGCTCAGGAATGTGTCACTCTACTCTTAATAATAATGCAAATATGACACTGTACAATGGAGGACAAAAAGATTACCCGCTCTGAATAATTGAAAGACCAACAACAAAGCACTGCACATGCCCAAGCCCATAGCGCAAGTGATGCCAACTCCAGTGATCTGTGCAGCTTCAGCTTGCTGTTTACATCATCAAATAGAAGCAAAACAATAGTTAAGATACAGTATGTGTCAATATTCATTTCACTTTAACTCACGTATCATTTATTTTGGAAAACATTATTTGATCACATGGAAATGGTTGAAGTATAAGAATTGTATGTTGTTACATTTACTACAATGAACCACTTCTTACATATGTTTCATTGGGTGAGTGGATAGGCTGCCCATTTATGACTGCAACGAGTAAGCATTCAAAACCCAGTGGAGTCAATTTATTTTTTATTTTTAGACCTCTTGCAGATAATATTTTTAATATTAATTCACTAAAAATTGTGCAGTTGTAGGCTTTTATGGGATTTTAGAAGATTCTATTTAATAATAATCTAATCTTTAACACTAGAAGTACCACATGGGTCTTTTTTGACCCGTGGGTGTATTTCGAGAATCCCATCCCCCTCAATATTCATCTTAGCACCAAACCCTCTTGTGTCCTTTAATCATTTATGGACTTGTAAAATACACCAATTTCATCACCCTAGGCCAACTAGAAGTATGAAAAATTTATCTGTTATATCATTAGTACCATGTGGGCCATTTTTGACCAATACACCGTTTAAGACAATTTGATGTCAGGAGCATCACTTTTTACAAGATGTTTGAGTATATTAAGACAAATTGAGTCAAAAATAATATGAAATACTAATTTTTGAAGGTCAGGTGATGTCTTATATCAGCGCAGCTTAAGGTTTTCTGTGGACTGGCGATATTCATACATATGATGTGATACGGGAGAGCCACAGATATTCGCTCCTCTGTCTCAGGCACCTCAAAAAGTTCTCTGTCACGACAGCAGATGTCAGACATGTCGCCCTGAATATATACAGGGCTTTACCTTCCACATGTTTCCTTTCTGCTTATCTTTATCTTTGGTCAAGCCGTGTGGGCTGAGGCATTCGTGGTAGCAGCAACATCAGCTTGTGATTTATTTTCGTGAGTTTGCAACATTGAAGTTACAATGTCAAGACGACGCAGTCTTACATATACTGAGATTCTCTACAATCTGCATTTCACCGACGCAATCCAGTAATGAATCTGGTAGTGGCACAAGCACAGAGGAGGACAACAATTCTGTTACATTGTAACCTACTGATCAAGTATTTCTGATGCAACAAATGACCAGTAAAAAATAACAGGGAACATATGACGACAATTTATCTTTTGTATAAAGTAAACATGTACCATTCTAACTAAGTTTTTCAACCAACCACTGTATGTGTTTCTTTGTTCTATTATTTAGGTGTCAGGTTTATGGATCTCTTTATTCTAAGTAATGAACATACTGGATGTCAGGTCAATGATGATACTGAGAGGAAACTCCCAGAAACTGAGAAGTCTTATAATGAAACCAATGGTGGAGTCGACACAGTTGACCAAATGACATGACATTACAGTGTCCGAGCTGGCACTCCCCGATTGCCTTGGTCTTGCAATGATCAGTGCTCACAAAATTTTTAAGTTATGTACAGCTAAGAAGACGACAAGGTGAGATTGTATTTTCAGAGTAGCAGACGAGCTTACTGCTCCCTACAAAATGCAGAGAGGAGCCAACCTCCCCTTCAAGTGCTCAACAATAGCGCTGGCCAGTATGGAAATAGAAATCCAGGATTCCTACAAACAACAAAAAGGGAATAAAACACTAAATGTATGTTTCAAGTGTAACAAATACATGTGCAAAACCTGCCAAGCCAAAACACTTGTGTAATGTCTCAGCCATGAGCCCACCGCAGTTTAGACAATGCTGTCAACCATCTGCTCCTAAATGTTTCCAAACACTTACAATAATAGACTGAAATTGCTTTTTGAACCCTTGGTTACAATAAGGAAGAAAACATGTTGCATGTTTATAAATACTTGGCACTTTTCACACATCACAAAAAATGTAAAAATACCATTAGTAATTGTATAAACTATATCTTGAAACTGTTAAACTATGTCTTGAAACTGTTAAACTTTATCTTGAAACTGTTAAACTTTATCTTGAAACTGTTTCAATCTTTTTACTTTTTATATAAATAAACATTAAAATATAAATTATAGAAGGAAACTTTCCTGGTGGGATAAATTTACATAAAAAATAGAAAACAGATGACTTACCAAAAGGACAG
Organism: Locusta migratoria; assembly: GCA_026315105.1. NCBI lineage: Eukaryota > Metazoa > Arthropoda > Insecta > Orthoptera > Acrididae > Locusta > Locusta migratoria. The sequence goes on along the minus strand of CM048745.1, from coordinate 703,436,709 downwards.
GCTCATCGACAGACACAAATAAAATCACACACAAACACACATATAAGCTTTTGCAAATGTTGGTCACTTCTTCAGGAAAAGAGGAAGAAAGGAGAAGAGAAAGGGAAGGATACGGGTTTTAAGGAAGTGGAAAAGGAGCCATTCCAATCCCAAGAGTGGAAGGACTTACCTTTGTGTGTGTGTGATTTTATTTGTGTCTGTAAATCTACCCACTGCAGTTCTTATACTTCCACCGCTTCTACGTGGTTGACTAATGTTTTCCAAAATAAAGGTGCTATAAATATCGAGATATATTGTATCCACACTATTACATTGCTTATGTTTGATGATGTAAACACCAAGCTGAAGCTTCAAAGACTGCTAGAGTTGTCATCAATTGCACTTCGGAACTAGGGTATGCGCAATGCGCTGTTCTTGGACTTTATTCTGGCTGGGTACGCTTTTTGTCCCCCATTGTACATCTAAGATGTACACTTACACTGAAATCCATGTGTTTCCCACCTTCAGAAGCAACCACATTTTGTATGACTAAATAAGGACCTTCATTTTGGTCCAGTGCAGAGTCATGTCATGAAACAAAGAAAATTTTGTTATATGTAATATGGAAATTAACTACACAGTTAATTGCCACTGTCAGGCTGTTGTCAGTCAGTCTATTTACTAGTTGACTTAAAAGTGTATTCACTACAATCTGTTATCACTAATTTTTCTGTTTTTTTTATGTAGAAGTGCACCATAGTATTCGGCCTTGATACAACATTCAAACGTTTTGAAACTTATGGTAAACAATGGGTTCTCATTTACTGAGTAGGACATGCCAAAACTTAAGTGTTTAAAGTGTTCTGGTGGACTTATATCATTCAAAAAAGAGAGTCTTTTAGAAGTAACACATACAACAGCTGACACAATAATAAACTGGAAGTCCATTTCAAGCGGAGAAGTGCCATATTGCATACAAATGACCTTATCAACACATCCATGATGTCGAAGTGTATTTCCTATGACCATTCATTGTCCATTCCCTGCGAGTAAGAAATTCCTGAGCAATCATTTGTGTTACTGGTAGGGAGGTAGAAAGCAACTCCTAAACACGGGTACTTTTGCAAGAACAGCAGTGAAAGATTTGGTACAATTTTATGCATGCAGGCATAGTCAACATTCAGGCAATTCCTCTTGCAGTACATGTTTGCACACCACTGCTAGAACCTGCCCCTTCGAATTTTGTAATCATTTTCTGCAGATTCTTAGCAGACACCCTTGAGTGCCTGGAGCTTCAGTAAAGTTACTGGGGTGCAGTCAGAGTTTGTGTAAAAGAACTTTACCAGGAATGTGGAATCATTCATGGAGGAAGAATGTTGGGGGGTCTTATTTGAAAACTGAGTAACAGACATGTCCCACACATCTGTTAGTGTGTTTATTCTGATGCTTAAAGCATCATCTGTTCTTAAATTTCTCTTTGTTTTTACTTCCTTTGTTCCATAACAGTTCCCCTTGTCAATAATAATAAAAATGCACTGTTCAAATTTGTCATCATTCTGAATAGTGATTATCTTTGTGTGACATTTTGAAGTTGGAACTTTACTAACAAAGACCATGTACATCTGACAACCCTCCCTTTATCTTGAAAGATATACAGTAAATAATTCTGCTCATCATATTTTACAGATACATAATCAGCTTTTTATCTACCATGTAAATGTTAATATCATGTTATATATAAAAATTATAGAGGGAAACTTTCCCGGTGGGATAAACAAAAATAAAAATAGAAAACAGATGACTTACCAAAAGGACCGGCTCGTCGATAGAAACAAATAAAATAAATAAAATCACACACAAACACACATACAAGCTTTCGCAGCCTAGCTGCTTCGTCAGGCAGAAGGGAAGGAGAGGGAAAAAGGAAGGCCTTCCTTTTCCCTCTCCTTCCCTTCTGCCTGACGAAGCAGCTAGGCTGCGAAAGCTTGTATGTGTGTTTGTGTGTGATTTTATTTATTTTATTTGTTTCTATCGACGAGCCGGTCCTTTTGGTAAGTCATCTGTTTTCTATTTTTATTTTTGTTATATATAAAAAAATAGACGAAGATTACTCACCAGGCGAAGGAGCACAGGTGTGACAGCATCACAAATAAATAAATGAATACACACACAAACGCAAGCTTTCGCAACCCAGTTGCTTCTTCAGGCAGAAGGGAAGGAGAGGGAAAAGGAAATGATGAGGGTTTTAAGGAAGGGGGTAAGGAGCCATTCCAATCCCGGGAGAGGAAAGACTTACCTTGGGGGAAGAAAAGGAAGGTAAACAAATACACACACACCCATACATCTGCACAGACAATTTTTCCTGCTAGGAATTTTTCATCTATAATATTAATATCATGTTATAATTTTGTATCATGACACACTTGGACATAGATGACTATGTAATGCACACTTTATGACTAACTCATAAATAGATATATAGCTCTGCATTAAGCTATGGATTTTGCAACATTGCTTTTCTTACTTGCATTTGTCAATAATGTTTCATGAGAAGAAAGACTTTAGCCTCCAGGTATTCCTACTGGTATGCAAGACACATCTTTGCAGTAATAGCATGTTAACAGAAACTACAACTGGTAACAAATAAGCAGCTCATATATGTAATCATTTTATGTATTAACATGACCTGAGATCACACATGTTCTGCACTTGGTCTTTTTTTTTTTTTTTTTTTTTTTTCTTTTTTTTTCAGATGAGTAAAGCTTTTCCAGAATTTTACAGACAAAAATAGTCAATCATTCACACTTCCTCACTGACCTCACATAATCTTCCATTTCATGTCACATTGTAATATTACAATTAGATTATTCAATGAGATTGTGTCAAGCAACATGCTACCAACAACATTACAGCACTGTTTTCTCCTCATGCATTCATCAAGCCTTGATAGGAAATCCCAGCCAATTCATCCTGTTTATTCCTAAGGTAATTCAAAGGTTGCCTTTCTCATACACTACAGCAAAATTAATAAACAGTTACAGATTACTGCATGCACCATCCATCAGAATGTTAATGTAGTCCTATCTGGGTATTCCAGAACACATTTTCTTCCAAAAAATCATTCTCTGTACAGGACAATGCACTGGCTTCTTGCTTCAAAGTCTTCAAGGTATTCACATATCTGGGAACATATTCCATATGCTCAGAACTTTCTTAAAAGTTTGCAATGAGTCAAAGGTTTTCTGGAAATCAAGTAATATGTAAGCTGCCCATTTGTTGTTCATCCATGGTTCGCAGGATAAAATGCAAGAAAAGTGCAAGATGAGTTTCACGTAAATAATGCTTTCTAAACTCACAAAGATTTTATGTCATAAGTTTTTCTCTCTTAAAAAAATTTATCATATTTAACATTATAATATGTTCAACAATTTAAGATCAAACTGAAATTGAGGATATTGGTCTGAAATTTTGCAGTCCATTCTTTTACCCTTCTCAGATGTGGAAGTCTTCCTTTTCTTCCAGTTATTTGACACTTTTGAGAACTTTTATGGGCCAGTATCAATTAGTAATCCTGGTAAAACTGAAATAGGATTCCAACTAGATCTGGTGATTTATTTGTTTTAACTTTTTTGGCTGTATTTCAATAATAGAGTAGTTTATTTCTCTGTCTTCCATACTCATTACAGTAGTGTATATGACACACCTGCATAAATGGCAGTCCTCCCCCCCCCCCCCCCCACCCACTACTCTGGTGTCTGAATTACTTGACAGAAGCCCACATAATAATTTTATTTAGGACCACAATTTTCTAGAATTCTTGGAATCTTTCCTAATATACGATGGAGTGTTGTTGTTTTGGGATTTTTAAGTGGTCTAAACAAGAAGAGTCATCAGTTCCTGTTCCTAACTGAGATACTACAACAAAAAACCTAATGCTCAACAGTCAGCACACATAGGGAAAACCCAGAAGGTGTACAGAGTGGCAACAAACACTACAGTAACAACACAAAAGAAGGAAAAAACAGAACCAGAAGAGCAAGTGGTTGATTTAGCTAAAGCATTACAGCAGGATACTGTGGTTGGCTGAACACAAGGATAATAAAGGTCTAAGCTAGTCACACACACACACACACACACACACACACACACACTAAGAACCTCCAGCCAGAAGGAGGACAGATAACACAAAATGGGGAACAGATAAAGTTGTTGGGAATGGAGGGGTGAGAACCTGAGAAAGCAGGCTAAGATACCTACCACTAAATGGAATGATAAAAACCACCAACTGAAATACATACAGAAGTCATCAGCAAACAAGGAAGAAGAGACCAATTACCTCACTGCAGCAGCAAGACCATTAATTGCAACCAGAAAGAGAGGAACACTAAGGAAAAATCTCTGCAGAACACCATTCTTCTGAACATGGGGTGAGCTGATAGAATCAACCCTAACCTGGAATGAGCAAAGGGAGAGGAAGTTCTGGAGAAAGATCAGAACTGAACCTTGTTGGTTCAATTTGTACAGTGTAGCAAGGATACGATGGTGCCAGGTGGTATTGTTCACCTTCCAAAGATCAAAAAACTCTGCAACAAGATACTCACACCAAATGAAAGCAGTACAGATAGCCGACTCCAGTGATACAAGATTGCCAATAGTAGAGTGGCCCTGACGGAAGCTTCCCTTTTGTGGGGCCATGAGACCCCAAGTTTCCAGCATCCACAAGTCGCCAACTAACCACATGTTCAAGGAACTTACATAGAACATTGGTGAGCCTGATAAGGCAGTAACTATCAACTGTTGGTGGATCAGGATCAGAGAGAGAGATTACTGCCGGTGAGTGGAAGGCAAAATTGTGCTAAACTTGTGACCACACAATAGAGGAGGTAATGTGAGAATCAGTGGTGGTAATGTACCTCTCCTAACAGTCCTGCTTACTCTGCTGGATCAGTTGCCATGCTCGGACCCAGAGCCATTTGAAAGCAATCAGATGCTATGCAGAATGTTCATGCCAGGGACGCTGACCTACCCACCAACAACACAGATGGCCTCAGCGATCTCCGATGTCCATCAAGGCTCCAATCTGGATTGGAGGGAGCCAGGGGCACACAAGATGGTTGCCATAGTTGTGGAAACGATGGCAGCAGCAACCTAGTACAGCACCATATGAACATCAGTGGGAAGAGGAGCAGCAATCTTAACAGCTGAGGTGTAAGTCAGCCAATCAGCCCTGCAGAAAGACCATCAGGGTAAGTGATCTGCACATTGAAACTACAGGTGAGACAGAAGGATAGGAAAGTGGTCACTAACACAAAGTCGTTGTGGACCCTCAAACTGAGATGCAATAGAAGGCTCAGGCTACAAAGAGCGAGCTCAATGGGTGTGTGTGTGTGTGTGTGTGTGTGTGTGTGTGTGTGTGTGTGTCATTCGCCATACTAAAGTATGTGGGAATACCAGTGTTGAGAACATAAAAGTAATGCTGTGGAAAGTGTCAATGTCCCTACCACAAGCCACAGTCTGGATTCCACCCCACAAAGGGTGGTGGGCACTCAAGTCCCCCAAATGGATAAATGGCAGGGAAAGCTGAACAACTAAGGCAGCAAGGTCAGTGAGAGACAACTTCATCCAGAGAGAGGTAAACAGAACAGATGGCATGCTGGGACTGGGACTTGAACCTGGGACCTTTACCTACAAAAGGCAAAGGTCCCAGGTTTGAGTCCCGGTCCCAGCACACAATTTTAATCTGCAAGGAAGTTACATATCAGTGGACACTCCGCTGCAGAGTGAAAGTTTCATTCTAGGACAGATGGCGATATCCTGCATTGCCTGGATTCTGATAGTCATTGCCTTGACAGCCTTGCAAAGAGGCACAGAGGACAGTGGCAAGGACATACACACAAACACCACAGGAGACCCTGTCATAGGCTTTATATAGCATCCCAAAAACCACAAAGGGCAGGGGTCTGCTGTTTCTTGTAGGGCTACACACAGAAGGGAAGCAGCACAATAAATATCATAGTTCAGCAAGTCCGTGAAAAATAAAAACAAATGCCATAATTACTCTGGAGGTTTATGCTACCAGTGTTCTGAGGTGCCATGAATTGACTAAGGATACAGTTTATGCCAGGATCCACCTTTTCCCACTGGTTGAGTGCCAGTGTCTCAAATATCCAGTATTTCTGAGATTTTAGCAAGTTCTAGGTTCTCTGACGACACTAGGATCTCCACCCCAGCCTTAGAATTGAACGTCAGAAGGGACTGTGGCTGAGAAACCACCGGACGGGCTTTCGTCATCTTTATCTTTTCCTCTCACTGTTCATTCAGTTGAGAAAGTTTGCTGGGCTTCTCTGAAGTGACTTCAGGGACTGAAGAAGATTGGGAAACCCTTCGACCAGCAGTTTGTGGTTCCTTCATTGTATGGCATGAGTCTGCAATTCCACTGGAAGAGACCATGGCAGGAAGAGTCCCAAGCGAGCTCTTCCTCATGAGAGGATCCAGAAGAGGCTGTTGCTTCTCCAGGTGAGGAATGGGGACCAATGTCCCTTATGGCTGGGGTGGGATGTTCCCAGAATAGATGTTATGGGAGAAACAGAATAAGAATCGCCCACAACCATCAAATAGGCAGTTTGAGTATGACAGCCCTTAGGGCCTACAGGAGGAGGCAAAATTTTTGGTACCATCGTCCCCAGAGAAAGCACTGATGACGTGACAGCAGCAAACAACATTACCTTAGGCACAGAATGAAACTTCTTATATTTCTTTCTTGCCTCCATATACATCAGTCTCTCTAGGTCTTTATTTCCTTAATTTTCCTTTCTTTGTGGAGAATGTTACAGTCCGAATAGCAAGGTGTATGGTGCTGTCCACAATTAACACAGATGGGATTGGGGGTACATGGGGCATCCAGATGGGATGGCCACCTGCATTCCCTGCATGTGGGGCTAGAAGTCCATCAGTGGGACATGTGCCTAAATTTCCAGCACTTAAAGCACTGCATAGGGGGAGGAACATATGGCTTTACATAACATGAGTAAATCATTACTTTGATCTTTTCAAGCAATGTAGCAACCTTAAAGGACAAGACTAAAGCACCAGTGAAGCCCTATCCCTATTACCATTTGGTCCTGAGATGTGCTGGATGAAATGAACACCTCATCATTCCAGGTTGGCATTTAGCTCACCATCGATCTGCAAAAGGAGATTGCGATGGAAAATTACACCCTGGGCCATGTTCAGTGAATTATGGGGTGTGATACAGAAACATCACCCAACTTGTCACAGGCAAGTAATGCCCGCAAATGGGCAGAGAATGCTATTTGTATCAAAACTGACCCACTTCACTTCTTGAGACAGTGATGCTATGTACTCCAACTTGCCTTCAAGGTTCTCAATGAATAACAGTATCCTGGTTGAGAAGGACAATTCCCCATCAGACCCTGTATATACAACATATTGGCCTCGGATTGTTGGTCAAGGGCCCTACATTCCTCCCATGACATAGCAATGGAAGGGAACAAGTTAGGGTCCTATGTTGTCACATTAAACTCTGTCCTGCCACTCTTGGAGACACTGGTAGCCATTCAACCACCAGTATTTGACTTCTGACACTTCTTGGTGTTCCCATGAGCAGCTAGGGAAAATGGTCCATTCAGACATAGGCCCATATGACTTATACAACTAAAGTATGGCTAGACCTCAGAGGTTGCCCACCAGCAACTGTTCCACCTCAACAGCCATGCATACCCTCAGTGTGCAGCACATTTTGAGTATTTCAAAAATGCCAAGCTGTCTACTGAACATGATTCTCAGCCTACTCACTAATGTGTGTTACTCAGTGTTATCGACAAGACTACTTCATCTCATGTTCCTGCTGGCATTCAACACATTCCTGGAGAGACAAGCAACTCAACTGCAGAGGTGGCACATTATCCAGCACCTGTGGCAGCCATGTTACCAGCACTGTCCTTTATAGAAAGAATGTAGAAATGTTAACAAAGAAGAGGTTAACATAAATCCACAGATATATAAAAAAACTGGTATGCAAAGGATACATCTTTCTTCACCATATGTTACCCTTCACGAGACTCAGCAACTGTTTGCTGGGTATGGGCCTGACACACACACACACACACACACACACACACACACACACACACACAACGCTTGCTTTCGCAGCCTAGCTGCTTCTTCAGGCAGAAGGGAAGGAGAGGGAAAAGGAAATGATGAGGGATTTAAGGGAGTGGGTATGGATCCATTCCAAACCCGGGAGAGGAAAGACTTACCTTGAGGGGAAAAAAGGAAGGTAAACACAAATACACACACACCCACACATATAAACCAATATCTTGTCTGCCTCCGCCGTGGCAGGGAAGGGGGGGAGGGGCTGTTCTTTTTGTAAGCCTTCTTAGAGGCATGACGAGTAGAAGAAGAGGATGACAATTTAGAAGACGGAGTTTTTAGGAAATCATCACAAACAGGTTCTTTTTTATAACTCCGGGCAGCGGATTTAGGTGCTCAGGATGTGTGGGAACTGGTCGACGAATTCACTGTAGAACGGGCAGAAGGGATTGGAGAGGCGGAACAAGCAATTTTCGGGCTAGCAGATCTGATAACAGTGTCACAGAAGGTGAAATTGCAGGTCTGAGTACCTACCTCCTTAGTTGGTCGAGGAGAGGTGAGGACCTGGCTTTAAGAACCTGATGGGAGTACACTGGGCTTCCTACTCGCTAATAACTTCCGAGCGGCATAGGTTGAAACCTTTTCCTTGACGCAAATCTTCTGGACGACCCACTCTTCTTTATAGATGGGGCAGTCCCGTGAAGAAGCAGCATGGTCTCCCATGCAATTAATGCAGCGAGGGGATGGAGGTGGACATTCACCCTTATGGGCGTTCCTGCCACAGGTGGCGCACTTGGCTGCATTAGGACAAGATTTACTAGTATGATTAAATCTTTGGCAATGGTAGCAGCGTGTAGGATTAGGTATATAGGGGCGAACGGAAATGACTTCATAGTCCGCTTTCACCTTAGATGGTAGGTCAACCCTGCCAAAAGTCAAGAAGACAGTACGAGTCGGCACGAGATCATTGTTAACATTTTTCATTACGCGATGAACAGCTGTAACTCCCTGATCGGACATATAGTTGAGTATATCCTCATCCAATAACCCATCCAGGGATATTGTGAAGACTATCGCCCGCGAAAAGTTGAGGGTGCGGTGAGCCTCCACTTTCACAGGAAAAGTATGCACAAGCGTAGCCCAAAATAATTTCTGTGCCTGAAAGGCAATCTCAATTTCAAGTAACAAGGTCCCATTGTGCTGTCTGGAGTAGGTCTTCAAGGGACCTGTGATCGTATCGACTCCCTTCTGAATAAGAAAAGGATTCACAGAAGAAAAATCCTGATCATCAGTACGAGATACTACGAGGAACTTGGGAATGTTAGGCAAGACTTTCTTGGACTGAGATCTGTCATGTTTTCTTTTTTGGGTCAGGGTCATAATAGATTTGGCAGGTTTCATGGCAGAAGTGTCCCCCATGATTACCGGCGTCTCCAATGGCGCACTCCTTCCTTGTGGGGGCCCTCACTGAGGACGCAACCGCCTTAGGTGACTGTTTGCACCTCAGGTCACACCTCCCGAGAATGGATGGAGAGACCAATCAGCATGTTCGGAAGGTACCAGCTCGGGTAATCACCCCTCCCTGGGCCCGGCCTTTACCGGGGGGTATGTACATGCCCTACATGTCTACCCAGGGTGGGGAGTTACACCTTACCCCGTCGCCGGCTACGCAGAGCATGGGTTGACCTTCAGACCCGCACAGGGAGGAAAGAAGAGAGGAAGGAGGGAAAGGGATGAAGGAGGGAGAATCTCAAACGCCGAGGCAGAGATTAAAGGGTGGGTCGAGGACAAGGAGCAAGAGGGGAAGGCGAAAGAACAGGAAAGGAAGAGGACCAAGGAAGGGAGAAGTCTTACAGGAATAGAAAAAGAAATCTTTGACTGACTGAAAAACACCCGTCTCCAGGCGAAGGCACAAACCATAGGGAAAGAGAGAAGTGGCCTGGGAAAGAAGAAAGGCCGCTTCGGCTTGGGGCTCCGTGCGCGCCACACACGTACCCACAAAAGAGCTGTGGGCCCCCTGGAGTGTGTGTGTGTGTGTGTGTGTGTGTGTGTGTGTGTGTGGGTGTTTACCTATCCTCTTTCCCCCAAGGTAAGTCTTTCCTCTCCCGAAATTGGAATGACTCCTTACCCACTCCCTTAAAACCAGCATCTTTTCCTTTTCTCTCTCCTTCCCTGCTCTTTTTCTGAAGAAGCAACCCTGGATTGCAAAAGCTCAGCGTGTGTGTGTGTGTGTGTGTGTGTGTGTGTGTGTGTGTGCGCGCGCGCGCGCGCGCGCTTTCTTTTTAATTTTATCACTGTGGTTCTTTTGCAAGGCAAGAAATATGAAGGAGGAAGCAAAAAACTGGTTGACTCTTCAAGATATGCACACTCTTGGAACTTTGACATGCCAGACGCCTGTACTGTGATGCAGTATGTCTCTCTTGCAGCATCTGCCAATAGAGTTCACCCATCATCTCCAAGACACTTTCACACTTACTAAATGGACCTGTAACAAAACATGCTACTATCCTTTGGATGTTCTCTGTCTGTTCTAGCATTCCCATCTGGTACAGATCCCACACTGATAAGCAGTACACAAGTATTGATCAAACAAGTGTTCTGTAAGCTAATTCCTTTGATAGTAGAGGTGCAATTCCTCAGGATTCTTCCAATGAATCTTAGTCTGGAATCTGCCTTTCCCATGATTAAATTTTTGGTTGCCCCCCCCATCAAACTGCAACTTACACCAACTCCCAGATATTTTATTGAAGCAACTGTTTCCTGTGATCTTACTGCAATTTTGTAGTTTATATAGTAACCGATCTACATATGGATTCACAATAGGTTACATTTGTTAATGTTGAGAGACAAACACAACTCCTGGCAATAAAGAAAGTACTGATACACTGCAGATCCTCTTGGATTTCACAGCTTGAAGAGCTGCGACAAACCAGTCTTTAAATAAAAACCACATCAACAACCAAATATCTGGAACAATTACTTGTTCAAGTGATGCATTACATGACTAATAACATTATGGTGACTGTCAATTTGACACCGGACAACAAACTTTCCTGTGTTAGTGAACTACTTTAACACTGTTAAAACCACATGGCCTTAAGGGCATTGAGTCAGTTCTGTTTGAGTACATTACTTAGTGTAATTTCAGAGCATGATAATAATAATTTTCTGCCCGTAATTATTGTGTTATTTGTGAACGCCACTAGTAACCAACTAAAGTCCTTGGTGAGCCCAAATGTTCCTGTTACCACTCCATCATGTGATTTTGCACAGTTTAGTTGAATTTTCTCGTATCATATTGTTGACAAAAATGCATTTCAACAATACCACACCCTCTATTGAGCAGGATTTTCAGCCTACTCACTAATGGGTGTTAGTGTTATTGACGAGACTACATCATCTCCCATTTCTGCTGTGACTCAACACATTCCTGGAGACACACGGAGCCAATTACAGAGATGACACATTATCCAGCACCTGTGGCAACCATGTTACGAGCACCGATCTATGAAGTTGCACTGAACAAGTTTCCACATTTTAAATAGGAATAATATGTCAGTAACTCCACGCCCACTCTAACTCTGAGCCACAGTTTAAACAGCCGTGCCCACATTTCCTTTGCTCACAACACTTGTTTCAATTATGACACTCATCCACTGATTCCCACGCTACCGGTTTTCCAATTTGTATAAGTTATGGGACTGGTTTTACTGATATTTATAGAATAACCCATGAAAGAAAAGATTTGTGTGTGCTATAATGAATTATTTTAATTCTCTTTAAATTCTTTTATTTTTCCATCGATGTATGTGATATGAGTATCAAATATATAGGGGGAAATGCAGAATAAACATATTTCCAAATGCACTCTTTGGAGACCAATTGTGAATATATGTGTTAATTAATGTTATCACAGACATTGATTATTTATGGAATAGAGATGTGCACATAATGATATATACAGATAGGTAACGGTCAAATCACTAAAAAATGTGTGGTTTGATTAATCTAAATGTACGAGTGTGTTATTTAAGTGTGTGAAATAATTCAACACAACATTAATTATGACAATTATGAGGTCAGTACAACAAAATACTCAATCTTAGACTGGAAGGCTCCATTCTATGGTTCAGACTGCTTTCGTGAGCAACCTACCAACATGCTCATCTCTCTCGGCCCCAAGTACCGAGCCACCACCCCAAGTTGCCTGAGTTGAACCATGACAGCTCTGTGATGTAGTTCGTTCCTGTAGACTCGATGCTGGACATCCTAGCATCATGAGTGATGATGCAAAGTTTGTGTACCTCATATGCCATCTCCTGCCAAGCTGCAATTGATTAATGATATAATCCTATTGCCACCATCCCCTACCCATCCCAACTACACCGATGCCAAGAAACTGATCTTGGAAAGGTTCTCTCACTCTCCATGTCCACAGTAGTGCTTGATAAGTGTTTAAACGATGCCATCTGCATGTTCAAGAGCATCAGACACCACCAACATTTGACAGCATTCAGATGGCAAGACACGTAAGTCCAGTCAAATACAATGACCACACCTCTTCACCCACTCAGGTTCGGGAGCATCAGACAGCACCCCAGCACATACAATGACCACACCTCTTCACCCACTCAGGTTCGGGAGCATCAGACAGCACCCCAGCACATAGCGTGCAGTGCTGCTACCCATTGGAAACCAGCCAGCATCACCAGCTCTGCAAGCCACCCTTTCATCCCTGCTGACAGCAGCCAAGGTGCACTAACAGGGGTCAAAATAATGTCAGAGGCCTACACACTGTGGTGGTACCATGTCAACTTCAAGGACATAACTAAAAATTGCAGACCACCGGGTGCAATGTCATACTCAACATGCGGAATACAACAGGTGTCACATTACGTGGAGGTCAATGGGTGCCGCATACTGTGAGACTTCACAAATATACAACCCCAGCACTAAGTCAGTCACCAGCACTGCAAGGGCTGACTCTAAAACTGCAACAAGACAAACGATGCCTGCTTCCTCATCGACATAGGCACAGAAGCCAGTGTAATTCCATGCTACCTCACTTTATCAAGCTTACTGCCAACTCCAGGCACCCTGCGAGCTATAAACAACTCAGATATCTCCACCCAAGGTTTGGCAATCACTCACCTCCATCTTTCAAGGAACCTGGAGATTTCCTGTACTTTCCACATGGTGGCCGGGGGTCTCACATCCTAGGCAATCATTTCCTCATTAACCATGGCTTGTTGCTGGACATTCCATCTGCCATCCTCTTCCATCCCACTTCGAGAATGCAACACTGGGACATAAGCAACCTTGCCCGTATCCTCACAACCTGTTACTGAACCCATCACTGCCTCTGCAAAGTGTACACACCTCAGTGTCAACCATAACAAAACTATTATCAATATCACTCACATTTGATGTGAATCCGACTCCCTCCACATCAAGAACAACACCCTGTAGCAGCTGCTTGCTGACACGGCACACATCCTCTCATGCATCTGCCAGATGATAGAAGTGTGCGCAGCCACTATTTGCACCACCACATCACAATGCCAAAAGCTAACACCACTTCATGCTGAGAGCAATGGCAAGGTAAGTGACTCCATTGCACGTCTACATCTAAATAGATACTCAGCAAATCACATTTAAGTGCCTGGCAGAGGGTTCATTAACCACTTTCACAACCTTTCTCTACCATTCCATTCACTAATAGTGTGCGGGAAGAAAGAACACCTAAATCATTCCGTTTTTGATCTGATTTCTCTTATTTTATTGGGATGGTCATGTCTCCCTACATATGTGGGTGCTAGCAAAATATTCACACATTTAGAAGTAAAAGTCGGTGATTGAAATTTCGCAAATAGAACTCATCGCAACAAATAAAATCATTCTTTTAATGATTTCCACCTCAAATTGTGCAACATTTCCATGATGCTTCCCCCCCCCCCCCCCAAATAAAGCAATAAAACAAAATGAGCTGCCTTTCTCTGACCCTTCTCAATGTCTTCCGTCAGTCCCACATGGTGAGGGTCCCACACTTGGCAACAGTACTCCAGGAGAGGATGCACAAGTGTTATGTAGGCAGTACCTTCGGTTCACCTTCCCCACAATATTTTCTGTGTGTTCACTCCAGTTTAAGTTGTTCGTAATTGTAACTCCTAGGTATTTGGTAGAATTTACGACCTTAAGGTTTGACTGATTTATCGTGTAATTGAAGTTCAGCAGATTTCTTTTAGTGGTCATGAGTATTACTTCAAACTTTTCATTATTTAGTGTTCATCATCTCCCTCACATTACTGAGAATACTAATGGAACATGTCACTGTCTGAACACTATGGAAGAACTGCCCGTACATCACAAAGCATGACAACTGATGTTCCACCTGGCATACAAGGACAATGGTACTTTCAGATTGTACAGGGACTACCGTAAAATTAATAAGTGTACAATAATAGACAATTATCCAAACCACTACTTTTTGGACATTTCTCAACAACTTCATGGCATGTGAACGTTTAAGAGTGACAGGCGTACCATCAAATCCCTATGGCAGCAGAGGCTATCCACAAATTAGCAATTATAATGCCATTCAGTCTGTTAGAATACTGCTTTGTGCCATTTGGTCTGAAGAATGCCACACACACATGGCAGTATTTTATTGACTAAAATTTGTCCCCTTCCTTTCTGCTATACCTACATGGATGACATTTAATATTTTCTGCTTCAGAAAAGCAGCTCGAAGAACATCTCTCATGAATTCTGCAAGCACTACAGAACAATGTTGATACAATAAACCATGATAACTGCCAGCTTCACTGTCCAAGTGTGACATTCCTCGGGCCCTACGTAACAGTTGATAACATCAGCCATCAGATTGTGTGAGCTTCATTATGGATTTACCGTTGCGCTATCTTATCTTGATCTCAGCCAATTCCTCAATACGTGAATTATTGTCGATAACACATCCCACATGCAGCATCACAACACTGACTGATGAATTAGCCAACAGAAACATATCTGGTGAATGAAAAGTTCCGTGGTCAGGCACGATTATCATCGTTCTCACAGATTTAAAAACTGCACTTGCAATGGCCATTACCTTTGCTCACCCGCTCCCAGATGTCCGCATCTCCAACAAGAGTGATAGCTGCATCAGCGCTGAGTTGCACCAACACATACACAACAATTCACAAGCTCTCCAGTTATACTTTTAAAAACTTTCAGCCTCTCAGTAAAATATTTCTGTCAGGACATTGAGGGAAGAATGGTAACTATTTATACCAACCACAGACCATTTGCAAATATTCTCTGTAATCTAGCAACATATTTGCCCCCAAATAGCCACATTAATTTAATCAGTTCATCAGTGGATTTGAAAGAACTTGCACAGCTGCAACAATAAGACAAAAAGAGACAATCTTTGATAGCAAACTGTACCCATTCCCTAGGTTTGGAACCACACACACTACAGTACCTGGTGTGAATGCACAAATCTTGTGAGACATTTCCACGGGCTCTTCCTCCTGCCCCCTTGAGCCGTAACATCTTTTAAGCTCTTCACAATCTGGCACATCCAAGTATCAAACTCAACACAAAACTGAACATTTCGTCTGGCTAGACATCAAAGGCGACTGCTACAAATGAGACCGTGAATGCATTCCCCGATAGTGCAATAAGAAGGGCAGACACACCCAAACCTGTTGCTTGGCAAGCCTGGCATTCTGAAGAGATATTTCGATCATGCACAATGAGAGGTAAAAAGATTGCCAGACCCAAATAATTTAGAGTCCAAGAGAAGAGCATTATGCATGTCAAAGTTCAGAAGCGCCAGTGAAGTTTCGGCTTTGTGCATACACCACAAAATAGCACCATAAAAGTTAGCATGCAGTATATGTCATGATTCATTGCAATTCAACGCATTGTATCATTTCTTTTGAAAATCATTATTCGAGCACATAGAAATGATTGAAAAATAAGAACATCACAATAGTATAACTACAACGAGAACTGTTTTTCATATTCTTTATTGGCTGTGTGGATATGCTGACAGTTTACAAATGTAAAGGAAGAGAGTTCGAATCAAAATCAAATGAATTTACAATTGTGAAGGTAATATTTTAAACCTTAATTTGCTACAAATTATGCAGTTGTAGGCTTTCAAAACATTCCATTTTATAATAGTCTAATCTTAAAACAGACAGACAAATAAAAGTATTAAAAATGGAATGTGTCTAGTTTTCAGTTAAGACAAGCATATTAGCTTACTGGCATATTTTTATAAGTTGTTATGCGCAGTTTACACAAGTGAGTGGATGCATCTTCCAGGATCTGTTGTTTCCAGTTTAATATGCATTCTTCAAGTAAGAAGAGATTGGTAGGTTATTCGTGGCATGTCAGCTTGCTGAACTGTCAGTTGTAGTATATGTTGGATCAAATATCACCACAGCCTTTGCTCCTTTCTTTCTTTTATTGCATCTCGTTTGTTTCATGCACTATTTACTTTTTGTTGTTATATGAGAGTGTCCTTTTCAACTTGTTCAAATTTTCTCTTCCGTTAATAACTTATTTTGCTTTGTGAATTTGACACCTAAAAATAATCATCCTTGAAAGGCAATATTTATCTGGCATACAAAAACAATCTTGTATGAAGACTCCATAATTAGTTGTGTGTTCAAACCACTATAATAATAACTTCCACTTGGTGATTATAGCATAAAATAAATATTTAAAAATATAGCACATTGATTGTGTTCATTCAATGAACTTCCTCAGTGCAGTTTTAGAAGCAAGGGACTGACATACTCCGCAGAAGTTTTTTAAACAGTTAAAGTACATAGAATGATCTGTCAGGTGATGAACATGTAATGCACACCTTACAAATCATTTTTGTATTTTAACAGATAAAAAAATTATGAGGTGTACACAACAAGTCCTTTGAGCTTGAAAATGCACTAAAGATGTTCATTTATAAAAAATTGATATGCTATATTTTTTTAAATAAATGTTTTATATCATAAGCACCAAGCAGAAATTTCTATTATTTAATAAAAATAATAATCCTTGAGGGTGGTAGTTAGGTAGAAGCGCAGTTTATGCGGCAGTGGCTAGCCATCGCACTCGCTAGGTTGGGAACGGCAGAGCAGCCAATCAGGAGTCGCGATGCAGTGGCCAATAAGAAAGAGCGTTACAATTGTACTACATAAACAAATCGAAGCAGTGTATCCAAAAGTTTTTGATGATCTACAAATTACAGTTGCTATCAGTATGGATGTCATTTGATCACTGTTTCGAATAAATCATAAAATAAATAAAACACGATATACCTGCTATGGTTGACAGGTTCTTGTATGTACCCTTGTCCAGTCAGTAAAAGTAATTGCGATAATTTCCAAGAATGCTTGCAATCGAGGTAGCTCGGACTGTACTTGTGTCTGTGTAAATGTGTGGGTGTATGTGCGTTTATTTACCTTCCATTTTTTCCCCCAAGGTAAGTCTTTCCTGTCCCGGGATTGGAATGGCTCCTTACCCCCTTCATTAAAACCCTCATCATTTCCTTTTCCCTCTCCTTCCCTTCTGCCTGATGAAGCAGCTAGGCTGCGAAAGCTAGCATTTTTGTGTGTGTGTGTGTGTGTGTGTGTGTGTGTGTGTGTGTCATATATATATATATATATATATATATATATATATATATATATATAACTATTATTAATACACCACAGTAGTCAAACATGTATTATTTGTTTTATGACCAGTACGAAACAGTGTTCATTTTAAGTGAAAGTTAAGTTAGGTATAGGTTAAACGAGAAGTTTTTTTTTTTTAGTACATGAGAGCGCGTAGCGCCCGAATCTCCGGTTCAGAAACGCTCAACTTAATGTTCACTTAAAATGAACACTGTTTCGTACTGGTCATAAAACAAATAATACATGTTTTACTACTGTGGTGTATTAATAATAGGTCACTTATGTCCGTAATACGACAATTATCTAAATATCTCTTATGCATGGAAAATCAATTACAATCACACAAATGCCGCACCGATACCCTCGAATAAACTTCGAAATTTACGCCAAATTTGCTCGTCATGAAACACGCAATCTCATTGGCTGCGGCATCGTGACTCCTGATTGGCTGCTTTGCCGTTCCCAACTTAGCGAGCGTGACGGCTAGCCGCTGCCGCACAAACTACACTTTAACCGGTAGTAATCTAAATTCCTATAAAATACAAATAATGTTGTAACAAGTATATTGGCCCTACCATAGTTGAAGATAACATATTAAACTGGAAACAACCAACAGTGGAAGGCGTATCCACTCGCTCTTGTCAACAACATGTAACGACTTACAAAAATGTGCTAATCAGCTAATACATTTCTCTTAGGTGAAAACTAAGGTTAAATTTTATGACGCTTCTCACCGGGCTGCAGTGGTTATGTTGGCACCAATGGAAATGATGGCAATTCAGACGACCAACTTGAATTAAAACAATAATTATTTTTTCTGAATGGACAAGGGTACATACAAGAACCTGTCAATCATAAGCAGGTACAGCATTAATTTTGCTGCGAGTGAAACAAGCAGCAATAACATTTACTCTGTGACTCGTGAAAAATATTAACACAATTCTACACTTTATTGTTCATCTGTTGCTAACATACACTGGAGCCCGGCGAGAAGTGTCATAAAATTTTACCTAAAACTATAATACCAGGTGCTGGTCAAAGTAATTACAAATACATAACCCGATTTTTAATATGAGCATTTGTCTGTCTGTTTAAAGACTAGACTAACATAAAATGTAATCTTTTGAAAGAATGTGGAAACTAAGAAAGTCCACAACTACACAATTTGTAGCTAATTAATGTTTAAGATATTACCTCCACAGACTTAAATAAGAAATATATAAAAAAGAAAATGATAAAACACTCGTCCTTTGTGTTAATCTATTGTCAGCCTGTCCACTCAGCCACAGAAGAAGTGAAACGTTCCTCACAGTAATTTTAAAATAGTAGAGCTCTTATATTTCAACTGTTTCTATGTAATTGAATAAAGATTATCAAAAGAAATGATATCATGAATTGAATTGCAATGAATCTAGATATATGCACCAAGTTGAAGCTCCACAGACCACTAGCGTGGAAACACTGGCACTTCTCAACTTGGGCACGCACAATGCTCTATTCTTGAGCTAGGCAATCTTTTCGCTCTTATTGTACAGAACGACCTAGTCAGCCCCCTCTCAGCTTCAGAGAGTTTTACATTCATACTTTCCGTCATCGACCACACCAATATTTCAGATGATACTGTGGTATAGGCTTGCACAAGATGTTGGACATCCTGCTTTGGCTACCCTTCCTCAATCATAACAGACAAAGTCAACACTTCAAATCCAACCTTTCCTCTAATTTATGTTCATAATATGGCATGACCAAAATTCATGCCACAGCCTCCCATCCTCAGATTAACAGGCTTTTAGAATGTTGGCACCAAACTGATAACTACCATGATGTATGTGAAAGGACAAGTGGTGGACAGAAGCATTACCTTGTATACTTTTTGGCATACCCTCTTAAGGAAGGCCTAAAGACATCCTTAGTCAAAGTGGCTTGTGACAAACCACTTGTCTTCCTGTCACACAATGTAGAAGACGACCCATCACCCATACCCCCGAACTCCCATTCCTGGATGAGCGTGTTCGCACAGGTATTATGAACTTACATATCCCACCATCTCAAAATCACACACACCCCAAATGTGATCAATCATACCAAGTTAGCTACTTGAGAGTAAAGCATGCTGTGTGACAAAACTAGGTGCACACTAACCCAGCCACAGGCCTGCACAAGGTGCTAAACCACAACCTGAACACATCTGACCTAATGATTGTCAAACATTTCCCCCCACCAATGGGAACAAAGTCAGTTCAATGTCTGAACCATAATCAACTTTCAATAAAATTCTTCTGGGTATGATACCACGTCGTCATTTTGTAAGGATAAAGGATAACCTACGCCCCCTTCCTCTCCTTCATCCGCTGGTATATAAACACCAAGCGATCGTACAGTCAGCAGTCAGACACAGACCCTGATGAAGGCCGCCTGCAACAGTGGCCGAAACGTCGGCAAAGGTTACAAAATGACGATGCGGTATCATACCCAGAAGAATTTTATTGATAGTGACAACTGCCGCGGAAGCCTACGTTTGCACATAATCAACTTGCTCACTGCCTCCATACGCACTCAGCCTGTTCCCACATCTAGATCACTCACACCACAATCATACTATTCTGGGCTGACTGACCTGTATAACCACATCGCCGGCTTCGGCAATATCTTTGATCTCCTACATCATCGTCCCCACAACTCAAAACGACCAGCTCCCACTTTGTGAGTATCACCACTTCGACTCTGTTCTGCACTGCTGGGGAGGGGGGATTGAGGGGAGGGAGAGTGTGGCAACTGTTGACTGAACACCTGCCAACAAACTCACCTTTGCAAGTCATCTACCTCTACACTGTTTAACCCGCATAGCCTTAAGCTATTGCACATATTACTTAGTGTACTTCTAGAACACATGATGAATAATTGTTTACCTATCATTAGTTTTTTGGTTATTTGTACACACCACCTGTAACCAACTAACCACAAAATGTTCCAATAGAACAGGTATTTAAATTTTGATTGAAAATCTAGCAAACGTTAAGAAATTTTTAACTTCTATGAAAGGTGGAAGATAACTTTGTAGGGTTATTAATGTTCGTAATGCTATGCTCAACACAAAGACTATGTACCGTTTCACCGACACTGTTCTTGTTGTCCTATTTGAGAAGCACCGTAATTAACATAAAATGTTTGCTACAGATGTTTTCTCATACATCACTCCTGTTTTAAAGTCTAATTTATAATATAATTAATGAAATTTTTCTTTAGTTTATTGACTTTTATTTTACCCACAGAATTACAACACTTAAAACAAAGCCAAAATAGTGTTCTTTAAATTATTACAGCTTCTGTAAATATAACAATAATGAGATTTGCGCTTCGTGGGATGAATATCATAGCAGCTGAGAGTTTCGTTGTTAATTTATATGTGTAAGGTTTCACTGATTAATTGGATTAACAATGCCAAACATTAAGATAAATCTGTGTGTATATGTTTAACTTTTATCACTCTAATCATACCCCTATTTTACCTCTATTGACATTCTGTGAGACTGTAACTCAGTTAGTGACCTGTGTATTATTTTTCTAACACTACATCATAACATGCATTATTGATATGTGCAAAATTGTCACACAAATTTCATTAAGTTGCATGCACTTGCAACAAAAGTTGAACAGCTACTGGCAAAATTATATTAAGTAATACAAGTGTCAGTCTCTATTTTGAATAGGCCTACTTCAAGAAATGTGTAGCAGAACAACCATAAGCAGCACAATATTATTATTCCTGAAAACATATTTGTAAACTGCATCCTAAAATTTCAAAGTGGTCTTATGTGCAACATTGTAACAGTTTAAGTGAACACTGGTCGGCATAAATGGACTATAGCCTTGTCATTAAGATTACTTAAATCCTGTATCACAATTTTGTTTCCTCCAATAATGATGCTGCAATACTGCACTCCTCATTTGTGAGCATCTTGCTCCAATATTTGAGTTCCCACATGTAAATGCTGTTCAAAGAGAAGCACTGAGACATATCACATAAATAATTGGTTGCTTTCATTATAGTTAGACACTTTCATAGCCTTATACTCAAAGTTAAGGCTTTCTGTTGCACCCTATGGATTTTCTTGTCCATAAGCATCTGCTAGTGCCATAAGAACGTACATCTGCAGCCATACTCTGCTGACAATTGTCTTGAGAGTGCGGTTCAGTGTACTAACCATTTATTACTTGTAAGGATTTTTGCTAATGCGAAAAATGAGTTTAACAACCTCCGAGTCTACGAATCTTGCATTCAGTCCATATGGTACTAATGAAGCGTTCTTATGGTTAACATATCGAAGTTCGGAACTAAGGCTAAATGTATGACGCTTCAGAATATTCTTGGATTCATTATACAAACCTGCATAAGCTTTCACGGGAAAATTCATGCCTAAAGTTTGTGGACACAACTATGAAGAAAACAATTTCAGATATTCAACAACAAAACAATTATTTGGGAAAACAATTATGATGAAACAAAGCGATATTGTCTAAGAAACAGATCTTATTCTCATAGTCTATTTGGAGCAACGTCACCAAAATTCAACTCTCCA
Source organism: Locusta migratoria (assembly GCA_026315105.1). Lineage (NCBI taxonomy): Eukaryota > Metazoa > Arthropoda > Insecta > Orthoptera > Acrididae > Locusta > Locusta migratoria. The sequence continues at coordinate 703,414,343 of CM048745.1, read as the reverse complement.
AGAAGCTGTTTGTAAACCAGAAAAAAAAAAAAAAAAAATCGCTTTATATCGTGTCAGTGTATGAAATTTTAATCAAAGAGCTACATAATGGGGTTTTAGTTCTTGTGCGTTCACAACTCTCATGCTGTATACGTAAGATTGTATCCTTTCAACGGAAAGGTGTTATCGAACACAACATATATGAACGTATAACATTTTTGAAATTACGAAATGCGAAGTATGCATGAAGCTCTATCTTCAAGTATATATTATTTGGTAAATCGTACCACTTCGTGAAACATTTCTCCATTGACAATTACAACAGATTTTGTACGTAAATACGTCGGCAACGATCAAGATTTCGACTGTCAATCATATACTCTGCACAGCAACACTGATGTTTACATTCGACACAAGACAAAAAAAATAAAAAAAATAAAATCATCTGTGGTGAACGTTATGTCTGTGACAGATTTCCGGCTGAAGTTATACTCACACAACTTGAGACAAACGTCACGCTAGAGTATAAATATCTCTGGAGAGAGCATTCACATGCGCATTGACATTTGGCAGGATAAATTTCACTCAAAACCAAGTACATTATTAGGTTTATCAATAATGACGGTTACGTAACCACTTACCGTAAAAAGGCTCGCTGAACTGCTGACAGACACGAAAATAGATAATCACATTCACACATTCAAGCCATGGCCTTCGTCAGAAAAAGAAACACATACTTTCATACAACTATACACACACAACTACAGTGGGCCGGGCATGAAATTTGTGTGTGTATAGTTGTTTGAGTGATTGCGTGAAACTATGTCTTTCTTTTTCTGACGAAGGCCATGGTCAAAAATTTAAGTTGTATGATTATCTATTTTTGTTTCTGCCAGCAGCCCAGCGAGCCTCTTTACGGTGACTTACGACCTATCCTCCATTATTGATAAGTTATTCCTATCGGATTTTGCTTTGTTGCAATATTTACCAGTCGCCACTAAAGTTCTGTATAGGGAAAGTATGGCCAGCTTGCCAGAATCGGCCATGCTGGTCCTATTGCGCTGCTGCTTACATAACTGACCGCCACTGCCTTCCGAGCGCTTACAATATTTTTTACATCTTATAGTGTAATATTTTCTCTCAATAATGATCATACTTTCTATTCATTATTCCGTATAGTTACTGTTCAATATCAAATTAAGTAAACTACTGCACAATCTTTTGGAAAGTCCGCAGACGAAAAATGCCATTGTGTAGACTTTGGGTATGGCTGATTTTAGGACATACAAAGCTGTGGACGAAATGTAGGTAAGATATCTAAATTTAATTTAATTTGAGAGCAGAACGATAACTCATTTCATTCTCGAGATACAGGGTGTTATATCCGACAGACAGATGCGAAAACTGCGCGGTTCTGTCCATGCGGCCTTGCCGGCTCTACGAAGTACTTCTCAGCCCATTTTAAGAAAACAGTTTGGTTAGTGGCTCCACAGTGAAAGAGTTAAACTATAAATTCAGACTAACCTGTAGCATAGCCCAGTATTCAAACAAACCATGAACCTTTCCTCATCGGAACAAACAATTGAGATAATGGAAAAGTTTTTGATGAGTATTTTCGTACATTTTATGTACTTAGACTTTACATTAATACGAAAAATACAAGGGAAAATCCACTATACCAATTTTCTCAAAAACATTTAAATAACATGCTTATACAATTTGAACTTCAAATACATGTCTAATATTTTTCTTACTTCAATCCTTTGTTTTCTGTAATAATACACTAAACACATGGACGTAAATGAGAAAAGCTTGCTTCAGGAACGCCGCGCAGGAGTGGCCAAGCGAACTGGAGTGCCACGTGAAGGATCGCGCGGTCTCCCACGTCGGAGGTTCGAATCCTCCCTCGGACATGGATGTGTGTGTTGTCCTTAGGTGAGTTTAACTTAGTCTAACTAGCTTGTAAGTCTAGGGACTGATGACCAACGTAGTTTGGTCCCATAAGAATCACAAACATTTGAACATTTGCTTCAGGAACTATGTGTTAGTTTAATATCTAAACGAGGTTCTGTTTAGTTTATTTAGTTACAAGTCAAAATTTTTGTGTTTTCAGCAATTACCTGTAAATATAAAGCAACGATGCCTGAATAATTTAGCCCCACCACATAATGCAGGAATTTTCTTCACAACTTTATTGAAGTCAAAGAACATGTAGGAATCCGCTGCGTGATCAGAACGACAATGAATCTTTAATCTTTTAATATTCATTATGGATTAGAAGTACCACAGCAGAGAACCGAGGGCCGCTTTTGGGCTCATAGTATCTGATACTTTTTGTCTGCCTGACTGCTCTTCCTACGTTTCTGAATTCAGACGGAAATACTATAATGTTTACCTTCCTTTTTGACTGTAAAAACACCCTAACACGCACTACTGTGGCACTATTCAAACCCAAACATACGAATATTTACAGTACTTCTTATGGCAGCAAAGCAATGTATAGGACCAATACGGCGGAAAAACATCATGTGACTCGATTTTAGTCAATCACGAGCTGCAGAAGGCGTCAAGAAGCGCCGGAAAGAATGGTCATACTTTCCCTATACAGAGCTTTAACGGCCACTGTTTCTTACTACCTCTACTGCGTGTGCGTGGCCTCCGCCAGTTGCAACTGCAAACTCCAACTCTAACGCTTATTTCTCGTGTTTCATGGTTTCGCCACCTGTAGCGTTAGCTGACTAATGTGCTCTCTGCAAGGCAGCTAGAAAACGTAAGGTAGGCTATGCCGGGTGGGTCTGCAGCCAAGTTTCCAATACTGCCTTTTGCGCTGTAATTTACCCGGCAGACAGCCTGCAGTATGCACTGGTGTGTGTACAGTCTAGATGCACTGTGAAGCTTAATAAGTTTTGTAGTTGCCTAACGAAAGCGATGAGTGAAAACACGAGTAATTGTGCAGTTACGAACTGCAGCCATTATGGTCGCTAAGACTAATGAAATAATATGTCATAGTTTTCCAAAAAATGCATTACAAAGGGAATGGGTAGCTCATTGTAGATGTGCAGATAAAATTAATGTCAACAATGATAGTAATCGAGCGTGATTTAAAGAGCGAGCTCCTTGGTTTGTCAATAATAAATAATAAACTTAAAACAATCGCAGTTACCTCACAGGATTTACCAAACTGGGATGGAGATATATGTACAGCTGAAAGCAGCAGTGAAATTTCCGATAAGGTATGCAAGTTAAATATTTTGTCATACATCAGTGGCGAATACAGTTTATATTTTCCGGGGGGAGGAAGGCAAGATTAATGTACATATAAGTAGTACAGGTTTATATGCCAACTAGCTCTGCCGATGATGAGGAGATCGAAGAAATATATGAGGAGCTAAAGGAAATTATTCAGACAGTTAAGGGAGAGGAAAACTTAACTGTTATGGGAGACTGGAATTCGGTAGTAGGAAAAGGAAGAGAAGGAAAAATAATAGGTGAATATGGACTGGGCAGAAGGAATGAAAGAGGAAGTCGCCTGGTAGAATTTTGCACGGAACATGATTTAATCGTAACAAACACGTGGCTTAAGAATCACAAACGAAGGTTGTATACGTGGAAGAGACCAGGAGACACCGGCAGGTATCAGATAGATTTTATAATGGTAAGACATAGATTCCGGAACCAGGTGAAAAACTGTAAGACATACCCAGGGGCAGATATAGACTCTGACCATAACTTGTTAGTAATGAACTGTAGGCTGAAACTGAAAAAACTGCAGAAAGGTAGGAAAATAAGGAGATGGGACTTAGATAAATTGAAGGAAAGTGAAGTTCTGGAGAATTTCAGAGGGAGATTTAGGCAACAATTGACAGAAACAGGGGAAAATAAAACAGTAGAAGAGAATGGGTAGCATTGAGAGATGAAATAGTGGAGGCAGCAGAGGACAAAATAGGTAGAAAGGCAAGACCTACAAAAAATCCTTGGATATTGCAGGAAATACTAAATTTAATTGATGAAAGGAGAAAATATAAAAATGCAGTAAACGAAACAGGCAAAATGGAGTACAGACGACTAAAAAATGAGATTGACAGTAAATGCAAAATGGCTAAGCAGGAGTGGCTAGAAGCCAAATGCAAATCAGTAGAAGAATGGATAAGAAGGGGAAAAGTAGATACCGCCTACAGGAAAATAAAAGAGACATTTGGGGACAAGAAAAGCAACTCTACGAATATCAAGAACTCAGATGGGGAACCAGTTCTCAGCAAAGAAGGGAAAGCTGAAAGATGGAAAGAGTACATAGAGCAGCTCTACAAAGGAAATGAACTTAGAGACAATGTTGTAGGAAGGGAAGAGGAAGTAGATGAAGATGAAATAGGAGATACTATACTGAGAGATGAATTTGACAGAGCCTTGAGGGACCTAGGTCGGAACAAGGCCCCAGGAGTAGATGACATACCCTCAGAGCTACTAAAGTCTCTGGGAGAGCCAGCCATGACAAGACTATTTGAACTGGTGTGTAGGATGTATGAGACAAGCGAAATACCCTCAGACTTTAAGAAAAATGTAATAATACCCATTCCAAAGAAATCAGGTGCAGACAGGTGTGAAAATTACAGAACCATTAGTTTGATAAGTCATGGTTGCAAAATTTTAACACGAATTATCTACAGGAGAATGGAAAAGCTGGTAGAAGCTGAGCTTGGGAAAGATCAGTTTGGATTCAGGAGGAATGTAGGGACCCGGGAGGCAATACTCACTTTACGTCTTATCTTAGAAGATAGGTTAAGGAAAGGCAAACCTACATTTTTAGCTTTTGTAGATTTGGAGAAATCGTTTGACAATGTTGACTGGAATACACTCTTTCAAATTCTGAAGTCAGTAGGAGTAAAATACATGGAAAGGAGAGTTATTTACTACTTGTACAAAAGCCAGACCACAGTTATTAGACTCGAAGGGAATGAAAGAGAAGCATCAGTTGGGAAAGGAGTAAGACAGGGTTGTAGCCTTTCTCCAATGTTATTCACTTTGTACATCGAGCAGGCGGTGAAGGAAAGCAAGGAAAAATTTCCAATAGGGATTAAAGTTCAGGGGGAAGTAATAAAAGCATTGCGTTTTGCTGATGACATTGTAATTCTATCAGAGACAGTAAAGGACCTGGAAGAGCAGTTAAATGGAATGGACAGTGTGTTGAAGAGAGCGTATAAAATGAACATTAAAAAGAGCAAAACAAAAATAATGGAATGTGGTCTTAGAAAATCAGGCAATGCTGAAGGAATTAGATTAGGTAACGAAACAATGAAGGTGGTAGATGAGTTTTGTTACTTGGGTAGTAAAATAACATGCGATGGTCGCAGCACAGAGGATATAAAATGCAGAATGGCAATGGGAAGAAAAGCATTTTTGAAAAAGAGAAATTTGCTAACTTCGAATATTAATTTAAGTGTACGGAAGTCCTTTCTGAAGGCATTTGTGTGGAGTGTTGCCTTGTATGGGAGTGAAACATGGACGATAAGCAGTGCGGGCAGGAAGAGAATAGAGGCTTTTGAAATGTGGTGCTACAGAAAAATGCTGAAGATTAGGTGGGTAGATTGCATAACTAATGAAGAGGTACTGAACAGAATTGGTGAGAAAAGGAATTTTTGGCATACCCTGACTAAAAGAAGGGATCGCTCGATAGGACACATTCTTAGACATCGGGGAATCGTAAATTAGCATTGGAGGGAAGTGTGTGGGGTAAAAATCGCAGAGGGAGCCAAGAGACGCGTATATTAAGCAGATTCAAATGGATGTGGGTTGCCGTTCTTATGAGGAGATGAAAAGGCTTGCTCAGGATAGAGTAGGGTGGAGAGCTGCATCAAACCAGTCTCTGGAGTGAAGACCATAACAACAACAACAACAACACAAGTTAAGTAATTTTAAGTAGAAATCCCATGACATTTTGTACTAGTTTTCCTGCTCAGATTCAGACGATTATTTGCACTGACGCCCCTTTTACTTTAATGAGATCAATGATCTTTATTGTTGATATCAAATTGTAAAAATACAGCTACTTTTTAAAAAATGGCACAAATTTCAAACTATTAACACCCCACTCCCATCACGCCTAATTCATTAAAATAATTCACATATCGTACTTTTTATTCTTTATATACATTATTTTGCAAGGGGGAGGTGGCAGGCCCCCTGCCCCCCTCCTTTCATACTCCACTGCCATACATTGTTGAACCGATTGAATTGTATTACAGTGTTGTTTTTTGTTTAACTTGATATTCTCAAATGAAATTTATTTTATGAAGCAAGCAACTGGCTACTTCGTTTGTTGTTACTGTAGGCTGTACATGAGCGAGCTCTATGTTATGAAAACAGAGATGTGCTAAAGAGAGCATTCAGTGTCTTGACGTCAGTATCACCAAAGAAGAGGAAACTGGACCGGGGAATACATATAGTGCCTATCTGTGAACTCCCGGCATTAAGACATAAGGACAAAGAAGTAAACAGACTGAATAGAGAAATAGAAATTTTGAAGAAGAAAAATGCAGCGTTACAAATGAACCTAACATCCTCGGGATCCTGAAATGAAATGTGCTCAGTTCCTGGAACAAGTTCTGATTCTTGGATATCTACTGTTTCTCTTTTAAATTCGACAAGAGATTGGGTGAACATAGTAAAAATTATATTTTCTGGTTTTCATGGGCTTACCATTTCGAAGTTAAGAAAGTAGTTAAAACTCTGAAATCGATCATTAAAGCAAAGTTTCCTTTGGTGCATGAAGACATAATTAGCTTGAATGCAAGAACGAGAATATTTATTAGCATTAGGCATTTGAATAAAAGAAAGAAAGGCATAAGCATGGAAGAAGAATGCTGCAATGAAGAATTTGATGTGGACAGCTTCTCAACTGTGTAAAAACTGAGGATTCGGTTCTCTTTACTCAGAGTAAGCGATTCATACACTTAAAAATATTGCATCTAGTGTGGACTTCTCTAATATATAAAAATGAATGTCAGTATGGAGGAAGGAAGATTAGTGTTTAATGCCTTGCCGACAGCGAGGTCATTAGAGGCAGAGCTCATGCTCAGGTTGTTGGGGTAAGGACATGGAGGAAAATAGCCCTTGCTCTCTGAAAGACACCATCCTGGCATTTGCCTGGAGTGATTTAGGGAAATCATGGAAAACCTAAATCTTGATGGCCGGAGGTGGATTTGAACCACCATCCTCCCGAATGAAAGTCCAGTGTGTTACCACTGCACCACCTCTCTCGGTAATGTCTATATTCTGTCTGTATTTTATGCACTGCTGTACCGTTCATCAGATTGAGGTGAAACTTTGTAAATAAATTTCTGCTACTTATGTAATGGTCACAGACAAAATCATATGACTGTGCAACACATAGTTCATGAGATATTACGTCACGAACACGGAGATACGTGAAAAACTGCCGCATTATGAAAGACATATAAATTTATCACGTCTTGGCCACTAAATTAATTCGCAACATATTTTACAAACAGTATCACTGTATGACTCATAGTTCAGGAGATATGACATCATAAATACTGAGATGCAAACAATATGTTCAAATTTATTTCTTTTGCAACAGCAATGCACATGGTACCACCTAGTTTTATGTCGTTGTTAAGGCCTGTTTATTAGTTTATGTTTCTTCAACAGATTTTAAAAGCGTTTGAATCACTATCGGAAGCCACATATCCCCTAAACCTTCCCAAAACCTTCCTCTTAGCTTACCACTATACCTTCTCAGACTTAACAGGATCGTTCAATACAAATATTTATGTGACATTCACATATGTGGCATTCTGCTGATTTTTATCGATGCTGTGTCGTGTTTTAGAGGTTATAAAGCACCACACCATTGAAAATTCCACATGCTATTTGTGTGAGCGTGTTTGTAATGGAAGATGCAGTACTTTATAACCTAAAGCCGATTACAGTGCAAGAGAGGCAGTTAAATCAATGAAACAGCATACATTACATATGTAAATGTTTGACTTCATCTCAAGAATTACTCAATAGACGTCATGTAAAGCATAAAAACATGCATAACTCTTTCAGTGTTTCATTAATAATGTAATTGATATCTAAAAAACATTAATTATATTGAATAAAATTATGTCAAATTGTTATACAAAGCTCTTAATAACTCCAGACTCCAGTTTAACCATTAACATCCTGTTTTACTTTACAATTTTTTATTAAAGGAATTGAACAAATTAAAATTGTGGCTTATAAGGTACCATAGATTTTGCCATTGATTGGTACTAATTATTTGCTACTTAATGTCAATGTTATGAGGCCTGATGGTCTTCGGGTAAAGCGCTCGACTGGAAGCTGAAGGGTCGCAGGTTCAGAACCTGCGCAGACCTCGGATTTTTTTAAGTCTGCACTTTAACCCATCCTTCACCTCTCAACGATGTGAAGAGTCGCCAGAAAAGACATGTGGTTCGTATTCCACATTAAGCTGTAGTTCCCCTTTACCTGGTTGGATAACTGGGGTAGGCTAGGGACACACAAGTCGCCAAAGTGGCGTCCAATCGAAACTAAAATGTTATTCATCATCAAATGTAACTAATGGCGTAAATTGTCTAATTCCAAGAAATTTTATGAATTAGAACTTATTAAGTTGATAGAATGAGTCTGCAATGTGTCCAGGGTGCAAACATACGGTTGCAGTTGGTACTAGAGGTATTACATATAGAAACTAAGCTTTCTGCACGCTAGAAGCAATGAATATGAAAGCTATTTGTATTTAAAAAGAAACAGCGGTCAGTTACTTACAAAATTGCACAGAGCAACATTTTTATATTAGGTCATGATCTCCTACAATTACCCCGTGAGTAGGTCAGTCACTAATAGCAATCCACAGTTGTTGGAAGTTGTAATGTGATCTGTGTATGGAATATGCAAAATTTTATTTTTAAAGTGAGATATCGCTAGATTTATGTAATCTGTATATCTGCAGAAAAATCCCCCAAGGGAATAAAATATTACTATAATGTATTAAATTTTCATGAGACTGCTGTATAATAATAATTTCGTGTGGCTCATTGGGAGACTGCTGTGTGCCACCTGTTTAAAAGAATAACCTGAATTTCACACTTCTTTTCTTTGACGCAAAGGAATGTGCAGATACAAAACACTTTGCACATGTGCTGATTTATCTATTTGGTGCAAGGTTATTAAACGCTTTAAAGTTGGTGAGAAGAATTTCCTCTTATCATCACAAACGATTGCGATTCCTTTCGCACCACAACTCGAACGCCTCACAAGCAGTAATATTTAGTTTGAAATGGGGGCGACTGCAACTCGGATGCTTTGGTGTGGTTGCAACCACAATGCGAATGAAGCTGTTGTTGGTCTTGTTTCTCTTGCCCTTACACCAGTGATCTCTATACAAACTGGATGTATAACTCTGGTGTCTGAGCATAGAATTGCAGCCTGCCTGCACATTCAGATGTTTTGCGCACGATTTCGCATTATCCGCCATGTTTAAATTTGGCATACGACTTTCCATCAGTTAGTATGTGACACAAAATCGTTTGCTTACCTCTTGATTTGGAATTTAAGTCAATATACGATGTAATAGGCTTATATGGGAGCGTAATCGATACATATTTTCTTCTCGTTTTCTTTTAATACTTCATAGCAGCCATAGGTTCGTTTGAAGAGCTGCACCCATGCTGCAGCGCATGCGCAGTACGAAAAGTCGTGTTTGAAGAGCTGCAGGCGCCGCTCCTGCAGCCTGCCTGCAGTCTGCCGGCTGTTTGAAGAGCTGCAGGCCTGCAGCTCAAGCAGGCAGGAGCTGCAGGAGGAAATTTATCCTGCAGCTCATGCTGCCAGACTCGCGCATGCGCATAACTCTCAGGCTTGTTGTGAGGGTATAAGACGCACCTTTATTCAAAGTTTTCGGAAGTCCACGGTGTTGTTGTATATAAATGTACAACATGTTACTTCTGTCGCTCTGTGATTCTTCTCATGTTTGTAGAGGAAGTCCGTTATTTGTTTGTGTATATTGATGTATTAGTATTTTATTTTATAAGTATTATATTTGTTTGTATGAAATCATCTCTAAACATTAGAAGAGCGAAATTGTATATAATAGGTAATCCGTCTTATGCAGACTGAAATTAAAGACATTTGTTTTACACCAGGTGCATTTCCTTTTTAATTTAAAAGCATGTTCTGTGGGCTTTAAATGATATAAAGGTTGTACAGTTTGTTTTGTATACATAGATTAAAAACTGTTTTATAAAACAACTTTGTGCACGTTAGGCCTATGCGTTTTTAAAGTGATATACTCACGGTGTTGTCTCTTTTTTACATTTCACTGCTGTTTTTCGTCTTGTTGGCTGAGGTTGTCTGGTTCCTGACATGTGTTTTCCGGTAGTGTATGGAACGTTTCGCGTGTTTCAAGTAAAAATAAATGAAACGGAAGAAACGCCACAAAAACAGGCGAAAAGTGCCGTACAAACCGAAATACACGCGTCAGGAACCAACAAACCCAGCCAACAAGTAGGAAAAACAGCAGTGAGAGTAAAGAAGAGACAACACCGTAAGTAGACCGAATATCAATTTAAAGACACACAGGCCTAACTTGCATAAAGTTTTTTAAATAACTGTTTCCAATCTGTGTATATAAAACAAACTGTACAAACCTTTATATCATTTACAGACCACAGAAGATTCCTTTAAAATAAAAAGTGAAACGCGCCTGGTGTAAAACAAATGTCTTTAATTGCAGTCAGTATAAACCGGATTACGTAATATACTCGATTTTAATAGCTGCTGTAGAAGATGGCCACACAACCATAGTTAAAAGGGCATTTTCAAATTCCATTTGTTCCAAATGTCGAGCCATTCAGATTTTGTGCCCAGTGATGACGATTTCGATGAAATGTTGCGTCGAAATAGAAGGCAGAAAAGTGTTTTTAAAATATGTGGTGCCGCAGTATTCGGAAGATGAATTTGTAGAACATTTTCAGGTGTCGGGTGCGGGAGGTTGGAACTTTAAAAATTCCGCTCCTGCAAATAAAGGAAGACTTAATATGGAAATTTTCAAACTGGATACACCAGAAATACACAAAATATTACACGAACACTTCAATTCCTTTAACATAAGAAAGTAACTTCCTTTTAGAAGCTGGCACAATGAATCACTCTCTTATACTGGTTTCCCGCCATCTTCGAACTACACAGAACAAGTGAGCACACACGTGATACGCAAACTGCAGGCTGCAGGTTAGTATTCGAAGAGCTCCGGCAACATGCACGGCAAGTGACGTCATCTTCGCAGCGCATGCGCAGTTGTGCCTGCATTGCTGCTTCAGGATCTGCATCCATGCAGCTCTTCGAACGAACCTCATGTTTGGATTTGGCAAGAAACTAAATATGAACACCTATGGCTGGCATGTTGAAACAGCTGAAGTCCACCATCCAGGTAGTATAGAGATCAATGCCTTACACACAGACTGGCTACTATGGCCGCCTCTCTGAAAACTAACGGAAGTTACCGAAGTGCTATGAAGCTGACGATTCGAAATCGGGTGAAAACTTTCCCTAACTTACGCCATCTTTCTTTGTGTGTTTCACGATTTTCTTATTATAACTTAGGCGTTCACATTACAAAGAAATAGCGCACTTAGGAATTATCAAAAATACATAGTTCTTAGTACAATTAGTTATACTCTGGTGTGCAGAAGTGCCACATTAGCAATTAACATTTGGATCAACTACATATGTGGCTACCGCTCGACCGTCGCATTGATAAAGAGTGTGTGACATGTCTTTCCAGCTTGATTCTTTGGTTCCTTCGCAATGACGTCAAAATGATGTAACCATCAAAGTGGAATACCTGTTGACTGCTCTCGAGTTTGTTGGTCGAATCGAGTGAGCCATGTGGAGTGGGAAATGCTTGCTTGTCACTACCATTGCCCAGTAGTATATTCCCAGCCTCCTCATTCCGGGAAAATTATTGAAAGTCAGGAAGCACTCATATTCGCCACTGAAGCGCTGCAAGCGTGCACTAGTCTGGTCGTCCGCCGCTATAAGCACTTACGACATCTGTTGCGTTCCGATTATTTTTTCATTTATGGGCTTTCTATCCACTCCCATGAACCACAGACATTGCCGAGGTGGGGTGGCTTGCGTGCCTCAACGATTCAGATAGCCGTACCGTAGGTGCAATCACAGCGGAGGGGTATCTGTGGAGAGGCCAGACAAACATGTGGTTCCTGAAGAGGAGCAGCAGCCTTTTCAGTAGTTATAGGGGCAACAGTCTGGATGATTGACTGAGCTGGCCTTGTAACATCAGCTAATGTGGCTTTGCCACACAGCTATTGCGAACGGCTAAAAGCAAGGGGAAACTACAGCCGTTACCTTTCCCGAGGACATGCAGCTCTACTGTATGAACATATGATGATGGCATCCTCTCGGGTAAAATATTCCGGAGGCAAAATAGTCCCCGATTCGGATCTCTGGGCGGGGACTACTCAGGAGGATGTGATCATCAGGAAAGACAATACTGGCATTCTACGTGTCAGAGCGTGGAATGTTAGATCCCTTAATCGAGTAGGAAAATTAGAAAATTTAAAAAGGGAAATGGATAGGTTGAAGTTAGATATAGTGGGGATTAGTGAAGTTCGGTGGCAGGATGAACAGGATTTCTGGTCAGGTGAGTACAGGATTATAAATACAAAATCAGTTGGGGTATCACAGGAGTAGGATTGATAATGAATAAGAAAATACGAATGCGGGTAAACTACTATGACCAGCACAGTGATCGCATTATCATTGTCAAGATAGATATGAAGCCAACACCGACAACACCGACACCAACAACAACAGGTTTATATGCCAACTAGCTCTGCCGATGATGAGGAAATCGAAGAAATATATAAGGAGCTAAAGGAAATTATTCAGACAATTAAGGGAGAGGAAAACTTAATTGTTATGGGAGACTGGAATTCGGTAGTAGGACAAGGAAGGGAAGGGAAGATAGTAGGTGAATATGGTCTGAGCAAAAGGAACGAAAGAGGAAGCCGCCTGGTAGAATTTTGCAGAGAACATAATTTAGTTATAACAAACACCTGGTTCAAGAATCACAAAAGAAGGTTGTATATGTGGAAGAGACCAGGAGACACCGGAAGATACCAGATAGATTTTATAATGGTAAGACATAGATTTCGGAACCAGGCTTTACAGTGTAAGACATACCCAGGAACAGGTATAGACTCTGACCATAACTTGTTGGTTATGAACTGTAGACTGAAACTGAAGAAATTACAAAAAGGTAGGAAAAGAAGGAGATGGGACCTGGATAAATTGAAGGAACCTGAGGTTCTTAAGCATTTCAGAGGGAGCTTTAGGCAACAATTGACAGAAACAGGGGAAAATAAAACAGTAGAGGAGGAACGGGTAAAATTGAGAGATGAAATAGTGAAAGTAGCAGAGGACAAAATAGGTAGGAAGGCAAGACCTACAAAAAATCCTTTGATATCACAGGAGATACTAAATTTAATTGATGAAAGGAGAAAATATAAAAATGCAGTAAATGAAACAGGCAAAATGGAGTACAGACGACTAAAAAATGAGATTGACAGGAAGTGCAAAATTGCTAAGCAGGAGTGGCTAGAAGGCAAATGCAAGGATGTAGAAGAATGTATAAATAGGGGAAAAATAGATACAGCCTACAGGAAAATAAAAGAAACATTTGGAGATAAGAAAAATAGCTCTATGAATATCAAGGAAAATGATGAGAAACCAGTTCTCAGCAAATAAGGGAAAGCTGAAAGGTGGAAAGAGTATATACAGGGGCTCTACAAAGGAAATGAACTTCGAGACAATATTGTAGGAAGGGAAGTGGATGTAGATGAAGATGAAATAGGAGATACTGTACTGGGAGAAGAATTTGACAGAGCCCTGAAAGACCTAAATCGAAACAAGGCCCCTGGAGTAGATGATATTCCCTCAGAGCTACTGAAGTCTCTGGGAGAAACAGTCATGACAAACCTGTTTCACCTGGTGTGTAAGATGTATGAGACAGGCAAAGTACCCTCAGACTTTAAGAAAAATGTTATAATCCCCATTCCAAAGAAAGCAGGTGCAGACAGGTGTGAAAACTACAGAACCATCAGTTTAATAAGTCATGGTTGCAAAATATTAACACGAATTATATACAGAAGGATGGAAAAGCTGGGAGAAGCCGACCTTGGGGAAGATCAGTTTGGGTTCAGGAGAAATGTAGGAACATGGGAGGCATTACTCACTTTACGGCTTATCCTAGAAGATAGATTAAGAAAAGGCAAACCTACATTTCTAGCTTTCGTAGATTTGGAGAAGGCTTTTGACAATGTTGATTGGAATAAACTCTTTCAAGTTCTGAAGCAAGCAGGAGTAAAATATAGGGAGAGTAAGGTTATTTACAACTTGTACAAAAACCAGACAGCGGTTGTCAGAGTTGAAGGGCATGAAAGGGATGCAGTGGTTGGAAAGGGAGTAAGACAGGGTTGTAGTCTTTCTCCGTTGTTATTCAATTTGTACATTGAGCAAGCTATAAAGGAAAGCAAGGAGAAATTTGGAGAAGGAATTAAAGTTCAGGGGGAAGAATTGAAAACGTTGCGTTTTGCCGACGACATAGTAATTCTGTCAGATACAGCAAAGGACCTGGAAGAGCAATTGAACGGAATGGACAGTGGGCTGAAAGGAGCATATAAGATGATCATTAACAAGAGCAAAACTAGGGAAATGGAGTGCAGTGTAAGAAAATCAGGTGATGCTGAAGGAATTAGATTGGGAAACGAAGCAATAAAGGAGGTAGATTAGTTTTGTTACTTGGGCAGTAAAATAACAAATGATGGTCGCAGTACAGAGGATATAAAATGCAGAATGGCAATGGGTAGAAAAGCGTTCTTGAAAAAGAGAAATTTGTTAACATCGAATATTGATTTTAGCCTAAGGAAGTCCTTTCTGAAGGCATTTGTATGGAGTGTTGCCTTGTATGGGAGTGAGACATGGACGATAAACAATGCGGACAGGAAGAGGATTGAGGCGTTTGAAATATGGTGCTACAGAAGAATGCTGCAGATTAGGTGGGTGGATCACGTTACTAATGAGGAGTTACTGAACAGCATTAGGGAAAAAAGAAATTTCTGGCATACCTTGACTAAAAGAAAGGATAGTTTGGTAGGACACATTATTAGACATCAAGGAATTGTGAATTTAGCATTGGAGGGAAGTGTGTGGGGAAAAAATCGCAGAGAAAGACCAAGAGATGGTATAGCTGTTTTACATATTATCTCGCCTAATTTTTCTGTATGTTCTGAAGTTTCACATGCACTGTAAATCCTTTGCAGTGTTCAACACATTGACAATTGAAGAAGTTAATATTGTACAAGGTTGAGTTCGGACAAATCTGGCAGCTCATGAGTGATTTCATTAAGTTTCTTTTCAAGGTGTAAAAGTTTAACTCTAAACCTCCATAATTTGACACACTTTTTATATCAGCTTTTCGTCTAAAATATGACACTGGGTGTGAATTAAAGAAAGACAACTGTTTTCGAGCAGTGAGACATTGTAATTAATGCTCTGATCATGGGTTTCCTCAGTGTTTCCACATTTTCGTTTTTTGTATGTGATATTCACTGTATGTGGAAACACTGAGGAAACCCATGATCAGAGCATGCAACAACAGTGGAGGCAATGGCTTAGCTATCATAGGGCTAGGTGGGGCAGTGCCCCGGGGCCCCTAAGCTCAAGGGGCTCCTCAGCCTCTGAGAGCTACGTTCGAAAAAAGTTACAGTAGAGCACGAATTTTTCATTTTACTTTTTTACTCTCCCATCCTACTGTCCATCACCTCCTCCTCCTCCCCTCAAACCAAGTTTCCCACAGTAGCCGCACTGGGCCACCGGGTGGCGGAACACTGCTTCCAATGCGATGCGGCCTTCACACACGCCAGGGTCGAGCGCCTCCAAATCTATATCTATAAATGGACGGTGTTATGCATCACTAGACCAAGTGCCATTTATTGAAACCTTTTGATTTGAGCAAATTCTATTGAGAAACATCATAATCTATGTCGATAAAAATCACCGTTCTCCTCGAAGCAACGGTTACCATGAAATATTAAAAAATACTAAGTGCCACTTTGCTTATCGTTGATGTTCAATTTTGCA
Organism: Locusta migratoria; assembly: GCA_026315105.1. NCBI lineage: Eukaryota > Metazoa > Arthropoda > Insecta > Orthoptera > Acrididae > Locusta > Locusta migratoria. The sequence goes on along the minus strand of CM048745.1, from coordinate 703,398,182 downwards.
TCACAAGTCCATATGCGACAAACCAAACTATAGATCTGCAACAGTAGACCATGTGTTTTCACTTACAGAAGACTTAGCCTCTGTCTAAGTTTCCTATCAACATAGAGTATTACGAAAGGCACCTGCACGTGTATAATTTAGGTATTTACAGTGGCAAACACGGCGAAGGCCACTGCTACGTCTGGGTTGAGGGAAACGTCACTGCAAAAGAACTTATTCTTTGGTCAGACTCGTGTGGAGGCGAAAATCGGTAACATAAAACTAGTGTTGTGTACCTAAAACGGTTTTGGAAAGTTATCGCACGTTTGAAAAGATTACTTCGCACTATGTTCTCCCAGGGCACAGTTTTTTGCCCAATGACAGTGATTTTGGAGTCATAGAGAGTGCACTGAAGCTACAACAACAGTTGTACACCTTCGATGATGTGAGTATAATGGAAGTATGTCATAAAAAGAATGCTTTGGTCAAAAAGAGAGACTTCGTTGATACGCAAATGCCGGAAAAACAAACAACAAACCGCAGATGTGACACAGAAAACAGCAAAATAAATTGTCTGAAGACTAAATAAATTGGAATGAAAAATGACAAACATCTAAGTATTTTTATGAAAAGCGACTTTGACCAGGAGACTGCAACTGAAATATACATTCAGAAAAAGGAAATAAGAGGACGACCTTCTCCTCACCCGTAGAAATTGAGTGAACACTTAATACCACTGTGGCCAGGAGGAAACCCAATTTCTACACCAAAAGTGTCAGACTTGAAATGTCTTCCGCTACACATTCCGAAAGGTGCAAGACAAATGTTTTGAAGTGATCACTGTGTGTAAGAAAACATCTATAGTTTCAATGGACACATGGACTTCGAATTGAATGCGAATAATGACAACTACTTCTAATTTTGTTTTGTATACGTTTCATTATATTTCATTTTACTGTGTTTGTACAGTAGGCCCATTGTGATGTACATTTGTTACACTTACTTCCAATTAGAATGTATTTAGTGTTATCACATTCATTCGTTGAAGATCCATGAAGTGTCTGTAATATTATTTGCATTGTTACAATTGATTTGTGTCTCATACAATATCATAAATAAAATGTCAATGATACAACATGATATAGGAACTTCAGTATTGATACCTTCTGCATGTTACTTACAATGCTTAGCTTAAAAAATGTAATTTGTTCTTTATTTAAGCTTCGTTTTCAGTAACGTGTCATCATAAAGTTGTTACAGGATATGAAAGGCAAATGGCTTCCTAAGGCTTTATTTATATAATAGGCCTAATGCACAGTTCAGTTACGGATAATGAGACCAAAGAACGTTCAAGTCTTTTAGTCCACTGATGCATAACAGAACTGAACAAGCAGCAATTAAGCATTAGCAGTCTAACGACCATTTGTGTTACTTAGATTTTAATGACGGTAATCTTCCACTAATAAGTGAAACAATTGTAACCCTGGGTCTGTACAAAAATTTGGGTAAGTTCAACAATACATACATTTTTGATGGAACGGTAACTTTAGACGCAATTATCTCGCTTATGACATTTTGGCGCTTGCTCTAATTATACATAACACCGTCCAAATGTGAATGTCAGTTTATCACGTCTGAACCACAAGACATAAAGAGCTAAAAATTTGTACAGTTACTAATGTCTATCCGGAGAAGGCTTTAGGCACGGTTTTATGGCGACCGGATAGCTATTTATCTATATATATATCAATGTGAATGTCTGTTCGGTGTACGCTTATCACCTCAGAACGACAAGAAGCAGAGACTTTTTTTGTACAGTTACTAATGTATACCTGAGGAAGGGTTTAGGCACGGTTTTATAGTGATCTGATAAATATATAGTAATTTGAAGAACATAACATGAAATGCAGAACAATAATTACTCTTTGGAAATTATATTTACTCTTTGAAAATGGTTTTATTGGTTGCATTGTTGCTTGAGGGATGATAATGATAAGTGTGGAGTATATTGGGGTGGAAAGTTATCGGTGTATATAAAATTCTATGTGTGTGTTAATATTTCGGTCTGCAGCGAAAACTACAGAATGCAAACGAATGGTCTGTGTGTAATTGTTGTCCGAAGTCTCCCGTTGTACACCATAGCAGTTCCATGCCGATTGCTATAAGGGGGTGGAAAATATGGTGGTTGAAAGTCATCCAATGATGAAAAAAATTCTGTCTGAAGGCTAGCGATGACATTTGTGACTCTATAGCAAGGAGGTTACATAGAGCGAAACGTGATGCCACAGACCATAGCTTTGGCCTATGCGTGCAACAATGTCATCAGCTCTTTCTCTGTCAGGATAAGCATATAAATAAGGAAATATAAGAATAAATAAATAAATCAGTAAAAAAAGAAACTTCCTTAATACATCGATTGACGTTATGCGCATTACATCTAGTGATCGATTTGTGATATTATTACAATCATTATTGTTGAATTTTGTGAGTGGATTCCTCGAAACGAGTGCAATTTCCGGCTTTCGCAACGGGGGCTTTTCGCACCAGTCCAGTATCGAGCCTCCTAGCTGACTCTGGTGTTCCCCCTCTGTCGTGTCGCCGGCAACGGTTGTTGGTGTCTAACATTGCCCAGGTTCATGCTTCACCCTGCCATCTGAACCACAGGCTTCTCTTCCCAGTTTCTGCACTGCCTTCCCCACAATGTCGGCTAAGGTCGGGTATTCCGATTGCGGTTCATATCCGTTCCCTTCTCTCCTCACTTGATTCTCTACCCCTTCCTCCACTTTTCCATTACTCACCCCGTATCCCCCCCCCCCCTGACAATTCCTCGCCTGGAGGTTGGATTTGTCTAGGGATTTGAAAGCCTCCATTTCACCACTGATTCTCCGTAGCCGGTTCCAAGCACAGCTTGACATATTTCATGGTGCAAAAATTATTTACACGGACGGTTCTTTGGTTGATGGCCATGCTGGATGTGCCTTTGTCTCTGGTGACCACATCGAACAGCATTCATTGCCTTGTGGAAGCAGCATCTTCAGCGCGGAACTGGTTGGTAATTTGAGAGCTCTTGAACACCTCAGAGCTTGTCATCTGCAGTGACTCCCTGAGTGGCTTACAGACCCTCGACTAGTTTCTCCCCAAACACACTTTGGTGCGAGCAATTGAAGATGCTGTTTTCGCGCTTGGCGAGTCAGGCCGTTCTGTCGCTTTTGTCTGGACACCAGGCCCCATAGGTATACTGGGTAATGAACGCGTCGATCAGCTGGCCAAGCAGACCACCACTTCACGGTCCCCAGATATTGGCCTCCAAACACAGTTGACCCACAAGGTCCTTTGGGATTTGGAATTCTGATTGGGCAGATTCGACTGTACCAAATAAGCTCCATGTTGTCAAGCCATCTACCGCTGCATGGAACACCTCCCTGAGGGCTTCTCGCAGGGAGTCGGTTGTTCTTTGCTGGCTCCGTATAGGCCATTCTTTGCTCATGCACGGTCACCTACTGCGTCACAAGGACCCTCCTCAGTGTCAATGTGGTGCGCCTTTGACAGTCGCCCACATCTTACTTGAATGCCGCGATTTAGCCACAAAGCAACGAAATTTTAATATCCCTGACGCTTTGCAGCTTGCTTAAGCCGACAATGCCTACATGGTTGACTCTTTTAAATTTCATCCGTTAGTGTGGATTTTACAAATCAGTTTAACGTTTGTGTGTCTGTCATTGCTCTGTCCTCAAACCGGCTAAGTCTTTTACGTAGCCGGCCGCGGTGGCCGAGGGGACTGAGGCGCTCCAGTCACGGCTTGCACGGCCCCTATGGTCGGGGGTTCGAATCCCCCCTTGGGCATGGATATTTGTGCCGTCCTTAGTATTAGTTAATTCATAAGTAGTTTGTAAGTTAAGGGACTGATGACCCCGTAGTTAAGTCCCATAAGATATACAAACATTTGAACATTTTTCTTTTAGGTAGGTGGTTTTAAAGTTTCCCAGAGTGGCTGGATGTGTTTCTTATATTTCTGTGATCACTCTTGTACTGTTTCAGCTCTTTTATCCCTTCTTCGTTTTTACTTGTATCCTTTCTTCATATTTCGCTGTGATTTTTAAACATTGACTTGTTAACGCATTTACTTAGGAACGCTTAACACAATGTTTTCAACTCTAAGACTGGAACAAGGGACTGATAACCGTCGCTGTTTAGTCCCTTCCAAAAAGCAACAACAAGGTTGATTGCTTGTCCACAAACACATGGACCAGGCCACTGTTAGCGTACTGTCGGTTGAAGTCAGAGTTGCCATGGCTGTCAATCTTTGCAAAATAACTGTCAATAGCGCTGAATTACTAGCAGTGTGTTTGACATTACATGACGTGACCACATTTGAATATGAAGTATCTACAATTTATTACTACAGAATGGTGTTATTATGGTAACTACTGTTTGTGTAGTGAATTTCCCCAATGGCGTGCTCCTTAATCATAGATCCCAAAGAAGTGCTGTAAGAAACTGCACTCTGAAATTTGTGCAAGAAGAAGAGGAAACTTTGTCACAATAGTGAATTGAGCATTCAAGATCCTGCCCTCTATGTCAATGTCAAGATAATAACCGAAGATATGGACTTAGTTTACTTAGGCTTATTACTTTTCCTGGCCAGTTACTAATGTATGCTTTATGAAGCCTGGTAGGGACACGGCAACTTTCTTTTTGCTGAAATCACCCTAACTAATATTTCCCCTATTTTCCTTCTTTGACTGGACCATCAACGAAATTACGTTGATCGATACAGAGCAATGAGCTAAGGCTGTGGTCATAGTGGCTCCGATATCGGTGGGTTTTACCGACGACAGACATCGGCGGAAAACGGCCGATCGTTTCAAATCAGTACTCCACTATGGGCATGGTCACAGTGTAGCCAATCTCATTGCCCGAATATAGAGACTTCGGACGACAGTCGGTGAAATTCAAATCAGTTTGTTTTCTTCGGTCAAATCGACCGATGTTCTCACATGCTAGGTATGGACAGTGAGAAACTGATACGCTTAGTGAAAGAAAGATAGAGAGCATGGCATCCAGAAGAGTCTGTTCTATGAAATGACCTGATATGTGGTGCAGGCCTATCCGTGCTTCCGATTTTTAGTGGTTTGTGTGTACAAAGTTATTCTCAATTTCACACTGGTCTTTCACAAATATATTAAATGACAGTAATTGAAGTTCTATGTACCGTAACTTTTTTCATCATAATCGGATGTTTCTGGATGGCCTATAACTGTGTTCATCATGAATTTAAATACTGAAAAACTGCATCCATTATGTATTTTTATGCTCAGCACAACGCATTTCGAGAATTTTTCTCGCTGTTAGTGCATTTGTTTACATAAATACGTCGGTACGTTTCCATGTGAGATTTTATGCAGCTCTTGCAGAAATGTAATCTTTTTGAGATTACTGTAATGAGGGAAATCGTAGCATAGGCCTACATACTGTAATAAAATCTTGGCAACTTTTTTACATACTAACTACTACGTCTGCCTATACTTGCAGGTATTATGTCTGCTCCATTATACTGGGTGTCACAAAACAAAAATAGTCACTTAAACTGGTTTTTGTACTCAGGTGGGCTACAGTAGGCCTAAGTCACGATTAATCGTATTATGTTTCATTTTCTTAGTAATGGAAGGGGCACAATATCTTTAAGCAGACAGAAAAAGTTATGGTTTGTAGCATTAGGATAAAACACACACATCAATATTTATTCTGTCCGACTTTACACGAACTTCAGTAGCTAACCTAAAAGAGAGAACTGCAGTGCAAGTGTGTCAGGAAATCACACATTGAAACGTCGAAAAAGTACTTATGTAAACAAATACACTAGAAAATGCGAATAAATCCCCGAAATTCATTGTGATAAGCAGTAAACTTCCCTAACTGGTGTAGGTTTTAATTATTTAATGCATGGAGGTTAACTGGTGTATATCTGCACAACTTCAAATGAATTAAGCAAAACTGAAATATTGCTTGTCAATGACACCACGAAATATCACAAGTATGTAACAGAAATTTCTCCTTTGTTTGGGAGTAGCAATAACTGAGGACTCTTCACAGTCCTCGCCTCTTTCTTTTTTCCAGACACGTGTATCTCATTTGTATGCATTTGAAGTCGTTATTAATAACAAAAGCTGCATTGTAGCACTAAATTAGAAACATAAAAATGTCTGTGTGACTGGAAAGCGAAGGGTCGCGGGTTCGGAACCCGGTTGGACCTTGAATTTTTTCAGCCTGCGTTTTAACCCATCCTTCAGCTATCAACGATGTGAGGAGTCGCCAGAAACGACACGCGGTTCGGCTTTCACATTTAGCTGTAGGTCCCTTTTCCAGGTTGGATAATTGGGATTGGCTAGGGCTATAAGTGTCGTCCAGTTGAAAGACTTCACCAGACCAACGAACCACATGAAATTATTATGTTTCCGTGGTTAAGTAATATTTCTTCATTGTTAATTTTTTTACTAGCGTCTGCTTGGGACTTCATTGACCTAGTATGGAGAAGGAAACTATGGGGTTTCATCTATATGTTCTACACAAGTCCAACTCTATCCCTCTGCAAAATATTATCAAAATCCACTCAGTAACTTTTGCTTGAAAGCATAATAAAGTTTCACAGTTATAATTATATTAGAGACTACGATTAAATATTATCTTCTGTATGACACATAATAATTTCCTTGGTAGTATTTAGGTTTGCCTTATTATTTCGAACAGTGGGCGGTAAGGACCTGCTGATGTAGTTTTGCACTTGTCTAGTTTTGAAGAGGGCCCCAGTGTCATATCTGCCCCAGGGCTACGCCATTGCCTACACTATCATGACAACACTATTAAATACCACACAATAGCTATTCTGGAGTGAAATAAGTGGCGGGTGGCGTCAAATGAAATTGTATAACTAATGTCAAAACAAAAATTGCACTGAATAATTATGGAAAGTTCAGTTAAATAATATTGCTTCCGTCCAAAATACTACGACCTTTCGTTTTTTATCTTTCTGCGTATATTCACAGCTGATGTAACAAGAATCGATATGTGGTTGTTTGTGAGTTGTATCATCCATGGTTGTTAATGTTTAGTGTTTATAACTTATAAGTTTGTCAAGTAACGAAAAAGGGATGTATGACGAGGTAAGTTTCACATCTCCGAAAATAGTGAAATATATTGTGCATTGAGCACGTAGTAAATATTTGATGGTGCCTTCATATTCGTTTTTTTTTTTTTTTTTTTTTCCGATGACGAAACGTGTCTGTTACCGATGCTGATCGTCGTTTTTCGTACTGTGGCAGATTAATCTGTATTTGTATATGCGTACCGACTTAATATTTTGCGTCGCCTTAGCGATCACGTATTGTATGTTTTGAGAAGAACAGATGGGACGCTACGACGTTATTTACATCGTGCGGGATGATATTTACTATGCGGCTGGCGATCTACCTTCGTACTGTGCTGAATACTCATTCAATAAAAAGCGCTCTTTTTTTTTTTCCTTCGTGTGTGCTAATACATTTAGTAACAATATTGTATGTTAAATTTTGTGCTGTTTGATTTTAGATATACTTGTATGTTTTTATTGTGAATAGTGTGTCAGTAATTTGTGATGCAGCAGCTCATACTGTAAACTGTTGATAAACAATAATGCCTATCACGTAATTTAGTACTGTATCAACCACCTGTATTTGGGAAAACGGGAACGTTGATGAGACCGGCGTTTAAATAGTTGACACACATGCAGTATAAGAGGGGGGGGGGGGGGGAATGCACAATAGGCTGTCTACAGTAATTTATCCGATGCAATTTGAATGTATCCTTCTTCGTTTCCTACTTCGTGATTGGATTGATATGGACTTTTCGTTAGTCAGGAGATCATATTGAATGTAGAACATTCCGTAATACAAGGATGTAATAAATAAATAGCCTACATTCAAAATAAAAAAAAAAAAAAAACTTATGCTACTGTACCCTTACAGATCCTAAATGAAACTGCGGGTGTGGACAAAACACATTACAATATTAATATTTTTATAACTTGTTACCAGATATTAAATGTTGCCTTTAATTAAATGCATATGATAAAACTTGGGCCTTAGGGTTTGTTTCACCATGTTGACTTTCCATAAGTATTTCCCCATTCACATTGTACCTAGTTGTTTTATAACTTAGCAGGTTGACTTCGAAAGTATTTCTATCACTACCTCCTATTAATATTTACAACTCTTGTAGAATTTGTGTAACATTTTAAGATGAAAACTGAACGTAGTGGAGTGTTCACATTTGATTTACCAGAACAGTCTTTAGGATTTGCAAGTACTGTAATGGTGTGAGTTGTTTCTTTTTCGGACATTTTGTTGGATGCACCAATGTTTATATCATTTTCACACAAAAACGAAACAAAATGAGTAAATGGGCTTATATGGTACATTAAAATATCTGTGAAGATGACTTTGTCCAGTCAGGACATTTGTTTTAAAAACTTACAGTCCATATAAGGTATTGTCTTATAGATTATTTATAGTTTACCACACATGTAAAAATGTATATCATCATTCTCACTTTTTGTTATATTGTACCTAAAAGAAATGCTTCCTTTGGTAGCAGAAGTTAGTACTTGTTAATTACAAGGGCTTGCACTTGCATGCATTCGTGTGTGTGTGTGTGTGTGTGTGTAACCCAATCTGGAAAGATTTTGTTTTCCTTGATCAGTAATCAGTAGACAATTACATAACTGATAGTTGACACAAAATGTTTCACCTGATGGCAATCACAGAAACAATTATGCCACAGACTGTTCTGTACTTGTAAATATACAGGTAATTAACTTAGCCTATATGAAATATGTGGTCTGTACTGGAAGTAATGCATGAAATTAGTAGGTGTGAGGTTATTAGTTACGGTAATCATTCTTCAATATGTTACTGGTAATGAAATAATAATAATAACGTAAATGTTGAAGATGAATTACACTATCAAATGCTGTTTTTGGCTGTGTGTGCGGCTCTTCACAATTTAAACAATTTGAACACATTTAAACTCTTTCTCCAGCATTTCAAACATTTGGTTTAATGTCTTTTTAACTTTTTTATCTCTAAATTCCAGTTTTCATACATGTTTTTTGTTAATTCATGCTGTTGTATGTTTGACCAATAAAATTTCCTGTTTGAAGAAGATATCTAAGGCTAACTACTATATTAGTATTTTATCATCAGCACTGTTGAATGGTGTCTAACAAACAAAATATTATCGACTTCAAGTGTATCATTATTTAGATACTGCTTTGCATCTAGGCTGATCTTGTTGGACAAGCATTTTTTATGATTGTTTCAGGAATCCAAATTTGTTGTTGGATTGTGTGAAAATATAGATGGGGTTTATGTTTTCAGCGTTTTATAACACCTTATGTTTTGTAAATTTTATAAAATCCCTCATAGCTCTTTCTTGTTGAGAAACAGATTTATTTATTTATGCATTTACTTCACCTGGTAAGGGCTTTCATGTCTCATCAAATTAAGTTTACAATCTGTGTTATGATGTAGTGTTGAGTGTTTTGATGTTGACTAAGACCACTGCATGTGACCAGCCAATCAGCTGATCATGAATGACAGTGAGTTAAATTTGCTAATTTATATTCTGGTGACGATTACAGGCAGTTTACTGAGTGTCTCATTTCATAATATAATTCTCTTTGTCATCTGTGTTAATTCCATTATAATACATTTCCTATGTATGACTTTTGTTCATATTAATTAATCTGATAATCTCTTTTAAAGGCACTATCTATTCCATTCAACTGCTATTCCATCTTCTTTGTTGTTACTGGCATATCCCATAATTGTAGGAAAAAATAAGTCAACAATTTGCATTGAATAGGTTTTATTAAACAGTAACGAGGTTTCGACAAAAGTAATTTATTTTTCTTCAGAAGGTGTCGGATTCATGTAGTTACACGAAAGGGCTAAACTGCAGTGTCTGTTGCCCGTGTTTTTAGCATGGCAGGTATGTTGGCAAACTGTAAATAGACTGTTTCTGAACCAGAGATTCGGCCGCTACGCGCTCTCACATGCTAAAAAGAAATATAATTCTTGTTTAACCTACACCTAACCTAACTTTCACTTTAATGGCCGGTTTCCGAAACAGTAGTTACCTGTCCCGTTATAGTTATCTGTGGGTTACCTGAACGTTAAGTACAAAATGGGTTTCCGAAACAACAGTTACCGTCACAGCCGTAGTTACCGGTCCGTTAAAGGTAAATGCATGTTCCCCTGGGGTTACCTACGCGTTAACTTTAGTTTTAACTATATCCGCTACGTAGCGCTAGTGGGCTTCCAAACGCAAGTCCAGAAGCTAATTAGCAGTAGTAATTTGTTTTTGTTTTTATCATTGGGTTCCGTATAATTTTCATACAATTTTTAAAATTTATGACGATGAAGAATGGAAATTCTTTCATCATCGTCACCGCCGTCTTCTTCTTCTTTTTATTCTGATTCTTCGGGCAGTTGTTCAGAAGAAGAAAACTTAGCTGTACTCGTCACTGTTGAAACACCACGACGCGTTTTTCGTGTTAGGTGACAACCATTTGATCTAAGTAATGAGAGCGAATTTCATATGCGTTTTAGAATAATAATAATAATAATAATAATAAAAAAATACTGACCAATGACATTGCCGGGGCCAAACAGGGAAAAACGCGGAACACAAAATTCCGGCTTAAATTTTACATCGCGCTCGGCGGTCGCGAGAGATAATGTTGACAACGGGTGACGTATGCATTAACTGCATCTCCCTCGCGATTGGTCAAGTGACTGAGAAATAATTGCGAACATTATATCAAGCGATCGCCGACCTGGGTGTAAAATGTTTACCACATTCCGAATTACAAAACAATGCTCTCATAATAAAACTTTCAATTACGCACAAAAATACTTTCCTTTGAAATAGTGTTCTGCCATGCAATTGCCATTACGATCGATCAGTGTTTCAAGTGATTAGTGTTTTATATTAAATCATGGGGCTTGGGTAGGTGGATGGGTGGACATAAATTGATTAGTTTAAATTGTAAAAAGGAATGTTACATTCACAGAACATTTATGAAAATAGATGTCGACAACAGAAATAATACATATGATTTTTAATACTAACCCTGTCTTCGTTGTTGTTTGTCCTAGCTTTTCTTTTTAAAACAGAATACAGCTCTTTGAGCTGCCGTACCGTTCTCTCTCCTGTCTGACTTCATGAATTATACACCTTTGTGACATCTTCCCAAGCCTGTTGCTTTTCTAAAATAGTTGAGCCATCTGTCCTTTTATTTTCAATAATTGATTTCCTTTCTAACACAAGGTCAGTCAAAAGGTTTTTCTCAAACAGAGTAAAATTTTTTCCTCGCTTGTCGCCCACTGCGTTACAAAACAAACAAAACTCGTGACACCTACACAAACTATTGGCGCGTCTTCGATTTGTCCTTAATAATCGATAAAACTCGAGTAATTGCGAGTTTCGTTAGTAGTGGCATCTGTGAGCTGTTGAGACGTACTATTAGCATCGACAGGAGGCGTAGTTACCGCGCCGTTAACTAACGATCGTTGAAAACAGCTACGGGAAACCCAAGGAAGTTATCTGGCATGTTAAATTTTAACGCGGCGGTAGCTAACGGTACGGTAACTGCAGCTTTCCAGAAACCAGGCATAAATGATCACTTTTTCGTACAGATCACAAAATAAATAAAACATGCTATACCTGTTCTATGGTTGACTGCTGTGGTGTATACATACACCATACAACATAGTGTTGTCAAAATTTGCAGTGCATGAACAACAGAGTCTGCAGTTTGTTATTTCATCATAATTGCTTTTCGTACAGTGTCCGCAAAATCTCTGCAACAGCGAGCTCCGTGAGTGTCGCCTTGTGGGGCCCTACTCCCATCCTACAACCACTGCAGATCCACGGAACATGTGCAGGTGCGCTTTGCCTGTGTTGCCAACCTTGCATGTCCCACAACAAGAGACATGCGGAGATCGCTACTGTGGAGAGACTTTGTGGACACACTGCATTGTGTAAAGAAACAAGTAGCGCCTATGTTTTTACACTATAGCTGAAAATTTACTAATTCTTTAGAGCTGAATACTGGTTACGAGAATGGTTTGTCTTCATAGAACTGAAGGGGAAAACAGTATCAGATTTTAACTCCGTGCCCCAAGCTATGCAGTTTTATCCACAGTGCTGCAGGAGTTGACTCAATGTATACTATTGAGTGGACTTGTCTGATTTAGTGTGACACCAATTTCAATTCACTGGTGCTGAGACAAATGTGCACCATAGACCATGTATGACAGGTTGCGGACAGTGGTTGTAGAGATGTGTATGGCCAAATAGACATGTTTCGCAGGGCGCAGTCTTGGATGCTAATCCATGGATTTCAGTTTTCAGCCCCCAAGACTTGTCGTGCACTTCTGTTGCCGTTGTATTCTTCACCCTCATCCAGTACTTTACCTAAATGATGAACTACTGAATGTAGTGGAAATTTACCATTTCTTAGGTTTGGTTTTTGATGCCCAGCTGACGTGTCTACCTTACATTTGTTAGCTTAAGAATAAGTGCTGGCAGCACTTAAACACTCTTTGCTGTCCAAGTAGCAACAACTGGGGTGCAGACTGCTCCACGCTCTTATACAGTTCTGTCCAGGCTATGGGAGGAGTGTATAGAGTTCTGCAGCATCCTCGTCATTTCAAGTCCTAGACCCTATACTCCACGGTGCAGTTTGACTAGCGTCAGGAGCTTTCCGGACATGTTCAGTGAGTAGCTTAGTCGGGGCTCGGGTTGCTCCATTGAGGTTCCGGTGCTACCAGTTGCTTGCAAATTACGTTACACAAATATTTAGTTTGTGAAAGCATCCAAATTACAGTCTCTTTTTCTCAGGCACAAATATCCAACTCCCACAATGACGGCCCAGATCAGGGGAAACGATTGCTGTTTGTGTTCATTCCCTTCTTTCCGATCGGGAATCCTGGCCTCTTCAACCATTATTCAGCACTCACTCGCATACACCTCCGTGGTGTATACCAGAACCACAACTTTGTTTAGACTTGTCACATAAACCAAAATATTTGGTGCACGCTGAGACAATCCGCCGTTAGTTTCTGTTCATTCTTGAAGTTTTCCAGGACTCTGAAATAGTTTATACTGATGGCTCGAAGGTTGATAGTTGTGTCAGCTTTTTATATGTTCATGGAGACCATACCGAACTGTGCTCTTTACCAGTTGGCTGCAGTGTTTACATTGCAGAGCTGGTAGCTATCTACGACATTCTTGAGCATATCCGTTCTTGTTCTGGTGAGTTCTTCCTCATCTGTAGTGACTCCCTGAGCAGCTTACAAGCCATTGACAAGTGTTACCTTCGTCATCCTGTGGTTGTGTCTATCCAGAAGTCAATCTATGCCCTGCACCGATCTGGACTTCAGTGGCGTTTGTTTGGACACCAGGACACATTGGAATTCCAGGAAATGAATTGCTCGATAGGTTGCGAAGCAGGCTACTAGTAGACTGCTTCTGGAGACTGGCTTCGATCAGTATTACACCTAAAAGTGTCTGGGATCTGGAATTCTGAATAGAAACATTGACTGCCAAACAAGTTACGGGTGATCAAGGAGGATACAAATGTATGTAGGTTTTCTATATGAGCCTGTTGCAGGGAATCTGTAGTTCTTTGCTGGCTCTGCATTGGCCACACCTGGCTTACACATGGTCACATTCTCTGCCGTGAGGACCCTCGACACTGCCGTTGCAGTTGACAGTGGCTCACATATTGCTGGACTGACCGGAACTGTCCTCTTTACATACCTTTGGTGCTTGCTGACAATGCCTCAACGGCTGATAAAGTTTTAAATTTTATTTGTGCAAGTGGTTTTTATCATTCTATTTAATTTTAGTGTTCGTCCTCCTTTTCTCTTGCCCATGACTCTTCAGCAAGAGACTTTAACACATCTCTGAGTGGGTAGGTCATCCATTTATTGCTGTGATGATTCAGCTAAAACACTCTGATAGTTTGTTTTTAATCTTCCTCCCCTTTTATTTTAGTTACTGATATCCCTTTTTATATCTATGACTCCTCACAGTTTTGGTATCAGTGTGATCTTAAACATTGTTTTAGAATTTTAAACAGTTATTGGCTTTTAAATTCGTGCTCTGTGAATGGAAACAGGGACCAATGACCAGTTTGGTTTGGTCCCTTGACACCAATCAATCAATCAAATAGGCATGTAACTGTTCAGCAATCTACCACCCGGATGAACCAATGGTGTTTGCTCAATGAGCATGCACTGATTGTTGTGTATGGGTCTGTGCAGTAAGCACCTGGTCCATGCCCCTGTATTGACTGCTGTTGGTGATGAAAGGTGAAATTTGTATGCCAATAACTGGCATCCACCAAATGACAACAGGTGGCCATTTCAGATGAGTCACTTTTTATGCTCCATTGGACATCTTAGCAACCGCCCTGCACCAATCGCTTGGAGGGTCCAAACCAGAGGAGGAAACTTGGTCTGTGGAATGTTTGTTTGCCATGGGTGATATTGCCATTCTGCAAGGCACGGTGGATCAACACAAGTACCCACCCATCCTAGGGCAACTGTGGCCACCGTTACTTGTAACTTTTTCTTCTTTACACATTGGCAATTGCCAGCAGGACACTACAGTTTCATACAGCTTGTAGTGTAGATGCGTGGTTTAAAGGGGACCACAATGAGTTGCCTTAATCTCTGATTTAAATTTAGTGGAGAATCTGTGGGCCCTCAGTTGGGTAACATGTTACGACACTTCTCGTCAGGCTCCAGTGCTTAAGTTGGCAACAGATGAACAATGAAGTGTAGAATTGCGTAAATATTTTACACGAGCTACAGAGTAAATATTATTGCTGCTCGTTTCACTTGCAGCAAAATTAATACTGTACCTTCTCTATGGTTGACAGGTTCTTGTATGTACCCTTCGTTTTTATTGAAGTTGTCACGAAAAAACATTTATTGGTGATTTGAGTTGCCGTCATTACCATTGGTGCCAACATAACCACTGCAGCCCGTCGAGAAGCGTCGTACAATTTAACCCTCATTTGAGCTGTTTGCAATATGGATCCCCTACTGAGCAATCTAGTGTAGCTGAAGTTGACATGGTTCTACTTCTCTATTGGTACCTTCCAAAACCTCATTGACACTGTTATGAGCACATCTCAGAGTGGTCTTCACTGCAATAGGTAGTACTTTGAGCTTTTGACAGAAAACTGGACAGTATGTAGAGTATGCGACATTTTGGATCCAGTGATATTATACTCATATTCTTAGTACGGAGAAGCAGAATCTATAAACTCTCTACAGAGCAAGATTTTAACTGCAGGTCAATATTTGTCCCTTTTTTCTGTAATTTAAAACGGCCACTCATTCACCTTTTTTACAGTGTAAAAACAATAGAATTAACTAAACAATAGAAACTAATGATTTCCTCGCCAGAATAATTGCTGTACAAGTACGTATAAAAGCATTCAGTATAAAATGTAAACTAAAACAACAAAAATAATAAAATAATATTTCTAATTTCTTTACAGGCATTTGAGAAGCCACATTATTTTTTCTTCGTGTTGCTATAGCTTGTGTATGATGTTGTATGCTTTTAGAGGTTCTTGTTCTTAATAATTATTTTTACAATAATAGCTTAAATTTTTAAACACATTACTTTTAGTATTTTCACACCAAATGTAGGTGGTTGAGTTTATATTTTGACATTGAGTTATACAACCATGACCCTCATATTGATTATGGATTTTTTAAATAAAAGGGTATTGTGATTCAACTCTCTTTATTCTTCGGCCAGTGATTTACTTAAAGTTCATCTGGTCTTGCTGTTTCCTTGGTTTTTGGAACCCTCATTGTTGCTTCATAGCCTCTTTTCATTATAGGACTATCTGGTAATTTACAATATGAGCTATTCTTTTCATCCTGTATTAATTTTTTGATGCTAATTTTCTATTATCCATAATTTTTGTCGTCAATGTGTACTGCAGTAGTTCAGTTTGTTTCTTGGTAATTCATTTCATCCTCATTTTTCTAAAAATAATGAGTTATTGAGTCATAAGTCTTTATTTTCTTCCTCTTCCTTTTTAATCTTTCTTGGGTTTCTGTTCATGTACACACAAACCTGAGCAATTGAGGTGAAATCCCTTTCACAATCATAATTGAGTTAGTGTATTAGCGCTCTCACCTGAAGATGGCAGCCAGTTGGTCTGCCGAAATATCGTGTCTAGTTGACGATGGTATCCGGCTGCATACCCGAGATGAATATTAACTCAGCATGTAATAGGAGTAAACGTACATCTACCTCCATACTCCACAAGCCACCTGACGGTGTGTGGGGGAGGATACCTCGAGTGCCACTATCGGTTCTCCCTCCTATTCCAGTCTCATATTGTTCGCGGAAAGAAAGATTGTCGGTATGCCTCTGTGTGGGCTCTAATCTCTCATGATCTCCTTGTGAGATATGCGTATCTTGACTTCTTGGTAAAGATGTGTTCCCGAAACTTCTACAAAAGCCCGTACCATGCTACAGAGCGTCTCTCTTGCAGAGTCTTCCACTGGAGTTTATCAATCATCTCCTTAACGCTTTCACAATTAGGAAATGATCCTGTAACAAAGTGCGCTGCTCTCTGTTGGGTCCTCTTTACCTCCTCTGTCAACCCCACCTGGTACGGATCCCACACCAGTGAGCAGTATTCAAGCAGTGTGCGAACTTCCTTTGTTTTTGGACTGCATTTCCTTAGGATTCTTTCAATTAATCTTGTTCTTGTTATAGCTTGTGTTGAGCACTATTTTGTTTCCTAGATGAGATCATACTAGTACTGGGCGTCTCGTGTGCCACAATGTCGGTGGTGAAGACCTACTGTAATGACCTTGATTTGGAAAATCCAATCACCCTCATATTGAACTGTCTGGTACAGCAAATAGATTGTCAGGTCTTGCAGACATTTCATGAATGATGGGTACATTGGGTGATGGGCAATGGAGCTGCAGCTTTACTATTCAAAACAACCCTTTAAATTAAGTACAGAAGCCAGTATCCCTTATGTCTGTCTGTTTTTCTCCCTTCTTATTCTACAGAACAGGACTCTTTGCCAACAGGACTCTTTTCACCTAAGTAACATGGGAAAATCCAGTTTGGAGAGCAGCCTCTAACCCATCAGAATTTCACCTGTTTCCTCTTAATCTAAAAGGAGAGTTGATGAAAACCGGTTGTGTGCTTCAAGAAAATTTGGAGACAGCTCAGTGACACAAAAATTCTGTGAGCTGTACTGTTGTCAGTGCTCAGCAAGACAGAGCAAAACTGGGCATAGCACTTAGATTCTGTGCATCATGAGAAAATTAACAACTTGGAATCTAATTGCACAATTTGAATAAAACAACTGGCATTTTTAGACAAATAATTGGAGCAGGACTAAAAAAATGCATTAAACTATGAAATGTCCAGATTGAAATGACATATATAATGAAGATAGGTTGCAACACACTGTAAAGAAGATTGCTCAGCCTCAGACAGGCATATAGAAAAGACAATCTCACACAAACAACAAAAATTTTTGGCCATTGCCTTCATCAGAAAATGAGAGGAAACACACACACACACACACAAATTTACTCAATCTCTCAGATACAACTCATGCACACAACTGCTGTCTCCGCCTGTTGCAGCCCGACAAGAGTCTACAGCTCATTGGTTTCTTTATGTTGAATTGCAACCTATCCTTGTTGTATTATTATATGATACTTTCCTCTATCACTTGGTTCATAAGTCAGATTACAGACCAAAGGAAATAGAAGGGAACACCACTCTTATCTACCATGTGCTGTGGTGCTTGAATCAATCATGAGGTTGTAGACAACTATATGTACAAATTATTGAAGCAGAAACTCCGTAAAGACTTAAATGAATTTGATGCATTGTTCCATGAGGAAAATGACTAAAATATACTGACCCAATTTGTCAGTAACTCAAACCTATTGGTGAATTACAGTAAAATGGTTGACAGGGTAGTTATTGTTATTTAACCTATCATTCTCTATAGTGACCAAAATTTGCAGAACATTCATTATTGGTGATTTGAAATTTTGAGCCCTGACTTTATTGTTCCTCAGCACTGGTGAAAATGAAAGAATATGGCCATAGGCTGTATAATTTCTAGTATGTGCTAAAAGACATCGATAATCACTTGTAAATGTATTATTTATTTTTATTTTCTCAGCCAATCACTACTGAGCTGTCTTTCGTTTGCGTGGTTAATACATTTATTGTGTTATTCATTTAAGTAGGTACGTTTGTGTTACTAAATGTATTGACTGCTACCTTTTACATTGTTGAATAAAATGTTCAGCTATTATGAAAATCTTTGATCTCTCATCAATCGATAAAAGATCATGAAATTTAAATATCACGACAGTTTAAATTTCTTATGGATAATTTGCTTCCATTTGACTACATTTCATTACACCTTTTGTGGACGTATCGTCTAAGGGATTGTGTGCTACAAAGAAAAAATAAGTCTCATTATGGAGTGGAATACAGAGTTTGAGGAATTATACGAAGACGTTGGGGAACCAGAAGATGCTTCAGAATTTCGCTCTCCAAAAAGTGGTAAGTTTTAGATGCAGTGTGTTTTGGTTGTATGTCCCTTTTTAAAACTGAATATGATTGTTACTAAATACAAGTTTATTAATTGTTATAGTCTCTCTCTCTGTGTGGGTGAGTGTGTGTGTGTGTGTGTGTGTGTGTGTGTGTGTGTGAGAGAGAGAGAGAGAGAGAGAGAGAGAGAGAGAGAGAGAGAGAGAGAGAGAGAATGTCCATACTTTAGAGAGAGGAGGAGAGTGTTTCTTAAGTAGAACATTATTTATACGTAATTCTAGTTTATTGTTTCCAGAGTAGTATAACTACTACATTTTTTTCCAGTGTAACCAAGATACTGCAGAATCTCATTAATTTGGACTGCTACCTTATAACATGGAAGGTTATGCACGTATCAACCAGTCACATGAAGATTTTGATGATTTAAATATAGAAAGAAGATTTTCTGTTGGTGGCCGGCAGTTGGACATACATGAAAAAGAACGGGTATGGGGGACAAAAGAGATTTTGTTATACTGTCCAGACACAAATTCATGTTTGCATATAACTTCTGGAATTCAAATGGGTTTACCTTTTCTTACAGCATTGTAAAAATATTTTAAGCACACAATTAATGTGGCAGCCTTACTACATACCAAATTTTGTGGATCACCTCTTCTATCACCTTGCCCATAGAATACGCCACATAGGTGGCCAATACAAAACTTAGAGTTTTGCTCTTGTCATAGAGCAGAGAGACAGCCTGTGGATCCCTGGTAGCATGAATGACATCGTCATTCAGAAAAATTAGGTCTTTTATGTCACTTTTATTTTCTTTATCACAGTACTTGACAAGCAGTCAGTGTCTAGTATTGTTACACATGAAAGCTGAACAAAAGCCTACTAGTAACAGTAACTATTTCAGTTCGCTAGTAAGTGTCATTACTTCCAAATAGTCTTTAATGTATGAAACATACCTGCCAACTCTCCCGATTTACGCGGGAGTCTCCTGATTTTTCGCCTTTTCTCCCGCCTCCTGATTTTGTCATTATTTTTCCCGATTTTTTAGCTTTTGTCCTGAAACCCAAAATTCGATTTTCCGCCAATGGTCAAAAGTCCTTTGTTAATTTATCAGTTAGAAATAAATACGTATCGAAATTCATAGAAATTAGCAGTTGCACTTGACTTATATAATGATTGTTTCTGCTCTTTGCACGTATTTGCAAATACACATGTAGTGTTTCGAAGTTGTGCTGTTTTGGAATGTGCTGTTTCGTCAGTGTACGTAAGTGAAATCACTACAGTGGTTTCTTAATCGCTGGTAACCTTTTGATTGGATAGTTAGGGGCCTCAGTTTCATACGCGAATTGCAGAAAACGGGCAACTTTCGTGTAAACAGATATTTTACGTGATTATGGGATTTCAATTCGGTGGTAGGTGGTCCACTATGGCAAGAAATATAATCAATTTTTAAGCAGATTTCGGAACATTTTTTTCTATTTTATACTCTATGCCGATGTGATATTTCCACATCACGTGGTGGAAAAAGCAATGTAACGAAATAGTGCAGAGTAACAATAAAAGACTGAAATTGCTGAAAAAAGTGAAAGTGATCATTTGATACAAGCAGAGAGCTTATTTACATTGTTTATTATAAAGTACGGTTTACCAATTAAAGACGACTGTGGGTCATTTGTTCCATAACATGTTCCCAGGTAGCAGTATAGCACAAATATACAGCTGTGAACTTTTTTGTTTTGATCTAAGAAATCAATCACTTTACATTGACTGACTACAAAATACAAGGATGCAATCAACAATTGGGTTAACGCAAGTTTTTTTTTGTAGCCATTATGTAGCGTTATGAGATCATAGGAAAAGACTAAAATCAATTATCTTAAGGCTTATAATAAAGTGCACCGCAGCTTTTGATATAATGTATCTCCTGATTTTTTGAGGAATCTCCCGATTTTCTAAACTGGATCTCCTGATTTTCACATTTTGAAGGTTGGCAGGTATGTATGAAACAAGAGATTTGGTTTTTATATTGGTTTTGTTACTGCTACCATGATTGGATGATCATGGAAGAGTTGTGAAAACGGAGCTAGTACTTCAGGAGTAAATATGCAGAAGAATTTGAGAGTTCATTGATAAGGATAATGAAAACTCCTAATTGGCAGTAAATTTGACATTAGGCATATGTCATAAGAAATTCAAGAATGCTCATCTAGCTTAAAAAATGTTGATGTCATATGGAATTGTGATATACTAATTCTATGCTACAGTAGAAAAGATAATTTCTTATTAAATAAATAAAATTGCCCAGAAATACTCTTTAAAATAAAAAGTAATGTCCATCTGTTTTATTAAAACTTTTTTTAGCTTAACTGTTTATGCTTTTATTTTCAAATCTCTACTCCTTACATTCCTGCCCTCCTTGATCTATTAACTTGCCTCACCTTTTGTCATCTCCCTTGTCCACCTTGTTCCACTAACCAGCTGACTGTTTGTCCTCCTGTGCTGTCCCCCTCACCCCTCTGCCTCATCACCACACATATTGATCTGCCCTTTTACCCCTCTTTTTCCCTATGCTCTTGGGCTACTTTACACATTGCCCTCTCACCTGCTTGCTAAGTCCTTTCAACCCCTCACTATGTCACCTCTACCCTTCACTGTGTATTTAGTTTGCTCGTCATAGTTTTATCTGTCAGCTGTTAGATTTTCTTTGAAAGGAAAACCTGTGAACTCGTGTATTTGATTTCCATTTGTCTACCATAGAGAATATTCTGACACAGACATTGACATTTTGAATGGATGGAAATTCTCATCTTCAAAAAATAACTTGGGTACTTAATATGTATAGAATTGGAAAATGAAGATTTAAAATGCCTGTGCTGTTCAGTAATGTAACTTAAAGTTTCCAATTAATGTTTTCACATGTGGACAACTTGATGTGAGTTAAGTGATTTAAAGGAAACTGTTGGCACTGGTAATTGTGAGAAAACATGTGTGACTATAGATGTTCATAGATTTTAAATGGATCAATAATTGCTTCACTGGGTAAAGATCACTAATAATTTGATAGTGACAGGATAGGGGAATGCTGTGGTATGGATGCGTAGAATTGATGGAGGTGTTGCTAGAGAATATGGGCTTGGCAATAGGAATAGAAGAGAATGATTAATGCAGGTTTATTTTATTTATTTATTTATTAGAGGTAACATGCAAGACTTTCTTCTCCATCCTTAAGAAAGAAAAGCTGAAGATAGCTTGTTTTAGTGACTAATGACTACATTGTCAGAGGGACATTGAACCCTTCTTTCATCCTTCCTTCTTTCAATGGAGTTCTGGAATAAATTTAAACTATCAGTAGTAAGCATTCATTCAAAACCGATAGGAGGTGGGATGTTTGGAAATATTATGGAGACACAAAAGATATGTGGATCCCATGATGAAGGGGCAGAGATTTGGAAATGAGACATTGTATAGTAATGTGTACCCAGGCACATGTATAGACTAAGCAGGGGAGGTCGAGCGATGAGTCTCACCAATTGGCTCAAAGTATGTGATAAGAAACATTGTGACGAACATTTTAAATTCCTAAATATCCTACCTGAGTAGACAAAATGAAACCAGAAAACACTCACCAAAGATTTTTCAAGTGCAGTATTAGCCGAATATAAGCTAATTTGAGTAACTATACATTTAATGTTGGCATAGCACAGTGGATAAAGCAACAAAATAGACCAACTTTTCACAGAAATAAACACAATACACAAGAACATAAACTTCACTCTAGAGAAGGAACAAGCAGGCCAAACAAATTTCCTGGATATATCCATCATAAAGAAAAATAACTTACACTCATTCAGATGATACAGAAAAAGTACTGCTTCAGACATTAATATTACACCAGTCTTCTAACCATCCACAGGCCCAAAAGGAATCAGCTCTCAGACACACATTACACACATGAAATACGGTACCACTTTACAAATACAGCTACAACAAGGAGCTAGGTACAATAATTGAGATAGCAAAGAGTAATGGATACTAAGAAAATCCTCATTACAAAACTGTATAAAAAAAATAAATCCAAAAGAACATAAAAATAAAGAAACTAAACACCACACAAAACCAAGGACTCATAATACAACTTACCCACAAAACAACAACAACACTAATGGAGGACTTAGCAGAGAAACTCAACAAACAAACTGGTACATACTCACTTATGGAAATAAACTGATACACAGAATTGGAAATCTCCCCAAGAAAAAAGGAATAAAAATAACATATCAAAGCCATATCTTATTACAGTAATGCCTTAAAGAACACCCCAGAGAGCACGCCATCTAGCAAAAATCTGGTACTTTCCAGCTCAAATGTAACAGTTGTAATGCTCTATACTTAGGACAGACCAGCAGGACATTTGAAACACGATATAAAGAAAACAAATGATCACAGAAATATGGCAACAACCATTCAATATTTGCAGAGAACTGTCGGCAAAAAACCACTATCCTAACACCATAGAAACAGACACGAAAATAGTCTGATTTAGCAATAACAAACATCTCCTAACCCTCCAAGAGAATTTGCAAATTCAAAAAGTATTAATAGAAAAGAACCACATATTAAATGACCAAGTAAACATCAGCAACCAAACAATATTTAAACTAATAAAACACATAGTAAACAAAGACAAACCTCCCCCACCCTCAAACCCACCAAACAAAACAAGAATACATGTAACAATGCAAGCCAAAGAACTTATAAGTATGTTAACACACATACAGACAATAATAAAAAAAGACAAACAAATCCAGCCAGGCTACAGAAATGGCGAGTTTTTGTAAAAAAAAAAAAAAAAAAAGTGTAATTAAAAGTAGCGACAGCATAAGCAGCAAAAATAGACGAAGATTACTCACCAGGCGAAGGAGCACAGGTGTGACAGCAGCACAAATAAATAGAACACACACACACACACACACACACACACACACACACACACACACACAAACGCTGGTTTCGCAGCCTAGCTGCTTCGTCAGGCAGAAGGGAAGGAGAGGGAAAAGGAAATGACGAGAGTTTAAAGGAGTGGGTAAGGAGTCATTCCAATCCCGGGACAGGAAAGACTTAACCTTGGGGGGAAAAAAAGGAGGGTAAACAAATACACACACACACACACACACACACACACACACACACACACACACACACACAAACGTCCACACATTTACACAGACACAAGTACACCTAGGCAGACATACTGTAGAAAACCTGTGTGAGTGTGTGTGTTCTATTTATTTGTACTGCTGTCACACCTGTGTTCCTTCGCCTGGTGAGTAATCTTCGTCTATTTTTTTATATATAATTTTTCCTGCTAGGGATTTTTTGTCTAAACATCAACATGTGAAGAGGGTAATATAAAAATGTGAGTAATCTCAATAGTTCATTTTATTCAGAATAAAATAAACCTGTAGCATGAGAACTGTTCATGGTTGAATAGAGTATAAGAAATCACACAAAAATTTGAAACAAAAAATATTTCCTGTACAGTTGATCACTGAAGTTGCTTTGAAATAAAGCAAAACACATCTAGTCTGAATTAGACTTAATTTTTACTGTTGCAAAAGACAGTAGTCTAACCAATACAAACTGGATAAATCAACAAATCGCCAGTTTTGCCCCAAGGTTCATTTATTGCTATTTCCAAATTCCTTTTTTTCTCAATTTAATATTGTTGCTTGCAACATTAAACTTTTAGATATGAAATATCAGTATACTTCATTTTATATCTGAAAAATTAACAGATTCAGTTTAGTTATAATTAATTAATTAATGCATCTTTCTTAAACAATCAGTTTTCATACTTCGGTGAAGCTTTAAATGGAAACAATATTTCCAGACATTCTAGCAAGTTATTATCTGGTGAAGTTATACTGTTGGAAATGAAGTGCTGAAATATGGCAACAGTTTGGCATAGTGGATAAAGTGTTAACACTGAAACAAAGGGTCCTGGCATCGTGACCCACCCTTTCTCAAAATTTTAATTTGAATATATAGTTCTAGTACCTTATAGATGTATTGAGAAATAATGTTCTTTAAGTGTTTATGTACAGTGTAAACGTGTGGCTGGAGTCAGTTCATTTTGTGCTCTTGTAGGTGTGTGACAAGTGCAGAGTAAAAACAAGTATTTGTTAACCAACTAGCCACGCTCCTCAGGGGCACAGCATTAATTTGCTGAGTACGGGCATGGCGAACCCGGGGCCCTGAGTCGTAGGCTGTGTCGCGCCAACTGTCCACTACACTGTAACTTCTGTGCGTGCTTCAACGACCATCGTTCCCGGCGTGACGGTGGGACGTTGTACATTTCAGAGCCTGGGGATCTTGCCTTAATCGCCCGGGTCGCAAGGACATTACATACCTCTATAAAAAAAAAACTCAATCTCAATGTGTGCTATGTGCCGAGGAAATGCATGGCTTTTGAGGTTGAACAGTCACTAGCGAGCAACCTCTGAAGAACCTGCCGCACCTCAGTTGTATAAGTCTTACCCAGGCAATCGGGGCTCTGCCTGGGTGGACCTTTATTTCCCTAGCTGCTCATGGGATGAGAATAAAATGAGCAATTAATAGCGTGGGCGGTCGCAAAAATGCTGTTTCTAAGCTTGGAAAGTCTGATTTTGATGCTACAGCTTATGACCCTAAGTCGTTCCCTTCCCTAGCTACGCCATGAGAAGAACGCAATGCTTTAAACCGTTCCGATCCATACTCGCCGCGATACCTTGGTTTTTTTCAGGACTGATGGAGACACTTTCTTGTCCACCAAGCCGCAGTTCTTCATTGAACTCCTTGAAGACAAGTATGGTGAGGTGGCGTCTTTATCAAAAATGAGAAGTGGGGCTGTTCTGATACAGACGGTGTCCCCAGCCCAGTTCAGGGCATTATTGGCCTGCGACAAGCTGGGTGATACTTACGTCCTGCCCCCTATGACGTGCTTCAGGTGCTGGAAGTTCGGGCATATGTCCTCCCAGTGCACTTCCAGCCCCACGTGTAGGGAATGTGGACATCTATCTTATCTGGATGCTCCATGCACCCCACCTCCCGTCTGTGTGAACTGTAACTGGCTACATACAACGTGCTCTCCGGATTGTACAGCTCTACACAAAGAATGGAAAATAATGGAAATCAAGACCTTGGACCAGCTATCATACAATGAAGAAAGAAAGAAGCTTGATCGGCTCCATCCGGTAAACATGCATACCTCTTTTGATGTTGTAACGTCGTCCCTGCGCACCACGAGTGCGACTCAGAACAAGGTGTTGCCTCCTCCTGTGGGTCCTAGAGGCTGTAAATCTACCGCTGCCCCCTCGTGGGGTTTGGGCGACCCTCCATCTATTGCTGCAGCAACTTTCCCACAACCATGGGGGACACAAGTCCCCAACCCCCAGCCGGAGAAGCAACAGCTTCCTCAGACACCTCTCCCTCGGAAGGGGTCCTTCGGGACGCTCCATTCTGCGAATTCCCAGGGTGTGCTAGGGGATCCCAGCCATTGACTGAAGGATCTGAAACCTGCTGGTCGAAGGGCTTCTGGCTCTTCGAGGGTCCCTGATGCCACTTCCGGGAAGCCCTCCCAGCCATTCACACCAAAGGGCCAGAGAGAGGGAATGAAGAAGAATAATAAGACTAAGGGCACTTCAGTGGCTCGAAAGGGATGCTCACTCACATCTTTGGCCTCTGAAGATGAGGTGGAGATATTTGCGTCCCCGTGGATCTCGCCTTCCCAAGATCGCCAGAACCCATGGTTCTCGATCCTGCGGATTCTGCGGAGTTGGCAGCAGGTGCCCCTGCTTAGTAAGCATTTCACCCCCTAAATTATGGCTATTCAGCACGCTGCAAAAGAGATCTTGCAGTGGAATTGCAGTGTTTTTTTCCGCCATCCGGCTGAGCTGCTGCTTTTACTCTGCCACTTCTCTGCGATCTGTCTAGCCATGCCCTCCGAGGCTATCGGGGCCTTTTTAAAAACTGAACCGTCTATGACAGAGTTTCCGACGGTGTCTGTGTCTATGTACATGCCTCTGTCTCTAGTGCTGCTATGCTGCTGTGCATCTAGAGGCAGTCGCTGTTTGGCTCCGGGTATTACAAGATTTTACCATCTGCTCTGTCTACCTTCCACCAGATGATGCCGTATCTCCCGTAGACAAACCTCCCCCACCCTCAAACCCACCAAACAAAACAAGAATACATGTAACAATGCAAGCCAAAGAACTTATAAGTATGTTAACACACATACAGACAATAATAAAAAAAGACAAACAAATCCAGCCAGGCTACAGAAATGGCGAGTTTTTGTAAAAAAAAAAAAAAAAAAAAGTGTAATTAAAAGTAGCGACAGCATAAGCAGCAAAAATAGACGAAGATTACTCACCAGGCGAAGGAGCACAGGTGTGACAGCAGCACAAATAAATAGAACACACACACACACACACACACACACACACACAAACGCTGGTTTCGCAGCCTAGCTGCTTCGTCAGGCAGAAGGGAAGGAGAGGGAAAAGGAAATGACGAGAGTTTAAAGGAGTGGGTAAGGAGTCATTCCAATCCCGGGACAGGAAAGACTTAACCTTGGGGGGAAAAAAAGGAGGGTAAACAAATACACACACACACACACACACACACACACACACACACACACACACAAACGTCCACACATTTACACAGACACAAGTACACCTAGGCAGACATACTGTAGAAAACCTGTGTGAGTGTGTGTGTTCTATTTATTTGTACTGCTGTCACACCTGTGTTCCTTCGCCTGGTGAGTAATCTTCGTCTATTTTTTTATATATAATTTTTCCTGCTAGGGATTTTTTGTCTAAACATCAACATGTGAAGAGGGTAATATAAAAATGTGAGTAATCTCAATAGTTCATTTTATTCAGAATAAAATAAACCTGTAGCATGAGAACTGTTCATGGTTGAATAGAGTATAAGAAATCACACAAAAATTTGAAACAAAAAATATTTCCTGTACAGTTGATCACTGAAGTTGCTTTGAAATAAAGCAAAACACATCTAGTCTGAATTAGACTTAATTTTTACTGTTGCAAAAGACAGTAGTCTAACCAATACAAACTGGATAAATCAACAAATCGCCAGTTTTGCCCCAAGGTTCATTTATTGCTATTTCCAAATTCCTTTTTTTCTCAATTTAATATTGTTGCTTGCAACATTAAACTTTTAGATATGAAATATCAGTATACTTCATTTTATATCTGAAAAATTAACAGATTCAGTTTAGTTATAATTAATTAATTAATGCATCTTTCTTAAACAATCAGTTTTCATACTTCGGTGAAGCTTTAAATGGAAACAATATTTCCAGACATTCTAGCAAGTTATTATCTGGTGAAGTTATACTGTTGGAAATGAAGTGCTGAAATATGGCAACAGTTTGGCATAGTGGATAAAGTGTTAACACTGAAACAAAGGGTCCTGGCATCGTGACCCACCCTTTCTCAAAATTTTAATTTGAATATATAGTTCTAGTACCTTATAGATGTATTGAGAAATAATGTTCTTTAAGTGTTTATGTACAGTGTAAACGTGTGGCTGGAGTCAGTTCATTTTGTGCTCTTGTAGGTGTGTGACAAGTGCAGAGTAAAAACAAGTATTTGTTAACCAACTAGCCACGCTCCTCAGGGGCACAGCATTAATTTGCTGAGTACGGGCATGGCGAACCCGGGGCCCTGAGTCGTAGGCTGTGTCGCGCCAACTGTCCACTACACTGTAACTTCTGTGCGTGCTTCAACGACCATCGTTCCCGGCGTGACGGTGGGACGTTGTACATTTCAGAGCCTGGGGATCTTGCCTTAATCGCCCGGGTCGCAAGGACATTACATACCTCTATAAAAAAAAAACTCAATCTCAATGTGTGCTATGTGCCGAGGAAATGCATGGCTTTTGAGGTTGAACAGTCACTAGCGAGCAACCTCTGAAGAACCTGCCGCACCTCAGTTGTATAAGTCTTACCCAGGCAATCGGGGCTCTGCCTGGGTGGACCTTTATTTCCCTAGCTGCTCATGGGATGAGAATAAAATGAGCAATTAATAGCGTGGGCGGTCGCAAAAATGCTGTTTCTAAGCTTGGAAAGTCTGATTTTGATGCTACAGCTTATGACCCTAAGTCGTTCCCTTCCCTAGCTACGCCATGAGAAGAACGCAATGCTTTAAACCGTTCCGATCCATACTCGCCGCGATACCTTGGTTTTTTTCAGGACTGATGGAGACACTTTCTTGTCCACCAAGCCGCAGTTCTTCATTGAACTCCTTGAAGACAAGTATGGTGAGGTGGCGTCTTTATCAAAAATGAGAAGTGGGGCTGTTCTGATACAGACGGTGTCCCCAGCCCAGTTCAGGGCATTATTGGCCTGCGACAAGCTGGGTGATACTTACGTCCTGCCCCCTATGACGTGCTTCAGGTGCTGGAAGTTCGGGCATATGTCCTCCCAGTGCACTTCCAGCCCCACGTGTAGGGAATGTGGACATCTATCTTATCTGGATGCTCCATGCACCCCACCTCCCGTCTGTGTGAACTGTAACTGGCTACATACAACGTACTCTCCGGATTGTACAGCTCTACACAAAGAATGGAAAATAATGGAAATCAAGACCTTGGACCAGCTATCATACAATGAAGAAAGAAAGAAATATGATCGGCTCCATCCGGTAAACATGCATACCTCTTTTGATGTTGTAACGTCGTCCCTGCGCACCACGAGTGCGACTCAGAACAAGGTGTTGCCTCCTCCTGTGGGTCCTAGAGGCTGTAAATCTACCGCTGCCCCCTCGTGGGGTTTGGGCGACCCTCCATCTATTGCTGCAGCAACTTTCCCACAACCATGGGGGACACAAGTCCCCAACCCCCAGCCGGAGAAGCAACAGCTTCCTCAGACACCTCTCCCTCGGAAGGGGTCCTTCGGGACGCTCCATTCTGCGAATTCCCAGGGTGTGCTAGGGGATCCCAGCCATTGACTGAAGGATCTGAAACCTGCTGGTCGAAGGGCTTCTGGCTCTTCGAGGGTCCCTGATGCCACTTCCGGGAAGCCCTCCCAGCCATTCACACCAAAGGGCCAGAGAGAGGGAATGAAGAAGAATAATAAGACTAAGGGCACTTCAGTGGCTCGAAAGGGATGCTCACTCACATCTTTGGCCTCTGAAGATGAGGTGGAGATATTTGCGTCCCCGTGGATCTCGCCTTCCCAAGATCGCCAGAACCCATGGTTCTCGATCCTGCGGATTCTGCGGAGTTGGCAGCAGGTGCCCCTGCTTAGTAAGCATTTCACCCCCTAAATTATGGCTATTCAGCACGCTGCAAAAGAGATCTTGCAGTGGAATTGCAGTGTTTTTTTCCGCCATCCGGCTGAGCTGCTGCTTTTACTCTGCCACTTCTCTGCGATCTGTCTAGCCATGCCCTCCGAGGCTATCGGGGCCTTTTTAAAAACTGAACCGTCTATGACAGAGTTTCCGACGGTGTCTGTGTCTATGTACATGCCTCTGTCTCTAGTGCTGCTATGCTGCTGTGCATCTAGAGGCAGTCACTGTTTGGCTCCGGGTATTACAAGATTTTACCATCTGCTCTGTCTACCTTCCACCAGATGATGCCGTATCTCCCGTAGACCTCTGCCTTGGTCGTCCAACTTCTCCCACCCTTTCTTCTTTTGGGGGATTTCAATGCCCACCACACTCTGTGGGGTGGCACACAGACCTCGGCCTGGGTAGGGAAGTTGAATCTCTCATGTCAGAGCAGAATCTCTGCCTTCTCAGCACCGGTGCTCCTACCCAATTTAGCACAGCACATGGTACTTATTTTGCAATAGACTTGTCTGTCTGCAGCCCTGGTCTCCTTCCACATCTTACCTGGAGGGTCCATGACGACCTTTGTGGCAGTGACAATTTTCCTATCTTCCTGTTGCTCCCACAGTGTTCGCTTGCCAACCGTCTGCCTTGCTGGTCCCTCCGTAGGGCTGACTGGCCAGCTTATTCATCAGCTGCTGTGATCTCCTCTTCCCTTCTACATCTACACCTACATAGATACTCTGCAAATCACATTCAAGTGCCTGGCAGAGGGTTTATTAACCACTTTCATAACTTTTCTCTACCATTCCATTCACTAATAGTGTGCGGGAAGAAAGAACACCTAAATCGTTCCGTTTTTGATCTGATTTCTCTTATTTTATTGGGATGGTCACGTCTCCCTAAGTAGGTGGGTGCTAGCAAAATATTTTCACATTCAGAACTAAAAGTCGGTGATTGAAACTTCGCAAACAGATCACGCCGCAATGAATAACGTCTTTCTTTTAATGGTTTCCACCCCAATTCGTGCAACATTTCCGTGACGCTTTCCCCCCCATAACATGATAGAACAAAACGAGCTGCCCTTCTCTGAACCTTCTCAATGTCTTCTGTCAATCCCACCTGGTGAGGGTCCCACAAGGGGCAACAGTACTCCAGGAGAGGACGCACAAGTGTGATGTAGCCAGTCTCTTTGGTGGAGCTGGTGCATCTTCGAAGCATTCTGCCGATGAAACGTAACCTTTGGTTCGCCTTCCCCACAATATTTTCTATGTGTTCTCTCCAGTCAAAGTTGTTCGTAATTGTAACTCCTAGGTATTTGGTAGAATCTACGACCTTAAGGTTTGACTGATTATCGCGTAATTGAAGTTCAGCGGATTTCTTTTAGTTGGCATGTGTATTACTTCACACTTTTCTTTGTTTAGTGTCAACTGCCAATTTTCGCACCATGCAGAAATTTTGTCTAAATTGCTTTGCAGTTGCTTTTGATCCTCTGTTGACTTCACTAACCGATAAACGACAGCATCATCCGCGAACAATCTAAGGGAGCTATTCAGATTGTCTCCAGCTGATGTTGATGCTGCCATTCAGCAGGTCACAGAGGCCATCATTTCTGCAGCCGAAAACTCTGTCCCCACCACACCTGGTTGCTCCATCGCATGTCAATGCCCTGGTGGACACCGGAGATCGCTGAGGCCATCCGGGAATGTTGACGAGCACTACAGCGCCACCAACGCCACCCTTCTGTCGAACATCTTGTAGCCTTCAAGTGTCTCTGGGCACGGGCACAGCGACTGACCCAACAAAGTAAGAGAGCCTCCTGAGAGAAGTACGTCGCCTCTTCGGGCACCGCCCACCGACGGGAATTCCATGCCTCAGTGTTCAGGGTATGCTCTGTATTGACCCTGTTGCCATCGCTGAGCACCTGTTAGATCATTACGCACACATCTCAAAGACTGCTGCTTATGGTGCGGACTTTTGAGCCCTTAAAGAGCGAACAGAGAGCCATCAGATTTCCTTTCAAACGCGATGTTGGAAACCATACAACATCCCATTTATTGAGTGGGAGTTTGAAAGTGCCCTTGCTGCAGGCCCAGAAACCTCCCTGGACCCCTTCGCATCCACAGTCAGTTCCTCCGACACCTATCAGCGGACTCCAAGCGTCAACTTCTCACTCTGTTCAATTACATTTGGCTTGAGAGTGTTTCCCCATCCTATTGGTGGGATAGCATTATCATCCCGGTGATTAAGCCTGGGGCTAGCCTGGCTAGCCTGGTGGCTAATACTTACCTCCCGATTAGCCTCACGAGTGTTCCATGCAAGCTCCTGCAATGGTTGGTGAGTTGGAGGCTCATGTGGATCCTTGAGGACCGGGGACTCTTGGTGCCACAAGAAGGAGGGTTCCGCTATTGTCAATCTCGTGTCACTGGCCATCCGTACAGCATTTACTCTCCGTGAATACCTAGTTGCCGTCTTCTTTGACCTGCGGAAAGCATATGACACCACCTGGCGTCGTCATATCCTGTCTACGCTGTACGACTGGGGCTTCCTATGTTCATCATTGAGAACGTCCGCGCGTTGCGTTGTTTTGATGTTCATGTTGGTTCTTGTCTAAGTTCACCTCATTGTCAAGAGAAAGGTGTCCCACCGGGTTCTGTTCTTAGTGTCCCATTATTTTTAGTCGCTATTAATGGTCTTGCTGTTGCTGCTGTGGGGTCATCGGTTTCCACCTTGTTGTATGCCGATGACTTCTGCATGTATTTTAGTTCCACCAGCATCGGTGTTGCTGAATGTCGGTTGCAACTGGCCATTTGAAAGGTGCAGTCATGGGAGTTTGCCCACGGTTTTCAGTTCTCTGCACCGATAACCTGGGTAATGCATTTCTGCCGATGTTGGGCAGTACACCCGGAACCCGAACTTTATTTAGCTGGAGACCTGCTGCATGTCGAAGAGAGACACAAATTTCTAGGCATGTTGTTTGACAACCGTCTCACCTGGGTGCCACACCTTCGCCAGCTGAATCGAAAGTGCTGGCAACACCTCAACATCCTACGTTGTCTCAGCCATACTGTTTGGGGAGCCTCATGCTCAACGCTCCTGCAACTCATTCATTCGCGCCTAGATTATGGCTGCATAGTTTGATTCGGCCTCGCCTTCACCACTGCAGGCATGGGACCCAATTTTACATCGTGGTCTCCGTTTGTCGACCGGGGCTTTTCGCACAAGCCCTGTGACAAGTGTCCTCGTCGAAGCTGGGGTCCTCCCACTGCGGTTCCATAGGCATCATCTGCTAGCTTCCTACGTTGCCCATATTCAGGCCTCGCCCTTCCACCCAAACCGCCGGCTTCTTTTTCCAGATGCTTCACTCCCTATTCCTCCACGACGGCCCAGGTCGGGTTACCTGATCTTAGTCAGTGTTCATACCCTTCTTCCGTGCCTCGCAGCCTATTCACTCCCTACCACTCTCCACTATTCCTTTCAAACCCCTCCTTGGTCCATTCCTCATTTGCAGCTTCGTCTGGATCTGTCGCATGCATCGAAGGCCTCAGTTTTCCCAGTACATCTCCGTCACCAGTTTATGCAACTCCTTGAGTCGTTCCGTGCTGCAGAAGCCATTTACACAGATGGTTCCAAAGTAGATGACTGTGCTGGGTATGTGTTTCTTCATGACAATCAAGTGGAACAGCATTCTTTACCCCATGAGAGTAGCATTTTCTCCACCTAGCTGGTTGCCATTCTCAGAGCTCTGCAACACCTCAAAGCTTGCCCCAGGGGGTCATTTGTCATCTGTACTGACTTCCTGAGTGGCTTACTAGTGATCGACCAGTATTTCTCTCGCCACCCAATAGTGCGGTTGATCCAGGATACTGTCTACTCTCTATGCCGATTGGGCCATTCTGTGTTCTTTGTGTGGATCCCGGGTCATGTCGGCATACCAGGGAATGAACATGTTGATCGATTGGTCAAGCAGGCCACTATGGCACCACCTGTCAATATTGGCGTCACGGAACCAGATGTTAAACTGGTGTTGCACCAGAAGGTGCGCGAGGCTTGGAGCACTGAGTGGGCTATGGAGAATGCACCGAATGAGCTTCGGGTAGTGAAGCTGTCCACAGCTCTGTGGAAATCTTCACTGTGGCCGATCCGCCAAGAGTCGGTTATCCTCTACCACCTCCGTATTGGGCACACATGATTAACCCACGGTTATCTCCTTTGCCGTGAGGCTTCACCCGTGTTTAGATGTGTTGTAGTGTTGACAGTGGCCCATCTTTTGATGGACTATCCCCTTTTAGCCAACTTGCGGCAATTTTTTAATATCCAAGACGTGCTACCCTTAGTTTTAGGTGACGATGCCTCCATGGCTAACGCAGTTTTAGGTTTTATTCGTACAACTGGATTTTACGACTCCATCTAGTGGTGGGTGCTAGAGCCTGATCTCTTCATGAAAAGGTAGAGAAAATGATGAAGGATGACGTCATGTCTGTTAACTACAGTAAACTTAATAAGGTAACCAATTACAATGTTTACCTCTTCCACTAATTGGTAGGTATATAGGGATAGCTGAGAGAAACTACTTAACTACAGAACTGGATTGTATGTAAGGCACTAAGTTTTTCTCAACCATGGGGTTTTAAATGAATTTAAAATGATCACATTCAGCCTCTGTAATGCACTGACTTCCAAATGGATGACAGTTTTTTTATGCCACCTCAAGTGGACAAGGTGTCTTTGGTACTTAGATTGCATTATAATATTCTCTGAAACTTTTGAAGAAAGATCTGGAGTTCTCATACAATGTAGCCTAAAATTTAATCCAAGAAAATGTCTATTTGGAGCAAAGAAAGTCAGATCATTTGCAAGAGATTGATGAAGATAGTGAACGTCTTGGTGCTCTCCATGGTATCTCTGATGAACAGGAGGATATCAAGCTATAATAAATGATCCATGTGTTGAATTGATCAGACCATGTGAAAGAAGAATTTAAGATACTTCCTGGATTATTTTACAAGAAAAAATTCAACCCATTTGGAAACAGGTGGCTATTAATGATTCCTAAACACACATGCTTAAAGGTTCTACAGGAATTCCACGATTCACCTGAGTCTGGTCATTCAGGATTTATAAAAATTTACGACAGAATCTGCAAGAGGTTTTGCAACCCAGCATTATTTAGGAGTATTCGTCACTGTGTGTCGCTAGTCTTAAGAGTGAGGTATTCGCAGGACAGTGTGTGCCAATTACGCCACCTGAGACACCTTTGCACTGTGTTTGCCTTCACCTTCTTGGACAATTTCCAACTTCTGTTAGTGGCAATAAATGAATTATTGTTTTTACCGACCATCTAATCCAATGTGCTATTTGAAAATCTGTGAAAACTGCCAATGCATCTAAGGTAGAAAAATTAATCATGGAAGACATTGTAATGAAACATGGAGTGCCAAGATCTGTAATTACAGATTGAGAATAGGTTTTTCAGTCAAGACTTGTGACAGATAAACTGTTGGTGCAACTTGACACACTCCATGACTACCTACCATTCTCAAAAAAAAAGTGGGCTCAGTGAATGTCTCAATAAGACATGGGTGACATGCCGTTCATATGTCTGCATTGAGCAGACCAACTGGGGTTAGATATTATCTTTCCTAATGTTCGCCCACAACACTGCAAAACGAGAGACCACTGGGTATATGCCATTCTTCTTGGTACATGGTTGTGAAGCAACAAAAATGATAAACACTGTCTTTTCAGTGCAGGCTCAGGACATGGATGATAATTGTATCAGTCAGCTATTAACCAGTGTGGAGGAGGCGTGGCAGTTAGTTCGAATCCATACTCTGTGAACTTAAGGATTGTCAAAGGTATGATGTGAGCCATCACCTTGTTCTCTTACAGCTCGTAATCTTGTCTGGATCAGCACTCATGTTCAGAAGGTTGGCTTATCTAAGAAGCTGCTCAGACATTACTTTGGGTCATACAAGGTCACAAGACAGCTATCTGATGTTACTTATGAAGTTGAAGACGGTGACCCCTCCTTGTTCTGTGAATGAAGACATATGTAAGAGCCCATGGATCAGGATAAAATTTGAAATTCCATCTCAGCTCGACCAGATAAGTCAATGAAACTGGTAATGTTGCCATACGTTAGTGATGTCCACCATTAAAATGGTGGAAGATGCAGTATGCAGGGCCGCTAACTTGTTCCCTTAGTAAAACAAAATGAACATCAAGATGGTGTTCTCTTAAGGAGCGAGCAATAATGCAAAGAAGCACTGAAAGAAGCTTATTGCTTACTGTTTGACACTTAGGCGAAGGGTCAAGAGTTTGAGACCCACCCTTTCTGAACATGGATGTACTGAGAAATGTTGTTCTAGGATTTTCAGTGAGTGTATATATACTCTTTAAATGTTCGACCTGAGTCAGTTCATTCTGTGCTCTTGTACATGTGTGACAAGTGCTTAATAAACCATTGCTGACTTCAAACCAGTGTTTGTTAATCAAGTAGCTGTGCCCAAATCATGTTTTAGTACAGAAGCATACTGACGTCAAGTTTTTAAATAAAAGTCTCTTTCTGCTATCATATCTTTGGGATGAAAACAAAATTACTGAGTTGATATTTTAATATTAAATGTGTTTTAATTGCATTTTCTCTTGATGGTTATTCTTGCTATCATCATTGCGATTCAGAGCCACCAAAATGTTTAAATGTATTAATCTATATCTATAAATGTGAATGTCTGTTCGGTGTACGTTTATCACGTCTGAATGACAAAATATGAAGAGCTAAAAATTTGTACAGTTACTAATGTCTACCCGAGGAAGGCTTTACACACGGTGATCTGCTAGCTATTTATCTATATATATATTAACGTGACTCTCTGTTTGGTGTACGCTTATCACCTCAGAACGACAAGACGCAGAGACTTAAATATTTGTACAGTAACTAATTTATACCTGAGGAATGTTTTAAGCACGAGTTTATAGCGATCTGATAGATATTTAATAATTTGAAGAATATAATGCGGAACAATAATTACTCTTTGAAAATTACATTTACTCTTTGAAAATTGTTTTATTGGTTGCATTGTTGCTTGAGGGTTGATAATGATAAAAGGGTCGAGTATATTGGGATGGAAAGTTATTGGTGTATATAAAATTCTATGTGTGTGTGTGTGTGTGTGTGTGTGTGTGTGTGTGTGTGTGTGTTTGTTTTAATATTTCGGTCTGCAGCGAAAATTACA
Source organism: Locusta migratoria (assembly GCA_026315105.1). Taxonomy (NCBI): domain Eukaryota; kingdom Metazoa; phylum Arthropoda; class Insecta; order Orthoptera; family Acrididae; genus Locusta; species Locusta migratoria. The sequence continues at coordinate 703,360,951 of CM048745.1, read as the reverse complement.
GAACGCAAATGAATGGTCTGTGTGTAATTGTTGTCCGAAGTCTCCCGTTGTACACCATACCAGTTACATGCTGATAGCTATAAGGGGGTGGAAGATATGGTGGTTGAAAGTCGTCAAATTATTAAAAAATTCAGACCGAAGGCCAGCGATGACATTTGCAACTCTGTAGCAAGGACGTTACATACAGCAAAACGTGATGCCACAGACCATATCTTTGGTCTGTGCGTGCTACAATGTCTTCAGCTCTTTCTCTTTAAGGATAAGCATACGAATAAGGAAACAGAAGAATAAATAAATAAAACAGTAAAAAAGAAATTTCTATCAATACATCTCTTTCAGAAAAATCGATTTGCCGCTTCGTGCATTACATCAAGCAATCGATCTGTGATATTATTACAATCATTGTTGTTGAATTTCTTGATTGGATTCTTCGAAACGAGTGCATTTTTATGTGTGATTTGATCTGCACTACTTACTTTCCTGATAATGTCGATTAAAAATGTTTGTTTCTAAAGAAGGTATTGTATTTCATTTCATCCATCAAAACCAGTCTCACAGCACACTACTGAAAGATAACTTTTCTATTGTAATCAACCAACACGTGAGTGGAGCTGCGGGTTTAAGCTAGTATTTTATAATTAAGAGTTTAATGAAATTTCTTCGCAACAGTGAACTTGTTTACAACTCCATTGAGTGCGGCGTAGATGTTTCATCAAATGGTGGCAGATGAAAATTTGTGCTTAGGAATTTCACACTTTTCGAGTGGTCTTGTTAACCATTACACTACCTGAAAACATTTCCAGGACCGACTCAAACCTCCATATGCTGCACTGGCTATGTACAAAACAGTAAACACCATGATTAAAAATGTCTAAATGAAGTAAAGGTGATACAACGTAGTATCCTATCTTGTTGTTTCCATTCTCCTACCTGCGGGTATACAGATAGGCTGCGAGCGCTATGGTATGAATGTTGCTTACTGCCGTGTACATAGTCATTGTGGCGTATAGAGGTTTGGGTTGGTCCTGGAAACGTGTTTAAATAGCACAATGGTTAATTTGATCACTAAGTGGGAAATCTGGGTTAGAGTCCTTGTCTGGCACAAATTTTCATCTGCCAACATTTGGTATAACATCTACACCTTATACAGTGGAGTTGCAAAAAATTCGCTATTGTGAATACATTTTGATAAAATTATATCAACCTCAAGAGAGTGTCATCATGTATGAATATTAAAAGTTTAACATTCAAAAGTACAATATACAAACACGAGGAAGGAGCAGGAATTGACTCCTGGCTGCAAAATTAGCAATCCATTGGCTTAGGCACTCCAATACGCCAATGTTAAATGTATTTTTGCTCAAAGTGTCTCTTTCTTTGCTAATACTGCAATTGGAAATGTTTGTGTGAGTTTTTTTCTCTTATCCTACGGCCTACCCAACGTGATATTTTAGGGTCTTAAAAGTTTCAACTACATAGTATTCTCAAACAGTTTGAGCCAAATTGATAATAACCCATCCTGTGATTTTCCTTCGTAAGACCATATTTGATGATAAATCTCAAACTGAAGTTTATAAGAATGATCAGTGTAGATAATAAAGTGGAATACTGAATTATTAAGTTCTCTCATACAGTAGATCAGAGCTTTCCAAACTGTGTGTCGACTAGTGGCTAAAGGGTTGCAATATTCAAAAGTAAGACAAATTTTAAAATGGTGGGAAAAAAATACAAAACATCTTTTTCTTCATTCCTTGTGTACTCAAAAATGCATTGTAGAAATTTAAATGCATTAAAAGTATAATTTGTTACAATTGAATCCTTATAATGTTAGTGAAAGGATATCTCATAAAACTGTGATTATTAGAAAGTGTGTTGCCATTAGAAAAAGTTTGGAAAGCTCCACTGTAGGTAGTGTGATAATGAATACCACAGTAGGCAGTCAGTTGATAAGAAATTGATGTATATAAGAAGGGACGTTAATAGGGACAAGGAATGTAACTAAAGAAGAAAATATTAGAAGAAATACAGCATACAGTGAAAAGGGGAAATCGTTGTGGAGTGTGTCCACCTTTCACCTTTATGACAGCTATGAACTATGCTGGGTCAGTGTGGTAGACTGAATGTTTGTGGAGCAATGGCAGCCCATTATTTCTGCAGAATTCAATTAATATAGTTTCACATTCAGCTGTTTTTTAACTGAACCATGTTCTAACTGCATAAATTCACCCCTGTAACATAAACCAACATTTCTGTACTTCACTGTTGCCATTAAACATGATGGCTAGTAATTTTCTTCAGTTATTCACGTAATCCAGACCCTCCTTTCTGATTATGACATGTTATAACATTACTCATCACTCCAACTGACTTGTTTCCAGTCATTTGCTGTCCTGTGGCATTGTCCTTCACATCACATCTACGAAACATACTAAAATGAGTGTCAGATGAGGAGCTGTTTGACTGTTGTAACCCATTCTTTTTAACTCCCTCTGCACAGTCGTTGAGGTAGCTGCAATGCTGGTAACATTCATGAGTCAATCTCTTAAATGATTTCACGAATTAAGAACATCCTCCAGAATGCTGAACAAAGAAAAACTATTTCTTTTCTAAGGTGAAAGTAATTTTGATTGTGTTTAAATCGGTTTGCTGTTAATGATAAAGTCCATCTCCCCCCCCCCCCTCCCTCCCCTTGGCAAATGAGAGAAAAGCTGTGTCCTACGTGAGTGACAGCGTGCAACATCCAGCTACACAATGCTGCAGCTACAACCGGTGACGTTTGACGACGTGGCAGTGTGTCCTACATGAGAGTGACAGCTTCTTGCTACAAGATGGCTGCTAGGACTGATCAGCTGTTTCTAAAATTTGGCACACATAAACAGTAGAATACTGATAGCTCCAGAGTAGAGCAATAAAATTTTATTTGGTGTGGGGAATAAGACAAAACAAGAGCACTGTTCATTAAATTTACAAAGCGAAGAATATTCGTGGACTATTTCATTCATAACTTCAAATATGAAAATATACTGAAGATCACCAACTAAATTATTCGAAAATACTTCGATAAGTACAGATACTATTGACTATGTCGTCAATGAGTTTTTCTTTTATGACTGCAAACCATCTGTAACTGAATAAGTACGAAATGAGTCTTATTAGAAGGATTTTATTAAATTATGTAGGCCTAACACTAGTAAATTTTGGTAGTAGTCGACATAGCATTGAGGTACCATTTTGTGCTATGAAGATATAAGTTTTATGATTGCTGGTTCATTTCCCGTTCCATCTTGTATTTTAATTCCTTTAACTACAACCACTTTCACCTGTTATTTGTGAAAAGTTTATACATATTCTTGTAACAGAGCACCGCAAATTATTTTTTTTTAAGTTTATGTCAATACAGTTTATCTTTAGAGACACACATATACCACTGTACCAAACACATTGATTTCCTAATGAAACTTTATATTGAGATATTTTACTCCGTAACACAATTTTACATGCTTCTGTTTGACATCCTAGTGTTCTCTTTCTTAGGAGTAAGTTTGTTTTAACTGTCAAAGATTTGCAAATGCATAAAGGACACAAATACGAGTTATTGTTCAAAACACACATTCACCACTCAGAATCAAAATTCAGAAGACTGACATATTGGAAACAATTTAAAAAATTAACTTCAGTCGTCTATAAACTCCAAAGGAAAATTTACAAGCTAGTTCTTTTAGGATGCTTCTTATTAAAAATCAAAATTCTTCATTATATGTACAACTTCAATTTTATATTCTGTTATTTTAGAAATGGTTGCAGTTTGATAAACCTCATAGATAATTTGCTTGCGGAATTCTTGCGACCTCCTGTATAACCTATACAAGCAGATGATTCTTAATGTGCCTCGCCACTTTGTTGTGCGTGTGACAATGTCAAGATTCAAGTGGGTTTGAATCTCAAATTTCACTCGTTACTGTGTCTGTCACTTGGCACTGCAGATGTCGCTCACACAGGACAGACCCGTAACCAACATGCGATTGAGATTTGTCGCTTGAAGCTACTTGCAAAACTCCAATCGCCAACATTCTCCTCCGAATGGGCAAAAATAACGTTGACTCCCACTTACATAGGTAGAAATGATCATCAGAATAAAATAAGAGCAATCAGAGCTCGAACAGAGAGATTCAGGTGTTCTTTCTTCCCGCGCGCTATTCGAGAATGAATGGGAGATAAATAGTATAATTGTGGTTCGATGAACCCTCTGCCAGGCACTTAAATGTGATTTGCAGAGTATCCCATGTAGATGTAGATGTTGAAGTTGTTGCGTGCTTTTGTTGCTCACATAGGACATGGCCTAATTGAGCATAGAGGTACTTCCTTTGGTCTATTGAATTAAGACATTTAGAAGAATGTGACTGAACACATTAGTGATTACTTTATTTTTCATATCTATCACATTTTGTCTTCTGGAACTAACTCCAATATTCTATAAAAGACTGTAACAAAAACTGTGTGTGTGTGTGTGTGTGTGTGTGTGTGTGTGTGTGTGTGTGTGTTGAGTTTGGAGGGAGGGGCAGGGGGCAAATTCAGTGTATGGTCACCATTATCTAGTATTTAAGGATGAAATGATCACAAGCCACCTTTAGATTGCAGAACCGATATGAGTTGAAGTGTGATATTGGAAATTGGAACCCCCTTTTTCTGTGTTTTTTTTGTGTTGGACTGACTGATCTATAGCATTTTGCATAGGGTTAGTTAGTTTAAAAGGTGAAAATTTGCTTGAGTGTTGTTTATGTCCACACCATGTTTAAAAACACTTTTCATCATAAAAGTTAAAATGGCAAAGTAAATTGAGAAAATTTTCATTATCTAATGGACAGCTGTTGGACTAATACTGTGATGCCTATTATGTACATATAACATGGGTAAAATCTAATAATGGAATGTCCAGGTTGGAATTCAGCGATACAATCAGCACAGTTTACAATTCACTGCAAGAACATATGACAAGCTAGCCCCCTCTCCCTCCCCCTCCCCGCCCCCACACGCACACATCAAATTCTCCCTCTACCACCAGTAACCAGCCCCAAAAGAGCACTTCCGCTGTAACTCAGTACTACCGTGGACTGGAATAACTAAACTGCATCCTTCACCAAGGTTTTGATTTTCTATCCTTGTGGCCAAGATCCTTCCCAACCGTCCTTGTTGTGGCACCCTTCCCACCTCCATAACATCATAGTCTATTCCTGTGCTACCCCAAACCCCAGCCCCTGCCACAGGGATCATATCCTTGTGTAAGATCTTGCTGCAAGAGCTGTCCAATTCACCCACTCAGCACTTCTGATCGATCAGAGTCCAGGCCACCTGTGAAAGCAGCCATGTACCAAATGTGCTGCAATCACTGAACAGCTGTCTCTATTGGGATGACCACTAATCTGTTGTCCATTAGGACGATTGGCCACTGCCAAACTGTGGCCAAACACAAGGTAGATCACCCTGTGACACAAAGATGCAGCAGAACAAATGCCTACTTTCAATGACTGCTTTACAGCCCAGCCCATCTGGATCCTCCCACCTACCACCAGCTTTTCTGGACTACACAGATGGTAGTTATCCTTGCAGTAAATTCTACAATCCTGAAATTATTATTTTGATTTCCTCCCCCCCCCCCTCCCACTGCATCCCCACTCTCCATTCCTTAGCTGCATCTTGCTCCACCCATCTAGTATGTATGTGCTCCATAAGGATGTGCAGTATCCATCACCACCACCGTGATGCAACCTCACTGTCACCCCTCTCCTTCTGACCCCTCACTGCAAAGTGTGATTTGGAGTGTGACAGCCACAGATAACAGTTTTGACTATGAAGCGTACCTGTTTCATTGTGTGAATGCTGTACATTCTGAAGGATAGCTTAAATTTTGTATGTGTGTGTATTTTTTTATGTGCTTGTCGCAGGTATTTGTGGTGAGTTGTACACTGTCTTTATGAAAAATGCTAAAAAGTAGCTGAGGTGTTGTCTGTGTAACTTTGAGCTGGAGAAGAAACATACTAAACTAATTATGTTGGTAGAATGGTAACTGCTAATAATGATAAAGGATAAATCACTTCATTTGTTCTCTGTCCAACTTCTTTTCTTTCTACAGTATGTCTGCCTAGGTGTGTTTGCGTGTGTATATGTGTGGGTGTGTGTATTTGTTTAGCTTCCTTTTTTCCCCCTCAAGGTAAGTCTTTCCTCTCCCGGGACTGGAATAACTCCTTACCCACTCCCTTAAAATCCTCATCCTTTCCTTTTCCCTCTCCTTCCCTACTCTGCCTGAAGAAGCAACTAGGTTGCGAAAGCTTGAATATTTGTTAGTGTGTGTTTTCATTTGTGTTTTATGTGTCTATCAACGAGCCTGTGCTTTGGGTAAATCAAACAATCTTTATTTTTATACACACTTGTATAAAAATGTAGATTTATTGGGCTTTAGCTTATTTCAATAAAATCTGTGTTATGATGTGATAAAACTAGAGACATTTCGGCTTTGGCTAATCTTGCAGGCAGTCTTTTGCCACATGTTAACCATGTCCCATTTGCAGCACAACATTTTATGAGGATGAATAAGATTTTAACAAGTGGTGGTTATGATTTGGTGTTAATTGTGATATGGTGTTTTCTGTAGATAGCATTTCACAACCTACATTGGTATACTCGGGCGGCTACATGTTTTTTTTTTTTTAATTTTTTTTATTTTTTTATTGTTACTATCTTTGTTGTTGTTATAGCTATCATAAGTACAAAGACTATTATTAATGCAGCTCTCTGTGTTGATTTATCCTGTGTGTCACTACAATGTACATTTATGTGAACTTATTAGTTTCAGTATTTAGGCTTTGCCCATTCTCACACTCCCTCTACAAATTTTACCGTCTCCACTTAATCATCAAACAGGTGATCCTTGATGCCTTAATATCCTAACTACCTGATTATAAGACAAAGTTTTTTCCCCCATATTTGCCATTTATAAAATGCAGGATTGTCTTCCTGCTGGATTAGCTCAAGTCATCATTTTTATGTTATGTAATTGGTCCAGTAAAGGTTTTATGTATCAAAGTAGCATTTCCTCTGAGTTTAGTACACCAAACCGTAGTAAAAACGACACATTTTTAGATGTATTTAATGTGGTGTATTATTGGAACTGCATTCTTTTGTAGAATGCAACTGAAAAACAAGCACGGAATTATATAATTTCGTAGGCTTCCACGGTCAGTGTAATTTTGAATATAACAATTCTAGGTGTTAGGCCGTGTCATTGTTTAAAACACAAGTAAATGAATTGCCGACGTTTCGAATGGTCCTCTTCGGGGCGGTTAACTGTTGGATGCTGCTGAATATACCCCTTATATACTGAGAGTTTTTCGGTTATCTAATGCCGACGTCATGCATCTAAGATGGTGATTGGCTGGCAGTAGCGTATCAGCAGACTCTTACGTTTGCTACCCAGTGAGAGATTGGTAGGCAAAATCTTAGGTCTGATTGGAAGGCAACAGCCAATCAGCAACTAGCATCTAGGGGACGGTGCTTCCTGCTGCGAACGTTCAGGCTGCGCATCATTTCTACTGTGGCCGCAGTTTATACTGCAGTACCGGGTCAAGTGGAGCCGCAGGCTGGCGCACACATGCGGCCCACTGGGCAGGGACTGCCAGCAGCCACATCGAAGGTAACTTATAGCCATCCTACCTATTCATGTTGTTAGGTCTTTTAATTATTTCAATGGCTTCTCTTATTTTGCGTTGTTGCATCCACGTTTCCCGAGCAAGTACGCGAGGTTCTCGGAAGTTAATATTACCGCTGCATTCCTTCTGGTGTTCTGCCACAGCTGACTTGTCCCAATCGTATGTAACGTTCATGTTCCGAAACTCGAGTGCTGATGGGTCTCCCAGTTTCACCAATATAGACTTGGCCGCACTCACATTGGAGTTCATAAACGCCTGCAGTGTGGAGGGAATTTATGGGATCCTTTGTGGGCCTCATCAGGTCACGGATTTTGCAGCCACTCTCGAAAATCGGTTTGATTCCTCCTCGGATAAGGACCTTGCCTATACGTTCGCTGACGCCTCTCACATAAGGTAGACGAGCTATAGGAAGCGTTTCTTCTGTGTCATTGCCTATCTTGTCTTCCTTGTACCTCATAAATTTTATGAACAAACAGATGGCGTGGCTATGGGTTCTCCCATTTCGCCTGTAGCAGCTGACATATTTATGGAAGCCTTTGAACAGACAGCACCAAACACTGCACCGCTACGCCCACACTGTTGGTTGAGGTATGTGGACAACACTTTCGTCATATGGCCGCATGAAGAAGCAGAACTTACACAGATTCCACCAACACCTCAGCAGCCTGCACAAGAACATACAGTTTACGGTGGAGACCGAAACTAATGGAGCTATTCCTTTTCTGGATGTCGAAGTGTACAGAACATCTAACGGTACACTAGGACATAGAGTCTATAGGAAGCCAACACACACCAATAGGTACCTGCATGCAGATTCTCATCATCCAACACAGAAGAACACTGCATTGCATACACTGACAACATGAGCTCACAGGATTAGCGATGCTGACTACTTACAACAAGAACTGAGTCACCTGAAGACAACATTCCATGAGAATGGATACAGCAACAGGGCCATACAACAAGCTATGAGGGACAAGGAAGACAAGATAGGCGATGACGCAGAAGAAACGGTTCCTGTAGCTACTCTACCTTATGTGAGAGGCGTCAGCGAACGTATAGGCAAGGTCCTTATCCGAGGAGGAATCAAACCGATTTTCGAGAGTGGCTGCAAAATCCGTGACCTGTTGAGACCCACGAAGGATCCCATAAATTCCCTCCACACTGCAGGCGTTTATGAACTCCAATGTGAGTGCGGCCAAGTCTATATTGGTGAAACTGGGAGACCCATCAGCACTCGAGTTTCGGAACATGAACGTTACATACGATTGGGACAAGTCAGCTGTGGCAGAACACCAGAAGGAATGCAGCGGTAATATTAACTTCCGAGAACCTCGCGTACTTGCTCGGGAAACGTGGATGCAACAACGCAAAATAAGAGAAGCCATTGAAATAATTAAAAGACCTAACAACATGAATAGGTAGGATGGCTATAAGTTACCTTCGATGTGGCTGCTGGCAGTCCCTGCCCAGCGGGCCGCATGTGTGCGCCAGCCTGCGGCTCCACTTGACCCGGTACTGCAGTATAAACTGCGGCCACAGTAGAAATGATGCGCAGCCTGAACGTTCGCAGCAGGAAGCACATCCCCTAGATGCTAGTTGCTGATTGGCTGTTGCCTTCCAAACAGACCTAAGATTTTGCCTACCAATCTCTCACTGGGTAGCAAACGTAAGAGCCTGCTGATACACTACTGCCAGCCAATCATCATCTTAGATGCATGACGTCGGCATTAGATAACCGAAAAACTCACAGTATATAAGGGTGTACATTCAGCAGCATCCAACAGTCAACTGTCCTGAAGAGGACCACTGCAGAGTGGTCGAAACGTCGGCAATTCATTTGTTAGTGTTTTAAAAAATGACGCGGCCTAACACCCAGAATTGTTTTATTAAAAAAAAGTACGGAATTGTTCATTTGATTAGCAAACAAATTAAATCTGCCTGATTTGCTTCTGTTAGTCAATCAGTGATTTTTCCAGCCACTCATTGTAGAACTGGTGAAAGAAACATAGTAACTGCTTTTAAGATTAGACCAGAGTGAATAACCCATCATCAGTGGCATCTGATAGAGGAGAAACAATTATATTAACATTGATTTCTACAAATAACTGCTGTATGTATAACAGTGGTATCATTTGCAGATGTGCAAGGAACTATATGTGCATACATACAACGCATCAACTGTCTGTTCAACAGCAGATATGTAAGTCTCCTTTCATAGCAACACCAATGTGTGCTATTTACTAAATCCTAACTATATCATATGTGATGATTATCTAGAATGCAAACAAGCAGGTGGATACCTACAACCCAATTATGTCTATGTTAAGGTTAGTTTGGATTAGATATAGCTTTTGTTTCAATTTATCTTTAGTGAGGAGATGCTCTTGGACGTAGAACATATTAAATGTTCAGTAGAGTTAGACGCATTTGATAATTCTTAGCCAATTGTAGCTACACACCATTATATAACAAAATTATACAACAATGGAAAATCCAAACTTAAACAACATATTTACAATGATTGTGTTACTGCACAAGATATGTACAGAAGTCAGATTGTACACAATATTAACATTCATTTTCATGATGATGATGATCATGATTATTATCACATCCTCATCATCAAAAGCAGCAGCATTGTCTGCAGTTTCCTGGCTGTATGAACCTCTCCACAGGTTTCTAACCTCCTACCACCCTTCTCTATGCACTCTTTCCCATTGTTTAGCTGTTTGTTGCATTTCTTCCTTCATTCCCACAATCTACCTCTCTCTTGGCTTTCCTCTTGGTCTCTTGCCCTCCATTTTTATCTCTTGTATCTTTCTTGGAATCCTGCCCCCCCCCCCCTCCCCCAATAGTCTTAACATGTTATTACCACCCCAGTCTTTACTCTCTCTTCTAAAATTTCATTTTCTACTCTGTCCCTTTTTGTCAGTTCTAATCAACTTCTCCAAAATTTCGTCTTGTACACCTGAATCCTGCTCACCTATTTCTTCTGAAAAACCAATGTTTCCAATGCAGGTGTGTGTATTGTAATATAATATTCTTTGTATATCACCTTTTTAATTTTCTGCGCTATGTCTCTGCTCCATACTAATTTTCTTATCCTCTGTGAGAACCCATGAGCCTGTGTTCCTATTTTGCTGACCTCCTGTCATTTCATACGCCTTTTTCAGTTACACTTCCCAGGAAGTTAAAATTGCCCACTTTCTTCAAAATGTATTCCCCTATCATTAATATGCTGCTACTCTTCTCTCATTCCTCCTTGTCACCATCCTAACTCATCTTTGTATTGAATTTCAACCATCATTTCTTCATCATCTCCTTCCATAAATTCAACCATTTCTTGATTTCTTCTCCATTACCCCACAGCATTACATCATCTACAAACACCATTGTTCTCATATTCCCTTCACCTACTTGCAGTCACTGCCACATTTGCCATTATCTTGTACATTACAGTGATGAAAGTTACGGGAGATAGAGAACTGCCCTGTTTCAGTCAATTCATCTTGTCTCCTCCTCCTCCTCCTCCTTCACAAGACTCTCACTCGCTTGATACATCACCTTTATTTTCCCCAGATTTTTTCTTCAAACTCTTTTTTTTCCATAGGGTTTCCACACTTTTTTTTTTTTTAATCCTGTCATGCACCTTTTCAATACCAACGAAAACTGTCACCAGATCTTTCCTATATTCATAGTGTTTCTCATAAAGCTGTCTGACACTAAAATCAGATCCATTGTAAATCTTCCAGGTCAAAACTCATGTCATTTCTCTCTGAAGGCTCAGACCCACTCTCTTTCATACCCTCTTTTCGCAAAATCTTCTAAGTTACTTTGCAACATGGCCATCAGTCTGATTCCAATATCAATCTAAAGCAATTTTCTGCTTCTCTTTTTGAATATACACACATTATTGTTGCTTTCATTGCCTTTATTGCTTTGTCTACTTCTGACAAAACTAGGTCCTCCTCGTTTTCCTCCTTATTTCCTCTTTATTCAGCATCCACTGTGCCTCTCTTCTTAGTCTTATTGATACCTTACAGAATCTGTTTACCCCATTTACTGGGCCTTCTCATCATTTTTCTTCACTCTTCTCTCCATTTCCTCTTCTCTTCTGTCAGCACTCTCTTTTCCCCCTTCTTCTCTTATTTGTATTCCTTCTTTGGTTCCACTGTTCTCTGCTGGAACTATGTCTGAAAGACCTTGTTCTTCATTCCACCCTCCTCTTTCACTTTGTCATTCCACCTTGATGTTTCTTTCCACCTTTTCCTAGTACCCGTTCTTTCTCTCACTCTTTCTATTGCTTCCATCATTGTTGTTTTGAACCTTCCCTTCTGGTCTTTATTTCATCACTTGGTAAGGCACTCTTCACTGTTTCTTGGAATTCCTCTCTGCAATTCTCTTCTTTCAAATTCCACACCCATATACTTCTTTCTTGTCTTTCTGTCCCCTTTCTTAACCCATCTGACAGTAACTACCAACAGCTGCTGATCACTATCCAAGACATCAGATGGTGTTATCTTGATATCTGTGACATTCTCTTTGTATCTTGATCATATTTCACATAGTCCACCACTAAAAAGTAACTGTATCATATTATCTTGTGTCCTTTCCTTTTACAAGAATGAAACATTTCTCTCTCTCTCTCTCTCTCTCTCTCTCTCTCTCTCCCCCCCCCCCTCAATCAGAAAATGAAACATACACATTCACACAACTGTACATAAACAACTACCATCTCCAGCCACACAAGCATCTAGACAATGAGTGAGGTGGGGAGTTGAGTGAGAAGGATGCTGGATAATGGTGGCAGTGGAAAGTTGTATGTTGCATGGTGAATTGTGAAGACTCTGATAGGTGGGAATGAGAGATACAGCATTGAATACAGTGAAGGGGTGGGAAGGGGGATAAAATTGAGTTGTAGAGGGATTTGAAGCAATAAAAATTCATAAACAAATAAATGAAATATCTAAATTAGCTAACATAATTTGTGGAACACTAACAAATACTATATCTAAAGTTAAATTTATGGGAGAACTATGTCAGTCATTTCAAATAAAAAATGGTGTTCGGCAAGGAGATGGATTGTCACCTTTACTGTTTTACTGTGGTCATCATCATCATCACCATCATCATCATTTGAGACTGATTATGCCTTTCAGCATTCAGTCTGGAGCAAAGTACCTCTAATAAAATTCCTCCATTATCCCCTATTCAATGCTAACATTGATGCCTCATCTGATGTTATGCCTTTTACTTCAAAATAATTCTGCACCGAATCTAAGTACTTTCTTCTTGGTCTACCTTGACTCCTCTTACCCTCCGCTGCCGAGCTCATGAGTTTCTTAGGTAACCTTGCTTCTCCCATGCGTGTAACATGACCCCACCATATCGGTCTGTTCGCTCTAACTGCTTCATCTATGGTGTTCATTCCCAGTTTTTCTTTGATTTCCTCATTATGGACATCCTCCTGCCATTGTTCCCATCTATTAGTACCTGCAATCATTCTTGCTACTTTCATATCTGTAACCTCTACCTTATGAATAAGGTAACCTGTATCCACCCAACTTTCACTCCCATACAACAAAGTTGGTCGAAAGATAGAGCGGTGCACTGCTAACTTAGGCTTGGTACTTACTTCCTTCTTGCAGAAGATAGTAGATCTTAGCTGAGCGATCACTGCATTACCTTTGCTGCACCTCGATTCCAGTTCTTTCACTATGTTGCCATGCTGTGAGAAAATACATCCCAGGTACTTGAAACTGTCTACCTGTTCTAACTTTGTTCCTCCTATCTGGCACTCAATCTGTTTGAATCTCTTTCTCGCTGACATTACGTTCATTTTGGAGATGCTGATATTCATATCATAATCCTTGCACCTCTGATCGAGCTCTGAAATATTAGTTTGCATATGTGAGACTGCTTATTTTGTTTTCACCTATTCTAATCCCGCCCTACCAGTCTACTGTTTTCAACATATGATCCATGAATAGTATGAACAACAGTGGTGACAGGTTAAAGCCTTGTCTTACCCCTGAAACTACCATGAACCATGAGCTTAATTTGCCATCTACTCTAACTGCTGCCTGACAAGTCTATGTAAAGCCCTTTAATTGCCTGCAAAAGTTTGCCTCCTGTACCATAATATTGAAGAACTGACAGTAGCTTTCTCCTAGGAACACGGTCATAAACCTTTTCCAGATCTATGAAACATAGATAAAATTCCCTGTTCCACTCATAGCACTTTTCCATTACCTGCCGTAGGCTAAAGATCTGGTCCTGACAGCCTCTAAGAGGCCTAAACCCACACTGATTTTCATCTAACTTGTCCTCAATTAATACTTGCACTCTCCTTTCAACAATACCTGAGAATATTTTGCCTACAACGCTAATTAAGGAGATACCTTGATAGTTGTTGCAATCTTTTCTGTTTCCATGTTTGAAAATTGGCATGGTTACCGCTTTCGTCCAGTCTGATGGAATCTGTCCCAATTATCACGCCTTTTCAATTATCCTGTGTAACCATTTGCGACCTGATATTCCACTGTATTTGACGAGTTCCGGCTTAATTTCATCCACCCCAGCCACATTATTGCACTGTAATCTACTGGCCATTTTCTCCACTTCCTCAAATGAGATCCTGTTTCCATCTTAGTTCCTATCTCATTCTACCTGAAAATCTGACACATCATTGAAAGTTTCACCTACATTGAGCAACTGTTCAAAATATTCCCTCCATCTGCTCAAGGCATCCACAGGATTGACTAGCAGCTTTCCTGACATGTCCAAACCACTTGTTATTTCCTTCTTCCCTCCCTTTCGAAGATTGCTAATTACGCTCCAAAATGGTTTTCCCGCAGCTTGGCACAGCTTGTTTCCAAAGTCTTCCCATGATTTCTGCTTGGATTCTGCAATTATCCGTTTGGCTATGTTTCTTTCTTCAACATAACTCTCTCTGTCTGCCTAATTTCTAGTATGGAGCCATTTTTGAAATGCCTTCTTTTTCTTTTTACAGGCTGCCTTGACCGTGTCATTCCTCCAAGCTGTCTGCTTCTTCCTGCCTTTACACACTACTGTCCCAAGCCATTCTCTAGCTGCTTCCAGTAGTGTGTCCCTGTACCTTGACCATTCCTCTTCTGGTGATTGTAAATCATTACATTCAACTAACTGGTACCTTTGCAAGATCATTGCTATGTATTTGTGCCTAATTTCCTTGTATTGAAGCTTCTTCACTCTTATCCTTCTGCCGGCTGCAGTGGCCGAGGTGACTGAGGCGCTCCAGTCACGGTCAGCACGGCCACTACGGTCGGGGGTTCGAATCCTCCCTCGGGCATGGATATTTGTGCCGTCCTAGTTCGTAAGTAGTTCATAAGTAGTTTGTAAGTTTTGGGACTGTTGACCCCGTAGTTAAGTCCCATAAGCTTAACAAACATTTGAATTTCTTATCCTTCTGCACATGGACCTGACTTTCTGCTCTTTTGGCCTCACAAAACCAATTTCACTGTAGATTAAATAATGGTCAGTATCATCAAAGAACCCCCTGAAAACGTGTGTCCTTGACTGTCTTCCTGAATTCCTGGTCTGTTATTATATAGTCAATGATAGATCTGGTTCCCCTTCCTTCCCAAGTGTACCGGTGAATGTCCTTATGTTTAAAGAAGGAGTTTGTGATAACTAAGCCCATACTGGAACAGAAATCCAAGAGCTGTTTTCCGTTCCTGTTGGCTGCTACGCTGAGGCGCTCAGTCTTGGCTTTGCAGCCATTGAGAATGGAGCTTCCGTTGGATGTTACCGCCAAATCCGAATTGCGCGTAGTTAATCGGTTATTGAATAGGCACTGCACCAATTGAAATCCATCGCCAGTTGACAAAAGTGTACGGTGAATTGAGAATAGACGCCAAAAAAGTTTCTAAGTGGTGTAGAGAGTTTGCAGCTAGTTGGACTGAAATTCATGACTAACAAAGGAGCGGGAGATGATCAGTTTCTGAGGAGACATTGTTGAAAGTTTAGCAAAGCACGTGTGAAGATCGGTGGATCATCCTGGATGATATCTGCACGTTGGTTCCTTAGGTATCCTGAAGCACCGCTCATACAATTTTTATGGAAATGTATAATTACCGGAAGGTGTGTGCAAGTTCAATGCCACACATGCTGACTGCAATTCAGAACCAGAGAAGAATGTTGGGCAAGGGCGTACGGGTCATTTCATGTCAAATCGCCTAATTTTAAACATTTTCCTGATCAACCATCACGGATTTCGATGAAATTTTTAGTGAAATTCGCACATGTCTCTAATGGACATTAGTAAATTTTAAGGCTCGTCGAAGCAATACTGCCCGAGATATAGTCAGTTGTTTGACACCGACCGCGACTTTGCACAGGGCGAGTGTGAATTTTTGAAGACTTTGAGTTGTTATAATTCAGGCAATATTTCGTTGAAAGAAATGACCTGTGGCCATCTTGTACACCTGTACGCATTCTATTGGGAATAATAAAGAAAATAATTTTACGTTCCATATACAGCCAGAAAAATTAAGCTAAAGTTGCTCAAAAAAATTAACGTCCAGTAAAACTTCAAAGTTTGGTGTTCTATATCTCGGGGACTAAAGCTCTGGCAAACATGAAACTTGGCATGTGGTAACCTAACAATAAAAGTTTCTGAAACATAAAGTTTTGTTTAGGTATCGCTTTCCAATACTGAATTAATTAACGGCAAAATTTAAGATTTTAGAAGAATATAACAAATGCGGTATTTTTGACCTTATTAAAAACAAAACTATTTTCTATAAAACTTTTCAAACTGGGCTGACTAGAAAGACCATTATTTTCACTGCATAAAAAAGTGTATTTAATCATCCAATGTGAGCTAACAATGCTAGGTAATTTGAATCAAAGTTGATTGTGTGAATCATTGTATGAAAAAAGTGTTAAACTTTGGATTCTTATCTGTTAAACTAAATGCATGCTGAACATAAACCTTTGTTGGCAGCACAGGGGATGTGGCGTAAAAAATTTCAGCATCCTACTATTTTCCAATATTGTACAAAATTGTCATAAACATGACGATTTTTCTGAGAAGATGAAATTAGGGTGTATTTGACCCTTCTTTTACAAATGCCAGTTTCTAGTAAAGCTTTGAAACCAGTCTCATATGAAACAACATGTTTTAAGGAACCACAGACACCTGGGTTTAATTCCCAACATTGAAGAACAATATTACATAAATTGAAGCAAACTAGGCGGAAAAATAGTGGTGCGAAAAAGGTTTTACCTTTGAGTTTTTATATCTCTTTAATGAAAACGATGATAAGAGTGAAATTTTGCACACAACAACTTCGTAACATAAGGTTTCCCAGTGTAAAATATCATTCACATACTGCTTTCCTGATTTCTACAAAAATCAGTTCAAACTTTCGATTTACGTAAAATTACAAATGTGTATCTCATTTAACCTGCTTTCTGATAATTCGTTTTCCATAATTTAATTGAATCTATTCACAGTTGGAATGAGCAGGTTATCAAGCATTCAGAAAATCATGTTTGGTTTTCCAATGTGTACTAACAAAACCTGAAAATGACAGACAAATTTGGGGAAATCTACCACGTCAACAGGCTACAATGTAGCAATCTGTGCCCATATTACATTGCATGTGGTTTTTATTTTGTAATCAATAAGTAATTTCTCACAATATTGCCTTGCGCTATCTCATACTTGTTGAGGTATTTTTCTTTGTGGTGCTGGCAGACTTGGGCATTATCCTTAAGCTTGATCTCTGACCAACTATCCACAGATTCGACTCCAATTTCTTTGAATAGAAGTTGCCCTTGTGGCATCGAGGATAATTTCTTTCCGATCACAATTCAGGCATAAGATCCTCTCTCATCGATAAACTTACATCCATTTTAAACAGAATTTATAACAATAGAAAGTAGTTCATCTAAATTCTACAATACCTTGTATGTACCACTATTAACAACCCAGGAGCTAGGAAACCGGCACGTCACTGCAGACAGTGCTGGAAGGTCAACTCGAAGACCCTCTGTGTCTACTATTCTTTGCGTTCAACTATGAAATACACTGTTTTTCTGGCCGATGTCAGGGGACAGGGTTATAAAACGGTCGTTCAGTTCAGTTCGTTTAGCCAACTTCTTTGCTTTTCACAAATGTCTGTCTAGGTGTGCTTGCGTTTCGATATGTCTGAGTGTGTGTGTATTTGTTTACCTTCCTTTTTTTCCCCTAAGGTAAGTTCTTCCACTCCTGGGATTGGAATGACTCCTTTTCCACTTCCTTAAAACCCATATCCTTCCCTTTTCCTCCCCTTTTTTCCTCTTTTTCCTGAAGAAGCTGCCAGTGGTGGCGAAAGCTTGTATGTGTGTTTGTGTGTGATTTTATTTGTTTCTCTCGACGAGCCGGTCCTTTTGGTAAGTCATCTCTTTTCTATTTTTATATATATATATATATATATATATATATATATATATATATACACACAAAATAAAGGTACACTTTTATCATTTTATCTACATGTGTGTTAAAAAAAATCCCTACTTGAGACAGCAAGTTTCTCCTTGACCTCTCCACCTCCATTAGGTTGGGTCCTCTTTTTGGGCACCTCAACCTGATCAGGCCCTTTATGCACAGCACCTGACCATGAGTAGTAGCCTATTATATAGGTCTACCTACTCCTCACACTACTCTCCACTCCTAAAGGACAACAATATCCGACTACCTCCCATATTTTCATCTTAAAAATTACTTCTGTTCCCCTCTCTACATTTTTTAATTATGTAGTTAATTCCCTTATGAAATGCTTTACTCATGTGCACTCATTTTACTTCATTCCATAATTATTTCCTATCTCCCCCCCCCCCCCCTTTTTGGTTGAGTGTACCAGAATAAAGCATTTCATACGGAAATTAACTACACAATTAAAAAATGTAGAGACGAGGAATAGAAGTAATTTTAAAGATGAAAATATGGGAGGTAGTCGAATATTGTTGTCCTAGATCTTAAACGATTATCCTTCTTACGTATACATTAGTTTGTAGAAACTTCCTTTGACACCCTAACATAAAACATAATACGTATAAGTACTAACAACACGAATCAATATTGTCTCTGAACTGCCGTTACTCAAATAGAAAGGATAGTAGTAGTAAAGTTTGAAAGAATAGTAAGAGAAAAAGGAATTTGTCCTTCAGAAATCAAAAAGGAAGAAAAAGGACAAACAACTGGCTTCCTGGTGGTCGTCACTCCACTGAATTAGCGTAGAATGCTAATCAGGCTGAGGGGGACGTTAGAACTTTATTGTGTTTGTGTTGTATAATCCTTTTTCTGCTTCCGTGTCTGGGTCCTGTAAATACACAGCTTTTTTGGGTGTGGTATCCTGCTAATTTTAAATGGACTGCACCACCTATGAAAAAAGTTTGCTTGTTTGTTTCTTTGGGTCCGAACAAGGTTGAAAATTTTGAAAGAACACACATATCATCCTAGTGTTCCTGCTTTATTAGAAAAAAAAAAAAAAAAAAAAATTCCTACATTTGTCGAGAATATTAAATAATTGGTCGTTTTGGTTTTGTGATTCTCGCGCCTTAAGTAAAATTTCATCACACGAGTCTATACTCGTTACATGAGATTCTAATATTGTTGCTGCTGAAGTAACTATATTTGCTGGCTGCTATAGTCTACTGTCTACTGAATCCAAATGTACACAAAATTTGTTATCTTTAATACACCCAGTTATTACATGGAATTTAAAATTTATACACACATTATACCTGCTTAACCAGTCAATGCCAAATGGAATGTCAGTGTTAATTTTAGGTATTATTAATAAAGATTGTACTGATAACACATCATTTAATTTAACAGGAAGTAAAGTTTCCTTCCTAACTTTCCATTACCAGAAAAAGGTAAAGTTGGAATCGTGTGTTTTCTCGTTAAAGTGTCTAATATTTCGTGCGAAATAATTGAAACTTCACTGCCACTGACTAATAATATTTTCTCAACCATTTCCTATATCTGTCGTTCCCAGTTTACAGGCAATTTGACTTCATTTAAATTTTGAAAATTTTCTAAAGCTTGTAATTTAATAGTATTTTTAGTAACTGTACGACATACTTCTGAGATTTCAGATTTAGAATTTGTTTCCAAGACATTTAGCCTTTGGTTGGTAATGAGCAAATCCTGATTTAAAGACTGTAAATTACTCAGAATAGTGTCCTCCTTTTCTAATACAATATGTTCAATATCAACAACTATAAATTCTTTAACCAAATCTATCTGCTCATTTACTATCCTCTTGGAAACAGATTCTATGTCCTCTTTTGAAATTAATAATCTTTTTAAATGGTTAAATTCCTCTCCTAGATTACTGTACCTTTCCTTACATTCCTTGACATGAGCAACAAGTTGTTTATTTAAAGTATCCATTCTTACATTTTGAGATCGAAAATGATCAGGTTATTGGTCAGAAACTAATTTTAATTTATCATTTTGCTCTTTTAAATTAGTGTCAATTTTTTCAGCTAATTATTTTACATTTATTGAATTAAATTCTAGTTTTTTGTGGAGATTTTACATCATTTGAATTTGATTCTAATTTTTCAGATTGGGAATTAAATAAAAAAATAAATTCCTCACTAAATTTGAGAAACCAGTATGGTGGTTGCTGCATTTCCTTGGTCATCCTACAAGTAATTGGCATACACAAATAACTCGATGACTACCACACCACTCGGAAAAACTTTTGAATCACACTAATAAAGTAAATTGACACTTTTACGCTCACCAACAACCAAGGTTTTGTCTCCGTTGCCCCGATGTAGCGACGAGATGAAGTTATAGCGGTCATGTCTCCATAACCACTTGATGCCATCTCGTGACGTCACTACAAGCTGCCAGGTTTGCGTCGGAAATTGTGGTCCAGAATCGTAAAGTAGGCGTAGGTTTGATTTGAATCTTACAGGCAGCTAGTTTCTTGAGCAGCCAAAAAGTAATTTGTAGAATTTTACATAAGTCAGTAATTTTTAACTCCCATATCTTCCACCCCCTTATTGTTATCTATCTTCTACCATCATAGTGCACGATGGGAGACTGATACCTACTACCATATAGAAACACTATTTGTTGGCGATGTGTAGTTTTGGCTGCAGAGTGAAATATAGGCACAAAAACCTCAGTTTTATGTATATTAAGATATTTTAAAAATTTCATAAAAGCATTGAAAAATGTTCGATCTTTTGAGGTCAGCTGCATTTTGAGAAGTCTCGGGTATTTAAAATAAACCCACTTAAATATATCAAATTCTTCCAGAATGTTTAGCTTCTGACATTTTTGGACATAATGCAATATCTGTACATTATATTCAGCAAAGGGGGAGTATTTCTTCATCAGCACCTTTTTTGTTAATAAATGTTCATTGAAATGTGTTTTGAATGTCTCTTCCACATACTCCACTGGATAGTCAACACATATAAACTTGTGAAACTGCATGTGCCTGTTTGATAAGCTGCCCATTGTGTGGTGGAATTTGTTGAATATTTGTTCCACAAGAAAAGGCAATTTATATATTGGTATTTGAAAACAATCTGGCTGTATAGTGTGTGTGTGTGTGTGTGTGTGTGTGTGTGTGTGTGTGTGTGTGTGAGAGAGAGAGAAAGAGAGAGAGAGAGAGAGAGAGAGAGAGAGAGAGAGAGAGAGAGAGAGAGAATGAACAGTCTTGGAAAGGGGAAAGTTGTTTGTATTTTTTTGTCAACTAACTTTGCATAGCGTGTAAGACTCATCTCTTCTATAAGCCTGCCATGCTCCCTTTATAGCTAGTGGACTATACAAGGGTTGTGTTGTACCCATTTTTTTGGGCAATGTGGCACAGAGTAAGTTCATTATTTATTGATTCCTCAGAAAGAGGGAGCTCAGATCTGGAAAAGCTTATATTTTCTAGAATGACAAGTTATTGAATGAATCTAATTTTATTTTCCACCAGCTGTATAGATATCTCAAGATAATCAAAATGCTCTGTATACCCATTGATCAATGAGTGAAGGATAGCTTTGGATGAAGGCTGTTAAATGCACTAAGCAGGGGGTTATATCAGCTTCATTGTCTTGGAAAGTAACTAAATTGTCATGTACATATGTCCTATAAAACAGAATCTTGTTGCACAACAAAGATTTTTGTTTCCTTTTTGAAAAATTCTTGCACTCAGTATTACCACGAGACTTTCGATGGAATGCGTTGCAGTGATTCCCTAGATTTTTTAAGTGTTATGACCTCTGATCTGAACTTTTTTCTTCCAAGATTTGCAATTATCTCGAAGCTGTTAGGAGAAACTTCTTTTCAAACTAGCAATTAAATGAGTGAATCCATGCCTATTTTTGTACATATATTTCTTGTTTTAGCACAACACATTACAAGATAAATTTCATTCACATACATAACATAACAAAGCAGTTCTAGCTCGTGATATAACAACACAGTTCCAGTTGCTGTTGCTTTGTATCTTCCTTTGTTTTTTGTTTGGTGCTAGTGACCATTGGCATTTCTTCCTTGGATTAACAGTACCAAGAGGTGGCACTGCCTAAGTATAAACATATGGAAGGCTGCAGGAAGACTCTCCATCATTCTGGCCCACTCCAGATCACACATGGCCATTTCACATGGGGTAGATAAATATCCCACACAGTATTTGTGTACCCCAGTAACTAAAACTAACAGCACGGAATAATTCGTTGAGCCTAAACCCAGCAGTGGGACATGGAAACTCTCATGATTTTCCTTGACACACCACAGTGTGGCACATTGGTTAGCATCACAGATCCCTGTGCTTGCGGTCCCCAGTTCAAATCCCGCCTAGGGCAGAAAAAAAACTTTATTTCTGTGTATTCGCTACTTGTAGAATGCTCTAAATGTTTCTTATGTTTGATGTACTTGTAAGTTCTGGAAAATTCTTACTATGTATAATTAGTGGAGTACTCAAAGCAGGAGACATTCTGTACTGAGTGTACACTTGTGTTAGCAATAAATGTGTTCTAAGTGTAAAGTGTTGTGCTCTATTAATGACAAGCCTTCGAATTCTGGACCACCTGCAGATTTCAATGTGACAATATAGTTGACAAAAACATCTGCTAAAAAGTCTGATAAACAATTCCCCATTGATAAACCCTCCTTTTGCTTATATATCTTATTCCTAAAAGAAAACTGTTAAGGGCTATAAAACAGGACCATGCCTAGTAAAGCACTGTGGTGTTCAAACCAATCTTCGGATTGTTGACTGCTTTACCTTTAAAAATTTTTCGTCTGCATAATACACTATTTTGGACCAAAATGGGCATATCCTATTCATACATACCAAGTTAATAAAGTAATCCTATTTTGTGGTATATGCAGTAACCATCTTGGTGAATTATGTTTTTATGAAACAGAATTCCGTTGTACAGTTTCCATTTGTCATTAGTATCAGTACTACTTTGTTGTAAGACATCAATACTTATCCTTAAGTAACTATCCAGGTTTTGTTCGCTTACTAAGTTTCTACAAAAAATCTTGGTCTTTCTCATATGTATTGACTTTAAAAAATTAAAGCGCAAATGTACCACTTTGTTTCACATTGTGATTCGTTTGAAGACCTATGGTCAATATGGATAATGTGTCTGGTATTATATTATCCTGCCCATGTAGAATGAGAGCCCATCTTGTTTGCATTTTATGCTGGAGTTTGCTGTGTAATAGAAATGTTAATGGACTGTGGTCTGTCTCATTTCCTGTTAATAGGTATTTCAATTTCTTGAATGGCCACATTACTCATAACAGTTTGTGTTTCAATTATGCCATAATTTTGTTCATGTAGAGTCAGCGTTCTTCTGGTGAAAGCTATAGGTTTTTGCTCTACTTCAATCTCAGTCACATACTCTTTGAGTATGTGACATTCCAGCCCATAATCCAATGCATCAACTGCCATATGAAAAGAAATAGCAAAATTAGGGTAAATTATCAGCTGACATGCTGATGGTGCCTCTTGTATTTTTAAAAATTTTTCCTCTGTTTCAGTAGTCTCATCAAACTTGGTGCATTAAGTACTGAATGGGGAAGGAATTTTCTGTAGTAACCCACCATTACAAAATATGATTTAAGTTATTTCCTATTAGCGGCTTGTGGGCATCGAGATTGCATTCAATCTGGGTGGCCAGGGTATTTACAAAATATCCAAAGAATTTAACCCTATTTCTCCCAAATTGCTATTTTGACAATTTAATAGTGACACCTTCAGAACCTACCCTTATGAACAATTAATTCTATTCCATCATCTTTCGGGAGTGCACCCGGGACAGCGACGAAGAATTGTCGCTGTCCCGGGTGCACTCCCGAAAGATGATGGAACATTATGTCCGCCGGGAAAAATTCAAGAATCACAATTAATTCTGTCTGCTGGTGTTCTTCGCATGTTTTTGTTATTACCACAACATCTTCAACATATAGTAGCACTTTACTTCATAAATCAGTACCTGTTGCTCTACCGCTCAGGGGCTCAGCATTAATTTGCTGAGTATGGGCTTGGCAAACCCGGGATCCCAAGCTGTGGGCTGTGTCGCATCAACAGTCCGCTACACCATAAGCTCTGTGTGTGCTTCAACGACCATCGTTCAGCACAACGGTGGAACGTTGTATGTTTCAGAGCCCGAGGATGTTGGCTTAATCGCCCGGGTCGCGAGGATGGTACAAACCTCAATTTCAAGGTGTGCTACGTGCCGAGGAGATGTGTGGCTGTTGAGGTTGAACTGTCACTAGCGAGAAATCTCCGAGGAACCTGCCACACCTCAGTTGCATAAGACGTATCCAGGCAAGCAATGCTCTGCCAGGGTGGACCTTTAGATCCCTAGGTGCTCGTGGGAACACCATGAAGCGATCACAAACCGTTGGTGTACATATGACCGTCGTCTCTAAGAGAGGAAGAGGCGACTATAATGCTGCACTATGACCCTCAGTTGTTCCCATCAGTGGCCACACCATAGCAGAAACGTAGGGCCCAACAGCAAGGTGAGGCTTAGGCTCCTAAGTACTTAGTGTGTAGTTGAACGGATGGGGAATCTTTTATGACAAAAAAGTCTTTGTTTTTTGTGGAGAACCTGGAGGATAAGTTCGGGGAGGTGGAGGGCATTTCCAAAATGCGATCTGGGACAGTCCTCATAACAATGTCATCCCCAGCTGTCTCGGGCTTTGCTTGCCTGTGGCAAGATGGGTGATGTTCGCGTTTCCACAATTCCTCATAAGAGGTTAAACATGGTCCAGGGAAATTATCTTCCATAATGATCTACTTTTGCCATCTGGCGAAGAACTTCAAGCAAATTTGGAACAGCGGGGCGGTCATTTCATAAGGCGTATTCATAGGGGTCCGAAGGACAACAGGTTGCCACCAGAGCCTTCATCTTAGCTTTTGAGGGTGATACATTGCCTGAAAAGGTCAAGGTGATGATCTACCGGTGCGATGTAAAGCCCTACGTTCCTCACCCTATGCGATGTTACAAGTGCTGGAAGTTCGGGCACATGTCCTCCACCCGCCTGTTGGGATTGTGGACGTGCTTCTCATCCTAATGTCCCATGTGCCCCCCCCCACCCCTCCTCTGGTCTGCGTCAATTGCTGCCAGCACCACGCCCTATGCTCACCCACTAGACTACACCGTTCTCCACAAGGAGCGGAAGATAATGGAATATAGAACTCTCGACAGGCTGACCTACTCGGAAGCGAACCGGAAGTACCTCAAGCTTCATCCAGTTGACATTCTTTCATCACATGCCAAAGCAGCTTTGTCGTCGCCATCCCCTGCAGCAACCCAACAGCTAGTTCTAACACGGCAATTAAGCCGCCAGGCCTGAACATCTCTGCCTGCCCCCTCTTTGGTCACTCCCAATCTTCTCATCTTGGGAGCAACTAAAAATTCAACACTGGGAACATCGGTCCCCACCCCCAGCCGGAGTAGCAGCAGCAGCCTCCTTCGGCTCCTCTTGCTTGGAAGGAGTCCCTTGGGATGCTCCCTTCTGAGGCTTCTACTAGTGCAAAAGCGGATCCTGGCCAGATGCTAAAGGATCCCCAAACTGCTGGTCGAAGGGCCTCCTGCTCTTTGCCAGCCCCTGATGCTACTAATGAGAAGCCCTCCAAGCCCTTGAAACCAAAGGGCCAGCGAGAGGCTAAGGAGAAAAGAAAAGAGAAGAGGGAAAAGGAATATGTATTGGTTCTAAAACGACACTCCTACATCTTCTGCTTCAGACTCACTAGATCCCTGGAACCTATAGTTATAGGTCCTCCAATGTTTTATTTATTTGTGCTACTATCACTACCTGTGCTCCTTTGCCTGGTAAGTAATCTTCATCTATTTATACTCTACATGATTCGATTTTTAAAAAGTAATGCCATGTTGACAACGAATATCTCGCACTTTGTTCATTATAACGTTGACTGTCGCAAATGTTTTAGCATTTTTGTGTCAGCTCTTCTCATTTACACGTACTAATTAGTATATCGTCCTGACATAAATAAATAACAGTCTAGTCAAGGTGATATAACGTCTTTCGTCCATGGAAACAATAAATTTTTCTTGTGTTACATGTACTAACACTGTTTCCAAACTGACTCTCCATTTCACGGATATACATTGAAATCATCATATTTCGGATCAATTTTAATGTGTCTAATACCAAGTTTCCAAATTAATATTGTTCACTATGAACAGGAAAAAACTACGCTGTCTAAAATATCATTGGCTACTTCAAACGTTGCTACCATTGGTCAGCTTCATTCCTGCGTGTTGACAACTGTTACCAACATTACCCGCTAGGCCTTTGTCTGTAATGGTAAAATTTTACCAAAGTACCTACATGTCAGGGACTTTCGAATGAAAATTCCCTACATGATTTTAATGCTTAAAAGTACCTACATGTACAAAAAATTCCCTACGTCTGTCAACACTGAATGCGATGCAGCTCTTTTTGTTGCAGCTTATGGTGCAATATTTTTCCAACTGTGTAATGCAGTTGCAAAATAATAATGACTCCTTACCCACTCCCTTAAAACCCTCATCATTTCCTTTTCCCTCTCCTTCCCTTCTGCCTGACGAAGCAGCTAGGCTGCGAAAGCTAGTGTGTGTGTGTGTGTGTGTTTTTTTTTTTTTTTTTTTTTTTTTTTTTTTTTTTTTTTTTTTTTTTTTTTTTTTTTATTTGTTACTATCACTGCCTGTGCTCCTTCGCCTGGTAAGTAGACTTCATCTATTTTATATATATTCTCTCTTTTGTACCAACAGTCTAATGGTATAATGCTGCTCTTTATGATATAGATCTTCTTTTGAATTTTCTAACACCGCATAATACAAAACTTAACCATATGCAAGGCAGTGTCGTGTACCATATGTGACAGTTCTGCCTTCGTAGTAGTGTCTCTACAATTTATTCCTGCAACATTTCCACTCTTGGTCGGATAATAGTTGATGGTAATTTTATGTTTTATGATAGGGTTGTGAGCCTTTCAAGCATATATCTGAGTGAAAACAAACACAACTTGCTAAGTAAAGGTTTCGCTTATAATTTCAGAAATCAAAACAGAGTAACTGTGCATTAGATTGAGCATATTAAAGTTAAATTAAATGCTGCAAAAATTCAGTTGTTGAACAAAATAGCATTATCTACAAAGTAGCCAAGACTATTGATAAGTCCAGCAAGTACAATTAATACCAAAGGAATGATTTTGAAGAAATAATTTTCTGTTAGTACTACATACCCATCATGTTTTGGTGTTAAAGACAGTTTAAGGAAATACTCATTGTACGGAAAGACAAATTTGTTCAAAAAGACCCTATGCTTTTTTAATACATAAGACATAGTACAAATTGAAAGAAATCCCACTGATAAATATCAAGCTTGTATAAATAAAGCCAGAAAAGTATATTTTTCTATTTACTGACAAAGAGAAATATCAGTGCGTAATAATGAACCTCACATCTCATAAAATATGGTACCAGCCCAAGATTTATAAAATAAGTTACACTGACAAGGAGACCACATGGGTATCGGATTTTAGAATTGTTTGAATTTGTGTTTTGTGAAGTTCAGAACTCTAATAACAATAAGCCAAAGCCATTCGCCATAACTCTCAAAAATTCTCGAGGTAATCAACTTTGAAGTTTTGCAAGTAATTGTAAGTACCAATAATCAAAACATTTCCAATATCTGTGGGCGCAGCTGAGGTGGTAGTGTTGTCAGTGGTTCGAATCCCGCTGTAAGAGATTATCATCATCATGATTATGATGATTATTATTATTTTAATTAATTTATTTATGCATTTAGATTATAGAGGAAAAATTCCTAGCAGGAAAAATATTAACTTTTTTCTTTGACGATGTAAACATCAATATGAAGCTCCACAGTCTGCTAGAGTTGGGAACACTGGTGCTCCTGAACTTCAGCATGTGCAATGCTCTGTTCCTGGACACTAAATTATTCGGGCCAGGCAAATTATCATGCCTCTCATTGTATATGTAGTTCCTTCCTCATCTATAAATGATACCACTGTTCCGCATATAGTGGGTATGATGTAGAAGTTAATGTACATACAATTGTTTTTTCTGTATCAGTTGCCACTGATGATGGGAACCTGAATACCAATCCGGCAGATAAACATTTTAAGAGTAATGGATGGTGTGTATAGAAGATGTCTTTTAATAATTATATAAAAGCTGGGGCACCAAGTATTCTACATTTTTATATCATTTAACATTAGGAACATATTACGAATAAAACGAATTGTTCATGCCTTATGTTGAAGGTACCTGTACTGTGCACACACTGAGCTTTATATGTGTTTTCAAGAAAGGTTTCTGGCTATCTATTTGTGAACACCATTTGCAAACATTTCTTGAAACACACCAACATCTATCTGCTGCAGTGATGGTACAGCTACCACTTGCCACCATTGCCCACCACTAGTGTCTGCACAAGTGAAAGAAAGAACCAATTTTACTTGTTTCCTACAGGTAAACTGTGAAAGATAAAAACACATTGTGTATTATTACTTGATAGGACGAGGTTCAGAATTTGATTTTGTACAAACACTGCACCATGCACTCATCATGAGCACTATTTATTGCTCGAAAAACATGACATATCAATAACTCCCTGTTCATTAAATTAGATTTCCCATATCTTGGACGAGTAAGTGGGTCAAAGACACTCTTATGTGAGTGAGATGTGAGGTCTAGACACCTGGGAGGCCAACATTTTTGGGTCATGTTAAAATAAAACTGTATCTCAAATTGAGAATGAGATAGGATATTATCATGTTTTAAAATGAAATTATTGGACTCTTTATGAAGGTAAAAAAACAACTAGTTTTGCAGCACAACTAGGTATGACACTTTTGTCAGTTTCCCCAAAGAAAGAAACAAGGAACAAAAGAAAAGAATGATTCAGAAATTACTCTAAACACAATCAGTTACCCGATAGATTAAACATCGATACAGCTGTAAAGTGTCCTTTACCATGTCATAGAGAATACACTATTTTATGACTGCTACAATGCAACTTGCAATGTTTCTTATGTAGGCACTCATTTCAGATTACTCCACACTGTGTGTCTGCATCCTAGATACTCTTGGCATTTTCATAAGATATGAGGCCAACCTGTGCTGCTTAAGAATATTTTATGCCAGCATATATATCTACTTGTGAAGAGGTGGCATTTTGCTGAATTGAGGGTGGAATGCACGTAGCACCTGAACAATGGGTTGAATTCATACAAATTCTCTTGCAGAGTAATCACATTGTTACTACAGTTGTGTCAAACTTTCCTCGTTACAATGAGATCATGCAGTGTGTTTCTATCTTTTATATTTTTTCTGTAATAAACAATTGATATATATTTTTTGAGTCACCCTGTATGTTATGTTGTCTGTAGCTTATAGTTGCATTGTGTTGTATTTTTGCCTTATTAATTTTAGCAAAAAAAGGAAAAAAAATTGAATAGATGAGGTAGCATACTGTTGGGTTTTTATTACTGTACCAGGCTTAGAACTAATTTTGAATATATCATGCAAGCAAGACAAGAATGGAAATTAAAATATTGCGCTATAGAGAATTCCTTTCACATTTATCACCGAGAAAAACTGTGCAGAAAAGAAAATTTGATTCCCAATTACTATTTTAAAAATGTTCTCAAAAGACAGGATGAACAGTATACAGACAGATCTACATCTACAGCCATATTCTGCAAGCCACTTGACAGGGCGTGGCGGTGGGTACCTTGAGTACCACTATCGGTTTTACCTCCTATTCCAGTCTCGTAGTGTTTGTGGAAACAAAGATTGTCAGTATGTCTCTGTGTAGGCTCTAATCTCTCTGGTTTTATCCTCATGATCTCTTTGCGAGATATACGTAGGAGGGAGCAGTATTTGACACTCGGTAAAGGTATGTTCTCAAAACTTTGACAAGAGCCCGTACCGAGCTACAGAGTGTCTCTCCTGTAGAGTCTTCCACTGGAATTTATCGATCATCTCCATAATGCTTTCACGATTACTGAATGATCCTGTAACGAAGTGCACTGTTCTCCATTGGATCATCTCTACCTGGTGAGCAGTATTCAAGCAGTGGGCGAACAAGTGTACTGTAATCTACTTCCTTTGTTTTTGGACTGCCTTTCCTTATGATTCTTCCAATTAATCTCAGTCTGGCATCTGCTTTACCGAAATTAATTTTATATGGTTGTTACATTTTAAATCACTCCTTATGCCTGCTCCCATATAATTTATGGAATTATAGTGTAGCTAAATAATAAAGGATCTTTATTTTGATATATTCATAGCACATTACACTCGTCTACATTGAGATTCCAATTGCCATTCCCTGCACCATGCTTCAATTCATTGCAGATCCTCTTGCATTTCAGTACAATTTTCCATTATTACAACCTCTTGATATACTACAGCATCATTCACAAAAAGCCTCAGTGAACTTCCGATGTTATCCACAGGGCCATTTATATATATCGTGAATAGCAACAGTCCCTTGACACTCCCCTGTGGCACACCACACATTCTCCATTGAGAATGACATGCTGCATTCTCTTATCAAGGAACTCTTCAATCCGGTCACACAATTGGTCTGATAGATCATATGCTCTTACTTTGTTCATTAAATGACTGTGGGAAACTGTATCAAACACCTCGTGGAAGTCAAGAAACATGGCATCTACCTGGGAATTCATGTCTATGGCCCTCTGAGTCTCGTGGACGAATAACACAAGCTGGGTTTCACCCATGCTGATTCCTACAGAGCAGATTTCTAGTCTCCAGAAAAGTCATTATACTCAAACATAATACATGTTCCAAAATTCTACAACTGACCGACATTATAGATAGAGGCATCTATGGATGGTATGACATGATTGCTATGAAAACGGCCACAGTTGCGGAGAAGGAATGCTATGGCTAAGGCCAGTGCTGCTTGCTTTGATTAAAGAGAAATTTGACAGTTTTGAGACATTGGAGTCTTTAGTGAAAACTTAAAGTACAATTTAAGTTACAGCATGCTTTAAAATGTCAAATAAATATGCAAGTCTCTGAAATGAAATTCTCATTGGCAAAAAAAGTGACAGCAAGTTTTTGTTTGACTGTAATTACTTTCCTGGAAGTTGTGTCTTTTTGAAACAAATTTCGCTACCATATTTCTCAGAAATCAAAATTTGTAGACAACATACTAGTGAAGTAACAGATAGTAGTGTGGCCTTGCATATTGAGCTTCTGTCGCAATTTATTTCTGCCAGTTCCTTAGTATGTTTTGTCTGAACTAGTCCTGGTCTGCGGATGTGGTTAATGGGTGGGTAAATTGAAGTTGAGAGTAGTGCACCACATCCAGTGATCACCGGTATTACCATAGGAGGCCCCAGACTAATCGAAGGCTGGCTGGAGAAAATGGAGGCGTGATGGAATATCGCTGGCCAGAAGGAGCTTCCAACGAGTAAGCTCCATACGGACATTTCTGGTACTATTGCAGAGGCAAAACAAATGAGGCGGTTGATTTGAACTTGTGGAAACGTGTACTTTCATATTCTTGTATTCCACACAGAAGCAGCTATTTTGAAGATATGTTTGCAAAATTTTCTTGTAAGTGTGGCATGTCTTTATCTGAGTAACAGTTTCATTTACAATCGTAAATAACGTTTCAAGATATGTTAAAACGTAGATAGGAGGTGTTGTAGTTCTTTGACATAACAGATGACGATGTCAAAAGGCTACATGCAAGTTGTGTGGACGACTGTATGCCGCAGGTAGAGGAACGTCTAATCTTGAAGACTATTTAAAAAGACTTCATAAAGATTTCTGCAGTATCAAGGGTAAAACAATATGAAAGTGGTTAAGAATGGTAAAGAAGGTGTCGAAAAAAAGAAAATACATATCTTCAACCTTTAACATATCATTATTTCCACAATGCAACCTTTCGTAACTGTGGAAGACATGCAGAGGTAGCTGCAAGGCTTTCCTTCAAAATTTTATGGTAAAACCAGCACAAGCAAAGAGACAAAAAACCATGATAAAACAGAACACTAACAACACTCTGTTCTTTGAATGATTGTTGTGGACAGACTATTCGAAAACGTAACAGGTCTACGCTAGCTTGCAATGTGATACTTTCGGTTTTAATGTTGTTATGTATAGCCACTTGTCTCTAGTTATGCGGTCATCACATTACTCTATGTTCACTATCTTTGAATTGATTTCACAAAACAAGAGACCAGTTTATATGAAGACGGAAGGACACTGTGTATATATTAACAGATTTTAGAGTTTTTAACAGAAAGCTATAAGAACACCACTTGATAAAAATGTATGACATGTACAAATGTATTACCTCAAATAACATAATAAACTTTTGTAGTAGAAGTATGAAAAAATAAGAAATTTTGAACAATTACAAAGAATTAAAATGTTGCTGCTAAGTGACCTATGCTGCATTCCATTAGATGCAAACTATTTTTTTGTAACTTAATGTGTCTTATAACCCCATTGTGAAACTTCTATCAATAATTGTAGTCTTACACAACTTTTATTATAACAAACTCATATTAGAAAACTTCGATTGTTGTTTATATTCATGGAATTGATGCTAGGAAACAGCATCTTTTTGTACTATGCAAAAGACACTGTCAAATCAAAGAAATACAGGAAGATTAATCTCCAAAATGGTGTCTGCTCACTTCGACATGTCCAACCGGAGGTAGCTGTAGGCTCCAAGTGAAATGGCATGAAATCTCCACCTCTGGAACAACCACTCCATTTCTAGCACTGTCTGAACCATTGATTATAATAATGCAGCATCTCATAGCAACACAGTTTCCTCATTTCTACTTATAACATAGCAGATTATATGAAAACAATGCGACAAATAGTGTTGCAAATGATGTTAATACACTAAGAGTTTGTTGGGATCAGGGTATTGTGAACCAATTGACTAATAATATTTAATAATCTGATGCCAGAGGTTTACTGGTAACTTGACTCATAACTCTGAATAAAGGACAATAAGAATAAAATTGCCTCATTACCAGAGGAAAATAAGAGTATAAAATAATAATAATAATAATAATAATAATAATAATAACAACAACATAAACTTAAACTAGCACACATGAAATCAAATGTTCCTGATGGTTGAGTACAACACTAGTTTTGACAGCCATAATTCTTTTGTTCACCCATGCAAATATTATGACCAGTGGTCAACATGATTACTACTAAGCTGCGATACAACTGTTGCACCATGGCTCTTGAGACAAAAGGCGACACTGCACAATACACTTGCTATGGCATTTCATTCACCTAACACTTCTTGCAATGTGATACTTTCGTTTTTAATATTATTATGTATAGCCACTTGTCTCTAGTTATGTGGTCATCACATTACTCTGTGTTCACTATCTGCACTGTCTTGTCCCGTTGCCATAAGCGGAGTGTTGATGCCGATGAAAAAGGGCTAGGAAGTGCACACAGAATCTGGTGTGGACATCCCCGTCAGTATATGTTCTGTAGGCGGCTGTGGCAGTAGCTTATATGCTGGTTATGGCAGCAGCTGGTTGTCTTGTTAATGCACCCTTTCCAACTTCACCTCTGGGTGACGGATGTGATGTCTCTTGAAAGACATATGCGAGTTTCATTGTTGTAATGCCGAATGGTTGTTAGTCTATGCAGTTACAAATAAGATGCAACTTTTTGTTACCAGAAGTATTTCATTTTAATGATAATAAAACATCTTCAGTGGTCTGTAATCATAGATATTTAAAGTTTTGATATGGGATTGAAAACAGTTCATTATCAAAACATGTAAAGTACTGTTTGGTTACAGTGCCGATTCGTTGCCCTCCTAATTTCCACATCACTGCTGCACTGTCCATAATTATGTTTCTCACATGTCAATTGTATTGGTTTTGAATGTGAGTTAGTATGCACAGTTCGAGAGTTGGAACTTAAATAGTGGCAACACTGCTATGGTAACACTATGCAGTGAAATCTACTATTGTCACTGATAGCACACATTGTTGATATACCTACCTTACCCCGAGCAAATGGACTTACCCATCTCACATCACCAGTATGCGCACGATCGAGGGAAACACAGTAACTTGTGAGTGAGCGGTCTAACGTTATGGTTTCACTATGTTTTCGATACAGGAACACTGGAGTTGGATCAAGAGTGAATGTAAAAAATTACATCACAATAGGTCCTGCATGAATTGATGGAAATGCAAAAATGGATGCGTTATGACGCTGCTCACATACACATGGAGTGCTATGAGCCCAAAGGAGAGGTTATCTTATGCTGTATCTTAATGCACACAGGAGCCACAATGTAAAAGCCAAAACTGAAATGCCAATCCAACAGATGGGGTCATTTTGGGTTGCCGTGAAAGTCGAAAGTGCTTTAGAGTCCCAGTTTGATGAAAGTTATGGTGATTCTCTTGTATGACTGTGATGGTGTTATCCTAATGCATTATGTTCCTCCATGGCAGACCGTCAGTGCACAGTATTACTGTTCATTTTTGGAGCATCACCTGTGACCACCTCTGCGAAAAAAGCGGCAACCCACCCATCATTTTGCATGACAGTGCATGGGCACTTACAGCACAAACTGCTCTGTTCGGTTGATGGCCTGTGAAGTACTGTACCATCCACCATAGTTCCCGGAGTTAAGTCCTTGTGACTTTGATTTTATTCCGAAGATTAAGGAACCACTTCATGGGATTCGCTCCATCAACAGAACGGGCTCTGCTAATGGTATACTACATCTTCCATATCACTAGCAACGGGTTCTACAAAGCACTGATGACTACTTTGAAGGTCAGTAACAGGTGCAAACATGTAACACTTTTGTTTCAGTTGTGAATAAGTAGTTGCCTCTATTTAAATTCCAACCCTTGTATTTAGAGAAACGTTTGATGCTTCATAATTCACCAATTTTGATTGTCTGCATACTTCTCTGAACTGTGCTCTATGGAGGTTGTGGTGGTTTTATGTTGTCCACAACATTGAGAGCAATGATAGAAGCCATGATGTACATGTAATAAGGCAGCAATTCATGTCATTGAAGCCTTTGGAAAATGGATCTGTGTGTCACGGGTTTTGAAGGCATTGTAAAATCTCTGGCTGTCACGTGTAGGTGTTTATAGTGTATCCTTGTTGACCAATTTGCCATGCAGGCGCAATATTTCAACATATAACAACTCCAAGGCTAAAGAATCTATTTCCAGTTTAAAAGTTGTTCTCAGGTCCAATAACGCCATTGGAGGAGCTGAAGACCACGTATTGTCATAGCATATGAGTGCTGCCTTTAATGAATATTCAACACTTGAGCATGCCATTGCTAGTGGAGTGGTAGCTGGAGGTCCTGTGATGGAAATACCCACAAAATGTTATCAACTGTGTGAAAAGATGTGATTCAGACTGTTGTCCACAGTCAGTGGTGATATATTGTGGGCATCCAAACCTTGATAACCACACTGATGTGAATACAGAGGCTAAAGTTTCAGCAATAGTGTTAAGTGGTACTGGTCTGGCCAGCAGTTAAAATGATCAATGATAGTGAGAAAGTAGCATTGACCATTTGGTGGTGGAAATGCTCCCGTAACGTCCAAATGAGCATGGGCAAAAGTACTGTTCCATCCAGAAATTCACCAATTTGAGGTATGCACGTGGTGAGACACTTTTGATTTTGGCACTACAAACAGGTCATTATTCGTTGCTTACAGTCTTTTTCCATGGCTGGCCAGACAAAATGTTGTCACAGGTTCGAAGGTAGGATCTACCCCTGGATACCACAAGTTGTGGATGATGTAAATACTTGCCTTCTGAAAGCAAAAGGAAGAGCTGGAGAGGTTGTTCACATTGGAGGTCACAGTATCTTTTGGCATCTTCTCCCAGAATGTCTATAAGCTGCAGTTGTAAACCAGATGCACCTTTATCAACGAATGTGCAGGGTTCCTCATTCTCTTGTTGTGTTGAGGCAGTGCAGGAAATTTGATGAGGTTTGTCATGTTCCTAACTTGTGAGAAACAATTGTTCAATGAGTGAACTGGGATAAGAACTTCAGATGATTGAATTACCAAGGATAGCAGTTGGCACTACTCTGCTTACAATCAAAAGTCAGCATCTTGTGGTCAGTTTATATTGTGAACACATGCACTTTGGCTTGAGGATGTGTTATTTCTGACACAGCCTTATGACAACTTTTGTGATGAGTGTGTTATAATTGACACCTGATGTAGTTGCTTTACTGCTGCTCTGTACTGTGGCTGTGCGAATCTGGGCAGGCTAGATGGCTTTCTGTATTTGGTCTGTTAATTCTGCCATGGAATCCATAGAAATGTTAGTTTAAAAACTTAGCGAATCTGATCTTATTCTAAAGCAGCGACTATTTGTATCAATTCTTCCTCTAGTCTTGAATAGAAATCTGAGGTTGGAGGTATCTTGCACCTTGGCTGCCATTTGATGGTTCAGCTGGCTTACAACAAGGGCAAACTTCATTGTGTTCGCTGTAATTCCTGGACAGCACAAACTTGCTACCTGTGCTGGCCATAAGACAAGATTATGGAAATGACATCACTTCATTTGATTCTCATTGATATCTGCAGTGGTTTTTATTTAAGTCTGATGTAAATCACAAAAAAGAACTATCTAGTTATTATAGATAGTTTGTGTTAAAATATTATTATAGATTTCCTTGTTAAAATATTGAACTTTTAATAATGCATAAGTTGTGTTATTTTTTAAGGAAATAATGTGATTATATTTCTCTCTTGTTTTTTGCTTTGTCTTCCATGTATGTGTATCTTTCCTTGTAAATATCCACATGGTTGTATTGTTTGTATTTTAAGAAAATTAATGCTGTGAATGTTTGTTATTTTTACTGATTTGTCAGTGTAATTAACATTGTGGTTTTTTGGTTGGTGAATTGGCCCAACAAGTTGACAGTTGATTTCTGTGTTATCTTATATTTAACTTGATGCATTGCTTTTATGGTTGAATGTGCTATATGCCAGCTTGTGATTCAATAGTAAATCAGAACAAGGTCAAATCTATGCAATGGGTTAATAACCATTGGTCAGATACACTGGACAGCCTGAGTGTGATTTTAGTCAATTTTCCAAAGTTGTTTAAGCAAATACCGGGCAGGTTTCCAGTCTTGGCCAAATGACATATGTTAAATAAACAGTTCACATACAGCAACACACAGAAAAAAATTCACACGGGTAGGACACAATCTTCCCAGCTCTATATTAATAAGGGCTCCTGGCTGCAACATTAAATAAAATTAATTTGCCAAAACATGAAGACAGTAGATTGCATAAGATGGGATAAACACTGGGAAAAAGAGGTTATATTCAACTAACAGGGGATAGAAAAAAAATGAAAACATTGTTATTCACCTATTCAACTTCTCATTAGGACTAAATGATAAAATAAGCCCCATATAGTACTACATTCTCATACAATAGAAAAAATTCCAAGCAATTCCAGTACAGGAATGTTTTCTCTCAAAGTGTTCGTGTCTGCTACAAGCAGGCTACTTTTTAGATTTCTCACCAAAGTGTCTTGC
This sequence comes from Locusta migratoria, assembly GCA_026315105.1. Lineage (NCBI taxonomy): Eukaryota > Metazoa > Arthropoda > Insecta > Orthoptera > Acrididae > Locusta > Locusta migratoria. The sequence goes on along the minus strand of CM048745.1, from coordinate 703,323,124 downwards.
TGCTGAACAAAGAAGAATGCTTTTTATGTTAAATTTATACATCATTCCACTAATGTGAGTACTGTTTGCTGTTGATATAGTGTATGTGCACCATTCAGAACCTGATTATAAATGAAATGTTAGCAAGATAGTAAGGAATGTTGTATTATAGAATTGTAACAATAAAGACAATTTGCATTGACACCTGTTTGTGTTAATACTCATATGCTGAATTATATTTTAGAATCAAGAACTAGAAGAAAGGCGTCTGCTGAGCCAGAAGGTGAAACTTGATGATGGTACATATGGACATCTTTTTTCAACATCAGAAGGCGATAATGTCATACGCTGGCATTGCCATATGTGTGACATTTATGTTATCGGCTTTGGAAATTTACATCTGCATATTAAAGGAAAGAAACATCAGCAAAGGCTTTTATTACCTTCACACCCAAAGGCACATTTCCCCAGAATAGAACGAGAAGAGTTTGATGGTATGTAAACTACTTAAATCGTTAATATTTTATTGTACAGTTGACAAAATAAAATTGTTGCATGTCTTGATAAGATTCAGGTACCGTAGATTGTGTTACCAATTGTAATGCAACATACACTGACGATGACAGCAGCACCCCATGCAACACTTTTAACAGTATATTTATTCCCTTCTTGTTAAGATTTTCCTTATAGGCAGTGGTGGACTAAGGGGAGGTGGACTGCCCTGGGCCTCTCATTGTGGTCAGCATCCAAATATCTCAAAATACCTTTATTGTAATGCATCTATTTCATTTTGTTTTGCCACCCCAGGCTTCCGACAGCCTTAGTCTGCCACTACTTATAGGACTTGAACAATGTTCTGTGATTGCAATGTAACTACTGAATATTTTGTTATCTATACAGAAAACATTTTTCTGTTTGGAACACCAAGATGGTTCTACTTCAAATATAAAATTACAAATAAAAGCAAATTTGTGTATTTAAACTGTAGCTGTGTGGCAGTGTTTGAAGCTCTGGAATTTCACTCGTGCCAGATGTTTGTATCCTGTATTTAGCACATTTTCCCAACTTTTACATTGTATTATATTTTGATGTGTTGCAAATGTAACACAAATATAGTTAAAGTATGTTGAATGTAACAGACCAAAGACAGCTATAGAACAAATCTTTATTTACTGTGAGGATGTCTCAGCGTATGCAGCCCACAAGAGAGAGCGTCCTAGTACTTGACCAGTTTGACAGTTTTAGTGCGTGTGAAGTGGCGTCTGGGTGTAACATTTAGTTTTCCTGTGTTCAGAAGTGAAAAAACTGTGGTGCGAAAGTGACAGGATGTGAGGAATAGAGCTTTGGAGAAGAGTGGATGTTTCAGTAAAACAACATTTTGTTGACACTTGCATGGAAAGTCAATTTTTAAATGTTGTCAAACTGAAGTGTGAGGCCAATTGCCCTGGTTGTTTGGAAACTGTTAGCAACTACTTACGGATACTAAATTACAAGCTTAGTGCGCTGCTAATACAGGGGCCCTCTAGGCTTTCCTGTGATGAATTTAATGTAGACTGTTACTAGCACCAGTTTCCAGGTGAGTCATTATTTGGCTAATTAAATGAAGACCTGATGATGGTCTATGGGCCACAGGGAATATGCTACAATGTGCAGTATGTGGTACAACATTCATGTGTTGGGTCCATCAGTCAGATGCCGGAGATACTTAATCAGATATATATGGTCTTCTTAGTGCAGAGTAATATGTGCACTCCTTGTAGCCTATGATGGTGCCGAGTGTGAGGATGTGCTGTCCAAGAGAAGTGATCCAGTTTCAGCAGGACCACTAAAGAGTGGAATGGTTCAGCAATGGTTTTGATGTCAACTGATCTACTGGCCTGTCCGTGTGCTCGGTTTCAATCTCGTTAAAACTTTGTGGTCCAAAATGAAGCATCACATGAACTTACCTCGGACGACACTGTACCCACACACGGCTGACAAACTGCAGGACCTAGTGTTGTGTACATGGAAGATCTTGCAGATGATGAGACATATTTCCAGAGACGGATTGCCTCCAGGCCTCGTCGAATGAGACAGGTAATAGATTCCAATGGTGGGTGGATCTCATACTAGCTTCATCCCTGATGTGAAAGTTTCTTTGTTATTACTTTGTACATTTGATGTAACTGTATGTTTATTAATTGAAAATCTAACTGAAATTATTGTACTTTACATTGTATGTGTTGAATTTATGGTACTTAACACTTAATACATGTCAATTTGAAAGAAGTACAAACAAAATCAATTTGAAGCTAAATAGAAATTGACAGACACAACAACAGATAAACCCTAAAAATAATAATAATTTCTTCCCTAATGCCCCTCTGAAGATACTTGTTTCATTGTGTAAAGTAAGAAAAGTCAGGGCATAAAAATGCTCTTCTTTAACACTGCTTCACCCAAGGATAGCACCATGCCCATTTCTCTATGTTATTCTTCAGATAAAAGACCACTGCAGCATATGAATTTATTGTCTTGTTGACCCCCTTTAGCTTAGCAACACTAAAAATATTTGCAATGGTCTTTGGACAGCTCAAAATTTAATTCTAAATAATGCCTTAACAGTTAATCTGAGCCGAATATTGAATAAATGGACTTGTCGAGGAGAAAATTCTCAACAACTGTGCTCTCTTATGGTTTTCCCTTATCTCGTAACATTTCAGAGATGTTCACAAAATTAAAAGTTATTTGACATTGTCTGCGTGTAACGTGTTCCACTTTTTAGGTCAGGGCATTCAATCGAGTGGCACCAAATTTTACAAATGGATTTGATGACCGCCAGCTAGCGGTACCATCACCTGGCACCATAATCTGACACTGCTAAAGAGTGGCACTATGCATCTCGGCTATTATGCATCAGTATTAAAAGAAGTTTAACGTGAAAGTTGTTTAGAATTTAATATTGAGTAACATTTGTTTGAAATTTTGTTACATATTTTCACTTTGAAATTTGATACATACGTCTAAAAATATAACTCTGCAAATGGCCCTTACCATCCACTTTTTTTGTTTGTTTGTTTGTTATATGTCAGCTACCGGTACCATCACCTGGCACCATAATCTGACACTGCTAAGGAGTGGCACTAAGCATCTCAGCTATTATGCATCAGTATTAAAAGAAGTTTAATGTGAAAGTTGTTTAGAATTTAATATTGAGTAACATTTGTTTGAAATTTTGTTACATATTTTCACTTTGAAATTTGATACATACATCTAAAAATATAACTCTGCAAATGGCCCTTACCATCCACTTTTTATGTTTGTTTGTTTGTTATATGTCATTTAATGGAGTTTCAGAGAATGGTTTGAGCGGCAGCAGCCTTTTCAATAGTTGCAGGGGCAACAGTGTGGATGATTGAGCTCACCTTGTAACATTAGCTAATGTGGCATCCCACACTGTTACTGTGAATGGCTGAAAGCAATAGAAAATTAAAAATGTTAATTTTCCCATACTGTATGTATGATGAGGACATCCTCTCTGGTAAAACATTGTGGAGGTAAAATAGTCCCCCATTCGGATCTCCGGTGGAGACTACTCATCAGTATGACGTCATCAGGAAAGACAACACTGTCATTCTAGGGTCGGAGCTTGAAGTGTTAGATCCCTAAATTGGGTAGGGAGGTTAGAAAATTTTGAAAGGGAAATGGATAGATTGAAGTTAGATATGGTGGGGAATAGTGAAGTTCAGTGGAAAGAGAAGCAAACTCTGGTCAGGTGAGTATAGAATTATAAATTCAAACTCAGTTGAGGGTATTACAGGAGTAGGTCTAATAATGAATAAGAAAATGGGAATTTGGGTAAATTACTACCAGCAGCGTAGCGATTGCGTTATTGTTGTCAAGATAGATATGAAGGCAACACCGACCACATTAGTATTAGTTTATATGCCAACTAGCTTTGCTGATTGATCAGATCAAAGAAATGTAAGAGGAGGTAAAGGAAATTATTCAGATGGTTAATGGAGAGGAAATCCTAATTGTGGCGGGGGATAGAAATTTGGTGTTAGGAAAAGGAAGGAAAGGAAAAATAGTTGGTGAATATTGACTGTGGAAAATGGATGAAAGAGGAAGCCAGTTAGTAGAATTTTGTATGGAACATAAGTTAATGATAACATACACTTGGTTTTAGAATCATGAAAGATGGTTGTGTACATGGAAGAGACCAGGAGACACACAGATAGATTTTATAATGGTAAGACACAGATTCCGAAACCAAGTTTGAAACTGTAACACATACCCAGGGGAAGATATAGACTCTGACCGTAACTTGTTAGTCATGAACTGTAGGCTGAAACTGAAAAAACTGCAGAAAGGTAGGAAAATAAGGAGATGGGACTTAGATAAATTGAAGGAAAGTGAAGTCCTGGAGAATTTCAGAGGGAATGTTAGGCAACAATTGACAGAAATGGGGAAAAATAACACAGTAGAAGAAGAATTGGTAGCTTTGAGAGATGAAATAGTGAAGAAAGTTAGGTCCTACAAAAAATCCTTGGATATTGCAGGAATTTCGAAATTTGATTGATGAAAGGAGACGATATAAAAATGCAGTAAATGAATCATGGAAAATGGAGCATAAACAAATAAGATATGAGGCTGACAGAAAGTGCAAAATGACCAAACAGGAGTGACTGGATGACAAATGCAAGGCTTTAGAAGAATAAGGGAAAACTTGATATCACTTACAGGAAAATAAAATAGACATTCGTAGACAAGAAAAGTAGCTGCATGAATATCAAGGACTCAGATGAAAAACGAATTCTGAGTAAACAAGGAAAAGCAGAAATGGAGAAAGAATATATAGAGGGGCTTTACAGAGGAGAAGATCTTTGAGAGAATGTTGTCAGAAGGAAAGATGAAGTAGATAAATATGAAATAGGAGATACTATACTGAGAGATGAATTTGAGTTCACTGCCTCATTTTAAACAATAAACCTTATTTATCTACTAAAAAAATCTATTATTTCATATTAAAATAACAGACATACACAATTTTTTAAGTAAATCTTGTTTTAATTCCTCCCCCCCCCAAAAAAAAAAAGAAAACAACTACTTGTTTGTACCATGCTTAAAGAAAAACGATATGTTTTGAAACACTGTGGCATATAGAGGGCTACAACTCTACTTGTACACTTGCAAGAAGGTTCTCTTAAGCATTTTTGTCCATTCTGGCTCATACAGAGTTCAAAACACGTGTTGTATTTGACAGTTTGTTGTATTTTCTTGGCAAAATGTTGACCACTCAGTGTGTTTGGTCTATGAGCTGGAGAAGGATGAATATCTTGACGTACATTACCTTGTGCTGCAAAATAATTCTCTAACTGTACAACTAATTGGGTCAGGGTACACTCCTTTCACCTATATCCCTTGGTTTCCTGTACATTAATAATGCATTCATGATATTACCAGAGGCGGTCCATGGTACCTAAACGTGGATGTTGCTCCCAAGTTTCATTTTTATATTTAAATGTGAGACACTTACAGGGAGAAAATTCCTTATCTCAACACCTGGATCTTGACATTCGCTTCTGATATAAACATTTCCCAAATTCGTGGAGTATGTAAGTGACGAAATAAAATTTTTGAAAAATCATTTTTACACTCTTGTGAAGAGTTAGAAATTATCAGTACCGAAAAAAAGTTTCTGTGGCATAGTTCATGCTGCTATTTATCAATAATCGTTACGTCTAAAACGTCAGACGAGATTATCATCATGATGTCCAAAAGGACTTCCAGTGGGAGCCCACAAAGATGAAAATTATAGAAATTCATCTTTTATTTCATAGTTATTATTAACACTCTCAGGCTTGATTTGTTACTCAAGAAAGAAGTTACTTATCTTCTGTATCTCTTAATTATACTGATTTTATGAGAAAGATTTATGCAATTATACGTAATCATTTTCATACTTTACAATTGTGTGCACTGTAAAGCAAGGTTTCTTTTTATGCACTAAAATACCTAATTTTGAATTACTAACTGTTGTATGAAATAAACTGATCAATAAATATGAGGCAAAATAATAATCACTACTTTCACATTATACAGGAAAATGTACCATATCGGCAACTTTCGTATATTATCAAACCAAACGAAACCACACCAAACAAGAAAATCTGTGACTGATGTACAAAAAATTTTACAGGAAAGGACTTCCCACAAAAAGAAGTGATACCCCATCAGAAACATAAAATGTACAAAAGTGCAAGTCTCACGATAAATTCCTTCCACCATAAAAAGTCGTGGAATCTCATGGGAAACCAAGTTGATTATTTTAGTTATAGTGTTCATGGAACCAACAATTCAACACCTTGTCATAATTTTTTATCTAATTAGTTATCTACCAGTGTCTATAATGACAATATCAAAATCATGCATCTTTATTTGTATAATAAATATAATGACTTGGCAATCGCATGGCAACATAAACTAATATTTAAAATACTTTATGCAAAAGTGAGGTATTTCATTCCTACTTGATTACATTTGGTTACATAGTGGAATATAAATCATATGTTGATATATAATTGCCCTATCATTATACACATTCTGATGTCATTCTATTATGGTGCGATTGTGAAGTCAATATATGTATTATAGAAATAAAGATGTATAATACTAATATAGTCACTATAAATGTTGGTCGATTCATAATTAGATAACAAAAAAGTGATTCTAAGAACTCTAAGTAAAATAACCTACTTGGTTCCCATGGCAACATAAGCTAATATTTAAAAATAAATAGGGAAAAACTTTATGTACATTATTTTATTGGTTACATTTGGTTGCATAATGGAATATAAATTATTATTTTGTCATTATATTGCTGTACAATTGCCAGATCATTATATTTATTCTGATGCCATAATATGGTGCGATTGTCATGTTGTTATATTTATTATAGAAATAAAGATGTATAAGTTTGATATAGTCACTACAGGTGTTGGTAGATAACTAATTAGATAACAAATTATGATGAGATGTTGAATAGTTGGTTCATGAACACTAACTAAAATAATCGACTTCATGAGATCTCACGACTTTTTATGGTGGAAGGAATTCCTCGTGAGACTTGCATTTTTGTACATTTTATGGTTTTGATGGGATTCATTTTTGGCCATGCCCTACATGTACCATATTCATAGCTGCCAACTATTACGGATTGTCCGTAATTGTTACGGATCTATCATCTTATTTACGGAGTTACGGGAAGTTCGTAAAAAATTACGGAATTAGGACATTTTAAATATGATGTTTTAAGAAAATCGGAATGGGTACTGTTTATATTTAGCTAATCATAATGCTAGGGAAAGTTTTATTGATGGCAATGATTTTCTTCCTGAGTACGTAGGAAACGTTAACGATAGCATTTTCACTGCAAAAAGTCCCGCATGTTCTTCTCCTCCATAGCTACCAAATGAACGCCTACTCGGCAAGAGGTATGTAAATTCCTTCGTTCATAACTAGTACTTGGTCTTCCGTCTCAGCTAAACAGTCCACGTGGTTTATCACGCGTCAGAAGTTAGCCAATTCGTTTTCGAAGAGAAAAGTTTCCACTGTTTTTCTTTCTTTCTTTTTTCGCCTGTTTTCGTTTTTATGGCTGTTTTGTGCCGCTAGAAATAAATACGAGTTATGACATTTAGGCAAATTGTGACATTAATTGGGGTAGGTTGGTTTATTCAAAAACCAAACCATTTGGTATATAGTGTTACCTGCTAATGATTTTATATTATTATTTCATAAACGCAAGGAATTGCACACTTATTTCTTTCTTCTGCAACTGTTAACTTTCCTTGAAGACAAGTGTTTGAAAATTGCAGGAATGTTTCTATGTTACCCTCGGTATTTACAAAAATAATTTTTTGGGTTATTCCTCCTAACCTGATCTTGTACATTTAGAATTCTTTCTTTTCGAGGAATATATTTATGAACGGAGAGTGTCATAAATATACCATTTAATGGTCTAAATAGGGCTTCTAAAAATTTTCTTGGGAGGATGCGCGTAAGGCCCCCAAACCCTCATCATCCTCATTGGTCTGTCGAATTATTACGGACAGTCTCTTCTCAAGGTTGGCAGCTATGCATATTTTGAAAGTCTGAATTAAAAAACTGGAAAGATATATGGTGTATTACAGATAAATGCTGATCTAAGAACCATTGGTCTAACAGTTGTAAATATGCGTGGAAGTTCCACAGTTCCAAATGCTAAAGACAGTACTGAAGCACAAATCATTACAGGTAGCAAAAAATGCCTAAAGTAGGATATAAACTCAGCCAGTAATTCAAATGATGTTTAGAATGGATAGATTGAATAAAATAGGTGGTGGCATGTTTATTGCTGTCACAAGCAGTTTATCCTGTAGTGAAACTGAAGTAGATAAGATGGTTAGAGGTTATACCTTAGAACTGGAGTAAGCTAGTGATTGGTTCATTTTACTGACACCTTGACGTAAACAATTCAATTGCAGAATTGTTCGATGAAAGCTTGACTCCGATTTCAAAAATGTACCTGAAGTGAGCATTGGTAATTAGTGGTGATATTAACTATCCTTGATATGTTGTCAAAAATGTGTGTTCAGATCCAGAGACAGTCATAAAACATCATCGGAAATTGTACTGAAACCATTCTCCAAAACGTATTTCAAGCAATTACTTCATCAAACCATACAATAGTAAGTGGTTGACAAAACACACTTGACCTCTTAGCAACAAATCATCCGTAGCTACTAAAAGAGCATCAAAACAGATATAGGGATTAGTGAACACAGAGTTTTTATTTCATCATCATTGTTTGCAGTCTGGAGTTTGATTTGACGCAGCTCTTTAACCTACTCTATTCTCAGCAAGCATCTTCATCCACTTGTAAGAACAGCAACACCCATCCATTTGAATCTCTTACTGTATTCATCTCTTGGTCTCCCTCTGCAATTTTTACCCCACACACTTCCCTCCTAAGCTAAATTTATAATTCCCTGATATCTAAGAATGTTTCCTATCAATCAATCCCTTCTTTTAATCAAGGTATGCTAGAAATTCCTTTTCTCTCCAATTCTGTTCAGTACCACCTCAATAATTACGTGATCCACCCACCTAATCTTCAGCGTTCTTCTGTAACACCACATTTCAAAAGCCTCTATCCTCTTTCTGTCTGCACTGTTTATCATTCATGTTTCACTCCCATACAAGGCATCACTCCACACAAATCCTTCAGAAAGGACTTCCTTATGCTTTAATTAATTTTCAGTGTTATCACCTGATTTTTCTTAGACAGCATTCTGTTACCCTTGTTTTGCTCTTGTTAATGTTCATTTTGTATGCACCTTTCAACACACTGTCCATCTCATTCTACTACTCTTCCATATCCTTTGCTGTCTCTGATGAAATTACAATGTAATTGGCAAACCACAATGTTTTTATTTCTTCACCCTTAACTTTAATTCCTTCTCCAAATTTCTCCTTGTATTCCTTTATGGCTTGCTCAATGTACAAATTGAATAATATTGGAGAAAGGCTACAACCCTGTCTTAACCCCTCCTAACCTCTGCATCCGTTTCATGCCCTTCAACTCTGATAACAGCTGTCTGGTCTTTGTACAGGTTGTAAATAACCTTCCATTCCCTACATGTTACTCCTGATGATTTCAGAATTTGAGAGTCTATTCCAATCAACATTGTCAAAAGCTTTTCCAAATCTAAAAAAGCTAGAAATTTAGGTTTGCCTATGCTTAATCTAACTTCTAAGATTAGCCAAAAAGCGAGGATTGCCTCACATTTCTCCTGAATCCAAACTAATCTTCTCCAAGGATGGCTTTTACCAGCTTTTCCAACCTTTTGTAAATAATTTGTAAATAATTCTCCCATTTCATCTTCATCTACACCCTCTCCCCTTCCTACAATATTGTCTCTAATTTCATTTCCTTTGTAGAGCCCATATATATATTCTTTCCACCTATCAGCTTTTCCTTATTTGCTGAGAACTGGTTTCTCATCTGAGTTCTTTATATTCATACAGCTGCTTTTCTTGTCTCCAAATGTCTCTCTTATTTTCCTGTAGCGGGTATCTATTTTTCTCCTGTTTAACCATTCTTCTACTGATTTACATTTGCCTTCTAGCCACTCCTGTTTAGCCATTTTGTACTTCCTGCCAATCTCATTTCTTAGTTGTCTGTACTTCATGTTGCCTGTTTCATTTACTGCATTTTTTATATTTTCTCCTTTTGTCGATTAAATTTAGTATGTCCTGTGATATCCAAGCATTTTGTGTAGGTCTTGCCATTTTACCTATTTTGTCCTCAGCTTCCTTCACTATTTAATCTCTCACTTCTACTCATTCCTCTTCTACTGTTTTATTTCCCCCAGTTTCTGTGAATTGTGGCCTAAAGCTGCCTCTGAAAGTCTCAAGAACTTCAGGTTCCTTCAATTTATTCAAGTTCCTTCTCCTTATTTGCCTACCTTTCTGCAGTTTCTTCAGTTTTGTCCTACAGTTCACGACCAATAAGATATGGTCAGAGTCTATATCTGCTCCTAGGTATGTCTTACAGTTTTTAAACCTGGTTCCAAAATCTATGTCTTACCATTATAACATTTGTCTAGTATTCCAGTGTCTCCTGGTCTCTTCCACGTACATAACATTCTTTCATTATGATTAAACCAAGTGTTTATTATGATTAAATTATGTTCCGTGCAAAATTCTACCAGGCGGCTTCCTCTTTTGCCTAGACCATATTCACCTACTATTTTTCCTTTCCTTCCTTTTCCTACTACCGAATTTCAGTCTCCCATAACAATTAATTTTTCCTCTGCCTTAATTGTCTGAATAATTTCCTTTGCCTCCTTATAAATTTCTTTGATCTCATCATTGGCAGAATTAGTTGGCATATAAACCTGTACTATTGTGGCCGATGTTGGCTTTGTATCTATCTTGACTACAATAATACGATCACTGCATTGCTCATAGTAGTTTACTCGCATTCCTGTTTTCTTACTCAGTATCAGACCAACTCCTCCAACTGATTTTCCTTTTATAATCTTGTACTCAGCTGACCAGAAATCCTGTTCCTCTTTCCACTGAACTTCACTAATCCTAACTATATCCAACATAAAACTATCCATTTCTCTTTTTAAATGTTCTAACCTCCCTACCCGATTAAAGGATCTAACATTCCATGCTCTGATTCATAGAATGCCTGTTTTGTTTTTCTTGATGACGATACCCTCCTGAGTAGTCCCCTCCGGAATATTTTACCTAAGAAGATGCCATCATATATTCATACAGTAGAGCTGTATGTCCTTGGGAAAAGTAATGACTGTAGTTCCCCCTAGCTTTGAGCCATTCACAATAACTGTGTGCCAAAGTCACATTAGCTGATATTACGGGACCTTCTCAGTCAATCATCCAGACTGTTACCCTTGTAACTACTGAAAAGACTGCTGCCCCTCTTTAGGGACCACATGTTTGTCTGGCCTCTCCACAGATACCCCTCTGCTATGGTTGCACCTATGGTATGGCTATTTGTAACATTGAGGTACGTGAGCCACCCCTCCTCGTCATGTCTGTCATTTATGGGGGTGGCATTTGTTATTTGTTTTAATTAAATTTATGTACTGTGCAAAATTCTACCAGGCGGCTTCCTCTTTCATTTCTTTTCCTACTGCCAAATTTCTGTCCCCCATCACAATTAAGTTTTCCTCTCCTTTAACTTTCTGAATAATTTCCTTTACCTTGTCATACATTTCTTCAATCTCCTCATCAGAGCCAGTTGGCGTATAAACTTTTACTTCTGTGGTCAGTGTTGGCTTCATATCTATGTTGCTTACGATAACGTGATCACTAAGCTGCTCATAGTAGTTTATCTACATTCCTATTTTCTTATTCATTATTAGACCTAACTCCAGTAATACACCTAACTGATTTTGCATTTATAAACCTGTAATCACCTGACCAGAAATCTTGTTCCACTGAACTTCACTTAACTCCACCATATCTTGCGACTTTACACTGTAGCCTGCACCACATTTATCATTACTGAGATTAAAGCAAGTGTGACTATAATCTGTAAGAACCTGCATATTGGGCTATGTATGGTTATGATTAGAAGTATGGCTCATTGTTATCTTACGGTCAAACTGTACATGCCTGCTTTTAGATCCCAGCAATACCTTAGTTGCAGATATTATCTTTCACCTGTGAAATGTATGCATAGGCTGTAGTTTGTGAAACAAATAAGAAAGCTATATTTATATAAAAGCGTAAGATACTCATTCACTCACTTAATCACTGACTAAACACGAAATCTCGAACTATTTCACATATGGAGTTGAAATTGATTAGGATTATAGCTCATAGGTAGAAGACGTCAGCTAAGAAAGGATTTTGCAATAGGGCTGATAGTTCAGGAGATATGATGTCGTAAAAAATGAAAACTTCCCCGTCTTGCGGCATGTGATAGTCTGACTTTATCAGTCCACTGTTTGAGAAGCAGAGCACTTAGCTACTTGCAACAAACTTTAAACGTAACTTCAAACCTTTAGGAAACTTTTTCTCACTGACTGAAAGGAAAAAGTTTCTCGCTTACTACTTTTCCACTGTTCTCGGAGTAAAACAACGGCATTTGGTACAACATTCCAATTTATAATTTCTAAAGTACCAATTGTACCCGCAGGAAATTTTACAGACAGTATACACACATATAGCTGGATGTACCTGCGAAATTATATCACAGTACGACTCATAGTTCATGAAATATGAGCACACAAACAGTAACATTAGTGGAAATCTACCCCATCGTGCACAAAGTTTTAATTTGTTACTTCTTTACTGCTGATTGCATTAGCAACAGATTTTACCGACATATAGCACTTATATAAATGAATATATATCCGAAAAATTATACAATTGTACAGCAAATAACTCAAATTCGAGATGATATATACTGCGATGGGTAAGAACTTTTCTCATCAGGCACCATGTTTTATTACATTCCTTATTTATTGCTGTATTCCAGTGAGCTGAAGGAAAATCCTGAAAGATGAGAGTGCTGTTCAGAACTTTGAAGAAACTTTGAACTGTGCCGTGCATACGGCTGTAGGAAGAACAAGAGACTTCAATAGAGCTACAAGGAAAGGAACAGAATGAAACAGTGTACAAATACCCGTTATTTCAGACAGAGCTGGCTTTTAACTTTATGAGACTGCAGTTTGCATAGAGACTTTCAGTTTCTATTATGATTAATAAATCACCGGGCAATACTGTAGAGTGTATTTGAAATCTCCATGTTTCTCATACTGACAACTTAACGTCACTTGCTCAGGGATGGGCTCACTTATATAAAATATTCATATTAGATCCTGGACAAGTGACAAGCCATATTCTTTATTATCAGGAAGGAAGATTAGAGTTTAACATCCCATCGACAGCGCGGTCGTTAGAGGCGGAGCTTATGCTCAATTGTTTGGGTAAGGAAGAGGAAGGAAATCGACCATGACCTTTGAAAGGAGCCAACCTGGCATTTGTCTGGAGAGATTTAGGGGAAACATAAAAAACCTAAATTCTGGATGGCTGGAGGCTGGTCTGAACCACTGTCCTCCTGAATGTGAGTCCAGTGAGTTGCCACTGCGTCACCTCGCTCGATGTTGTTTATAGTCAAGTTGTCAATTAAATGATTGTATGAATTGCTGTTTGTTATTCTTGCTAAAACTCAAGAACAGCTGAACTGATTTGGCTAATTTTAGTCTTGAATATTTGTGTAAGTCCAGGTAAGGTTCAAACGGCTATAAAATGTGGAAAAGTTGCCTAGGAAAGAGGAAAATCGGGAAAAACTGAAACAGCTTTTCCCAGTGAGCTATCAATACTGTTCATCCAATTGTGATAAAATTTTGTACATTTCATGTTGAAAGCATATATATAACAAATAAAAACTTGAAAAATTCCCGCGGAAAGTAGGAAAATTTACGAAAAAACAAAAGTTATTTTTCCCCCTTAGAATAAAAATCAATTGCCACATAGTTGTAAGAGCATCACTTGAGTACGGCTTGAATGGGCAAGGTTTGTATGAAATAAATGTTTTGGAAAATCTACCAGAAAGTTGGAAAATTTGAGAAAAGTGAATTTTTCAATGCGTTTTTGATTGAATTCAGCACTATAACTATTTGCACAATGGAGAGGGGTAATTGTTTTTTTGTTTTGTTCATTATGGTCTTTGAAAAGTTTCAGAAAAAAAATAAAAATAAAGGACAGTTAAAAAGGAAAGTCGCAAAATTCAAACCAAGTTCCTTTTTCAATGTGTTTCTAAATATACTCAACACTATAAGTTGAGAACCATTCATCCGATTTTGATCATTTGACGTTCAATGAAAGAAGAATGTTCGTATGAACTAAAAATTTAGGAAAGTTCCCTGGAAAATATGAAAGTTTGTGAGAAACTGAAAGAGCTTTTTTGAATGGGATATCAATATCATTTCTCTGATTGCAATAAAATTTTGCATGTTTGACGTGCAAAGCAAGATTAACTTTCTTATGAAATAAAAATTAGGAAATGTTTCCCAGAAAATTCAGGAAAGATATTTTTGTATAAAATTTCAATACCATTCATCTGATTGCAATAAAATTTTGCACATTCGATGTTCAAAGCGGGAGGAAGGTTTGAGTGAAGTAAAAGTTTGGAATAATTGGCCAGAAAATAGGAAAATTTGTGGAAAAATGAGAGAGCTCTTTTCTATGGGATATCAATATCATTCGTACGATTGCAGTAAAATTTTGTACATGTGACGTTCAAAGCAAGAGTACATATATATTAGCAATTGCGAATCATTGCCAGTTCAACTAAATAACTAGATGACCCGGTGAACTTGGTATCACTTACCTCTTAATATAAACCATATTAATTTAAATCATATGTATTTTAGACCCAGTAGCTTTGTAATGGCATCATCAGAGAGTCTAATTATCAGCTCAATAGTAAGCGGAAAGAGAGGGCAAATCACGCACACATGTCAAAGATCATGTTCATGTAACATTCGTGGGAGTTCAGGGAAGGTTTAAACAGTGATAAAATACGGAAAAATTGTGAGGAAAATTCAGATTTATAACAAGTAAAATAATGACAGGTACTTCTGTTCTGTCATTCTATCCACTTTTTACAAAAGACACAATGCACTTTTAAAAGTTGTTACAATTTCTGAAAAATAGTTAAGAAGTCAAAGAGTAAATAGCTTTCCCAGAGAGTAATTATTGTTCGATATTTCGGCTTATATGCTTCAAACCAAACAATAACTTGAATTACATACTTTCTGAAGTATCTTATCTGGTACTTCAGCATTCAAGCTATCTCCACATCAGATTTCATCACAATAGATTCAGTGGTTTATGTAATGATATATGGCCAAATCGGTTAAGCTGTTCTCGAGTTTTAGCAAGACTAACGAACAGCAATTAATTTTTATCTTTGTCAGTTCATATACTGGTTCATATCGTGTAAAGCGAACTTTACTCATTCAAAGTGTATTTCTGAATGCACTCAACACAACAACCATTATTTTACACATTTTAAATCTAAATTTTCCTCGCTATTTTTCCATATTTTATCACCGTTTAAACCTTCCCTGAACTTCCATGAATGTGACATGAACATTATCCTGGACATGTGTGCATGTTTTTCCCACTCTTTCCACCCACTATCAAGCCGATACTTAGACTATCTGACGATGTCTTTATAAAGCTGCTGGATCTAAAATACATATGATTTGAATTAATATGGTTTGTATTAAGAGGTAAGTGATACTAATTTCACCGGGTCATCTATTCATTTATATTTTGATTTCTATCTTTGTTTGTTTGGATATTGTACTTGAAATCTTGTACATTATGCAAGACAGCCTTATTTCCTATATGTTCTCTGATGAATATAACAAGTTTGTAGGAAAAATGGGATGGACAGAAAGTGAAGGTGTCAGAGAAGTACTAACTCAATGCTTGCAGGCAACACCGGGTTTACAGCTAGTATTACATAAAATAAAGAGAGTTTTATTCTAACATTTGTAAATGATGTACAATGCAGTGTGTTACCAAATGATTGTAGTGAGGAGTACTACCATTTTTGGTTTCTCTTTAGATTGGTGTACTACATAAATAAAAATATGACCTCCATTCCTTGTTCTATCAAAATGGTACCTTTTTCTTTACTTTTATGAGTTTAGTAATGTATCTTCTATGATAAATTAATAGCATTCATGCCTTGGGACAGGCTTGAAATTCTTCATTGCTATAGAGGATTCACAATAAGAAAGATAATTCTGTTGGAAATGAAATTGCAAACACCATTACGCTTACTTAAATACAATATATATTGTGCCCGTCAGGCTAACAAATAAAACAAAACATCTGATTACTTGGATATCTTAATACATTAATCTGTTCACTTTGAACATCTCATTGCATTCTGAACAGTTACTAATGTCTCATTTTTCACAACTTAATAATGAGTTCATATATTTTCCGTGGCATGGAACGTCACAGTAGACTCACAGTAATCTTTGACAAACAGGTTGACAGCCACTGCTGCAGCAAGTACATTAGTCTTAAGGCTGCTCCACTCGTCTACTCTCACGTACCTGTGCACACAAGCGCAAGGCACATAGTATATGTCCTTTTCTCCACTTTAGCTACATTTATAGCAGATATGTTCATATAGTGAAATGGAATCACAGTGTAACACCAATTTAGCTGTTACACTAAAATGCAAAGTCGGATCTTTAGTTGAATAAGATTGGTTACTTATTGGAAGTAGTCAGATGAATTGTTAATCACAAATAGAATTAATTGGTTAAGCAGCTGCATTGTCTGTGATAAATTTGTAGCAGTTTCCCTGAACTAAATAAACATAAATATAAGAAGCATAGACCTATGTTATAGGCACTCAACAAAAAAGTTTGTTTCCCAAACACCATTTCCACTCTTGTAAGTACTTGTGTAAAAACATAAACACATACCAGCTGCACTGCCATCCACTTGTTCTCGCCAAATACAGTATCTCGTGAAGCGACCATTCGCTGCGCAAATCTTCAACACACTGCCTGATCAAATCACCCCTATCATCCAGGAGGGTCCTTCATCTGGCGAGCTTGGAAATGGAGTGCTTTTTCGCTCACACTTCACTCACCTGCCTTTTCCCAAACACACACTTCACACCAGTTCTGTTCCTAGGCTGCTTCCTTATTGGCTGATCACCATCTCTTCCAAAACATTATATGATATTTTTTTTTTTTTTTAAGTAAAAACCAACCTTCTGAAACCACTTCCTTATTAATATAACATTATGTAAATGCAAAAATGGACTTAAATTAGTATTACATAAAGTCTGAAATAAATAAATAGACAAACCAGCTTTCATGAGCTTGACTGCTCATGCCACACAATACGTAGGTAAATTACTGTAAAATTGTGCACTAAAGTAAGCATATGAGAGGTAAATCACGCTGCTTTCACTTTCAGTGTTACTGTGGAGAATATGATGATTTCCTTTATTTGCAGTATAAAGTTATATCCGTTGAAATCAGTCATTAGATAAATACATAAAAGTATGACACTTTGAAGATGATAGCTAGAGACAATAAGCTATCATCTAAAACAGAGTTGGTTGAAATTGCATGATGCATTCAAAAGTTGGTTATTTTCAGCTTGATTTTTCTTTACTTTGATATAATAGTCATAAACATTTGTAATTTTAAAGATATTGAAATTACTTTTAGAATCATGATATGTGCATAACTGATTCGATATCGTAGATGTCTGAAATGTTAACAGTAAACAATTTTATAGATTTATTGAAATGACAGATGTTCTCCAGATACACAAGAAACACTCAGCTAACACCCCTAATTAGTTTTGAGTACAAAGCATGGTCTGTTTCCAAATTTCCACTGATTCGGACAAACCCCTAACCAGATGCTTGGTTTAACCTGATACCTATCCTGCCTAGTAACTGCCCCAACTGCTTGCCGCAGTCTACTGTCGGCCCTTTATCTTTCTTCACAGTACCATTACTTACTTTTTAGTCGTCCTCGTCACCATGTGTTTTGTCTTTCCCGGCCTGTCTTTCAGGAAAGGTACTATCAGGATGCGATGGAATGCGTTGACATCTAAAACAGCTGTACTGATTAGTAATAAAAGTTTTATTTACTGAAGAATACAATATACTCAAGTTCTGTAAAGTATGTCTCTTCTCTTCTTGTGGCGGCATCTTCATCGATGCTAGCTGCGCTGAGTCCTAGTGACTGCCTAGTTCGGAGCAAAGTTCAGACAGACTGGTCCAGACGCATGTCGGCCTAAATGTAGCCACTTGTAGAGGGCGCTCTCTTGGTTATTCCCTCCAAGAGGTATGGCTCTGACGTGCGATAGGCTGCCAGTCATCCTTTGCCTTCTGCATGATCATTCTTGGGCGTTGGGCGTGTGGCTCGTGAACATAGTGACGGTCCAGAGTCTGTAGCTGCAGAGGACGCCAGACTACCGGCCAGGTCTCTCCATTCGGTCTGAGCTCGCGAGGAAACGTCCTTCAGGGAAACATCTGAAGGGCCCATGTCCATGAGGGACCCAGATTATGACATAGACGGCGACCCTGACATTGGCGTCAGATGCTGCGTGGCATGCCGTGGAGATCTGCTGCAGGGGCAGCTGCCGAGGTCGTGCAGGCGACGGAGGCCGCGTGGTCTGCGTGTTGCGCGAATCTGCTGAGAGAAATGCGGAAGGATCACAGGGTACACAAGAAGGGCGAATTTGGTTCGGTGCTTGCGAACTATGCGGACCTGAAATGTCAAACAAGGAAGCACTGAAACATTTGATGATCTTGCCCCGCTCCCACCTTCTGCGCCTGCTGAAAACTCTGTAAAAGACTGGGTTATGCGGAGTGAAGCGATTCTTGCGTGTTGTCTGCTGCTGCTCCGGGCGGCATTGTGGTTGGAACAAGTGGAGCAGGGTGCAGTGGTGGCAGCTGTGCAGATGCTTGGCCAGTGTTGACCCTTCTCATGAGTGTGAGCGGTAGGAGGTGTGGAACAGTTGCAAAGCTGTCTCCTATGAGTGCTCCGAACAGAGTTTGGACATGTTTCTTAAACATCCGGACGAAGCATTCCGCAGCGCTGTTTGACTGCGGGTGAAACGGTGCACTGGTGAGATGCTTAATTCCATTGTGTGCATAAAAGGAACAAAATTCATGCGATGTGAACTGAGGGCCATTGTCAGAGACTGTCAGTTCACGGAGACCTTCCAGACAAAAAATTGAAGATAACGCCATAATCGTGCTTCTGGAAGTCGTAGAAGACATTGGCACTGCAATTGTGTAACCACGAAAAGCATCTACCACAATAAGCCACTTAGTGTTCCAGAAGGGACCAGCATAGTCAATACGCACTCATTGCCATGGTGAATCTCCTCTGGGCCACGCAAAAAATTTCTTAGGTGGGGTAGCACAAAGTGAACACTGTGATGTCATATGTTCTATATGGACGTCCATACCCTGCCAAGTACAATCTCGCCGTGCTAATTGCTTAGTGTGAACCATTCCCCAATGTTCTTGGTGAAGTAAATTCAATAAATCTTGCTGTAAACGACGCGGAATCAACATTCGCGACTGTCCACTTGTCATTTGAAACTAGAATGACACCTCTATGGATTGAAAGTTCATTTCTTCTAGCAAAATAGTGACACACCAATGAATTTTCAATGTCACGTTGTGAGCGAGGCCATTCTGTGTGAATGTAGCACAGCAAAATTTGTAAATCGGGGTCTGTATCTGTGGCCCGAGCAATTTTCCTATAGACCAACGGGAAGGATTGCAACAAACTATCTTCCTGTGCATCTGTCTGCCAACAAGACATCTGAGCAGTGTCAAAGTCTTTATCAAGACCAATCAGAAGACGGGAAAGTGCGTCAGCATTTCCATGGCGAGTTGTGGGTCTGTACAAATCTTGTCCTGATAATGTGATAAGAGCAGTGCCCAGCATTCTAATTTGTGTGCCATGCGAGTAGGAATCGGCTTGGCTGGGTGAAACAATGACTGCAAAAGCTTGTGGTCAGTTACTAAATAAAATTTTCTCCCATACAAGTGATGGAATTTTGTGACACCGTACACTATTGCTAAAGCTTCCTTCTCAATTTGAGAATAATGGCACTTTGTGTATGTCAAAAGTTTGGACACAAACACTATCCGACGATCCGTATCCCCATGTCTCTGTGACAGCATCACACCTAGGCCATATATATGATGACGTGTCCACCTGCAAAAGAACTGATTTTTCTGGATCGAAGTACACCAAACATCGATCACTGAGCAATGCATCTTTTAACTGTTGAAATGCGCGTTGGAAGTTGTTGTACAGTAGACAGTAGCTAGGCGATTTGTTGTCTTTGAAACTGAAACATCTGCATCAATTGCTGTGCATCGAGCACAGGAAACTGCGGCGTATTGACAGTGTTAGTGCGATTAGACATTTTGCATAAACAACAGGAAAAAACAAGGCAAAAATATAGAAATTGACGTGTAACTCTGCAAGAGATATTCACAAAAGATTATATACTGGAATCGCAAAGACCTGTAATAAAATAGCAAGTAAAATAATGGCGCAGCGTAATGTCAGCAATTTAACATCTCGTTGCAATGTGGGTCGTTTCAGTCCTAGTCGCCATTTCATTTTGTCTTTCCCGGTCTGTCTTTCAGGAAAGGTTCTATCAGGACGCAATGGGATGCGTTACATCTAAAACAGCTAAACTGATTAGTAATACAAGTTTTATTTACTGAAGAATATAGTATTCTCAACTTCTATAAAGTATGTCTCTTATCATCTTCTGGCGGTGTCTTCCTCAATACTGGCTGCGCTGAGTCCTAGTTACTGCCTAGTTCGGAACCGAGTTCAGACGGGCTCATCCAGACGCTTGTCAGCCTAGATATAGCCACTTGTAGAGGCGTGTGTTCTCGGTTACTCCGTCCAAGAGGCGCGGCGCCGGCATGCGATTGGCTGCCGGTCGTCTGCTACCTTCGGTACGATCGTTCTCAGACGTCTGGCATGTATCGCTGGCTTTACGTCACAACACTTATACTAATTGCGCAACTCTATGGACTCACAATCTAACTTCAACTTATCAATTTCCGTTTTCAAATTTTCTAACCGCCCTACTCATTTAAGGGATCTAACATACCGCGCTCCGGTTGTAGTACGTCATTGTTGTCTTTCCTCATGATAACATATTTCTAAGTAGTCCCCGCCTGTAGATCTGAATGGGGGACTATTTTATTTCTGGAATATGTTACCCAGAGTATTTCATCATCATAAATTCATACAGCAGAGTTGCACGTATTCTGGAAAAGTAAACTTTGTAGTTTCTCCTTGCTATCAGCCATTCACAGTAACAGTATGGCAAAGCCACATTAGCTGATGTTACAAGGCCTGCTCAGTCAATCTTCCAGACTGTTTCTCCTGCAACTATTGAAAAAGCTGCTGTTTCTTTTAAGGATCCACACATTTGTCTTTTCTCCCCACAGATATCCCTCCACTGCGGTTTCACCTACAGCTATCTGTCCGTTGAGGCACACAATCCACCTTGCCTTGGCAATGTCTGTGATGCATGGTGGTAGAGAGTTTTCATAGTGAGACTGAATTATTGAAATTACAAAACCCACAAAATTTAAACGAAAAATATATTTATTCAAAAAAGTAGATGATAATTCACGTAATGCTTTCCTGAGTGAGAGTCTCCAGTCTTTTGAAACTTAACAATGTTATCTTAGGTCAGATGTGGGTTACATTCAAAGAAATAATATTGACAGCAATTATGGGTTTTATACCAAATAAATTGACAAGAGAGGGGGTTGACTCCTGTGGTACACAAAACAGGTTAAATCACTCTTGCAGAATCAAAGAAAGAAGCATGCTAAATTTAAATACACACAAAATCATCAAGCCTTGCAGTCTTTTGCTGAAACTTGAAATTTAGCATGGACTTCAATACAAGAAGCTTTATAATAGTTTCTACAATAAAACTCTGTCTCTTAATTTGGTAGAAAATCAAAAGAAATTCTGGTTGTATGTAAAGTACATAAGCAGCAAAGGACAACCAATACCTTCCCCGTGTGATAGCAGAATTGCTTAACACAGCTTTCCAAAATTCCTTCATCAAAGAAAACGATTTAACAACTCAAGAATTTGTCTCAAGAACAGCTGCATGCTTAATTCAGGAGAAGATATCCTTGGAGAAATAAAGCCATTTAAATCGCTTGACAAAAAAAATGGGGGGGGGGGTTCCAAATTGTAACCCATTAGGTTCCTTTCGGAATATGCTTATGAAATATTAACTTCATACCTAACCATCATATAGAACTGGTTTCTCAGCAATTATTCTGCACCCAAAGACTGGAAAGTTGCACAGATCACTAAATTGTCCAAGACTGGAAAGTTGCACGGATCACTAAATTGTCCGAGATAGGCAATAGAAGTGGTTAACAAAATTACAGACCCACATCATTAATATCAGTGTGAAGTAGGAGTTAACTTTATGAACTACGATATTTCGAAGAGAACGATCACTTGATCCATATTCAACACGGATTGAGAAAGTTTGGTTCTTGTGATACAGCTAGCTCTTTATTCACATGAAGTGATGATCACTGTTGACAAGAGATCTCAAATCAATTCCATACATCTAGATTTCCGGATCCCTTTTGACATGATAACTCACAAGGTGCTTCCAATCAAATTTCATGCTTGTGGAGTATTGTCCTAGTTGTGCGACTGAATCTGTGATTTTCTGTCTGAAAGTACGCAGTAATTGACAGAGAATCAATGAGTAAAACAGAAGTGTTATGTGGTGTTCCCCGGGGAAGTGTTACAGGGCCCCCCACTGCTCCCTTTTACAAAAAATAAAGGAGACAATCTGGTCATCTGTCTTGGACTGTTCGCAGATGATGCTCTTGTTTATTGGTTAGTAAAGGGAGCAGAAGAGATCAGAAGATAAAAAGCAACTACAAAACATTTTAGATAAGGTACATGCATGATGAGAAAATTGGTAATTGACCCTAAATTATGAAAAGTCCGAAGTAATTCATATGACCACTAAAATAAATCTGTTGAACTTCATTTACACAATAAATAAGCCAAATCAACAGGTTGGTAAATTCAATTAAAATCTAGGAATTACAGTTACAGACAACTTTTACTGGAAAAAAACTCATAGAAAGTATTGTGGGGGAAAGCAGACAAAAAGGTTACATTTCATTGGCAGAAAACTTAGAAAAAGCAACATTTCTGCCAATGAAATTGACTACCCCACACTTGTCCATGCTATTTTGGAGTATTGCTGCACATTGTGGGATCCTTACCAATTGGGACTGACAGAGGATAGAGAAACTTCAGAGAAGGGCAGCTCATGTTGTATTATCATACAGGGAGAGAGTGTCATGGAAATGATGCATTAGTTGGGTTGGAAATCACTAACAGAAAAGTGTTATTCATTGTGGAGAAATCTATTTGTGAAATTTCTTTCACCAACTTTCTTCTCTGAATACAAACATATTTTGATAGCACCCACCTACATAGGGAAACATGATCGTAATGATAATAGAGGTACGATCAAAAATGGAAAGATTTGGGTGTTCCTTCTCCTTGTACACTATTGCAGAATGGAAGGCTAGATAAATATTATGAAAGTGGTTCAATAAAACCTCTGCAAGGACCTTAAATGTGATTTGCAGAGTAAAATCTAGACTTAGATGTACCTGCGCCAGGCCTGCCCTAAAAAGTTGTACAGTTAGCACTTGCGGTGCTACAGGAACATTCAACATGAGTTAGAAGCAACAGATCACTGTATGTTACACATATGAGCAACAGTTCACTGAATGTTACACATATGATAAAAGCACACAAGTGAGGACAAGTGCTGATGTGCACTTCCTTAAGTAGAGGCATTCCATTGAGCTCTGTCGGTCACAGGCACTAACCGTAATCACTTGCAGCACTCATCAGGGTAGGCATGGCTTCTCCTTATGGAAATGAACGGTCTTTTCGAATGGTGGGCGTGCACGCATTACAAAATACAGTGAATTTTCTTTTGTTACTATTAGAACATAAAATAAATGGTGAAGCCTTTCCTTTAGATACCGATACATGGAGAGAAAGGTTTTAATTTTTTCCTGAAGCAGATTGAATATTTTTTTCTATACATTTGTGAAACTGACGGGTCTTGTAATTGGCCAACTTCTACATTTTTAACATATTCATTAGAGTTCGAGATTAGAAGTATGAGCAGGCTAGTCAAGCGAATTCACTTAATAATATAACAACAGTTTATAATTCACCACAAAGACATACAACAAGCTGTGACAGGCACATAAAAATGACACACACTAAAGCTATTGGCCATTGGCCGTCTTCAGAATAGAGTGTATTCGTGCAAGCACACTTCACAGTTACAGTACTGTCCTCTCTGGCTGCCACACGCTGAAACTTCAGTGTGTAGCATCCAGAGGTGACAGTTGTGTGACTGAAGTGTGATTGTGTGAATGCTCTTTATTCTGAAGAAGGCTATTGGACAATAACTAAGTGTTGTATGTTTTTTATGTGCCTGTTGCAGCTTACCATTCATTTTTGTGGTGAGTGATAAACTGTCCTTATTTTATTGGACTTTCCATTATTAGAATTCACTTATTATGTTTTTTAGAGGCCCTTACTTTGTGAGTAAGAGTTCTCTGATCAATCTTGATTACAGGATCCTAATTGACATGTTTGATTTGGAAACCTGCTGTTTGTTACATCCGTAAATTGCCTTTGTTTTTCCATCCTGAACTCGTAATTTCTCCAAGTTCTTATTTGTTGTTTGGCATGTATGAGATTAATTCTGAAGATATCATTAGAGATCTGCCTTTAAGCAACCTGCTCAGTCAGTAAGGAAAAACTTAAGCTGGGGGAACATTTATAGTATTATTACTTTGAAATATGCAACTGAAACAATTTTAATAAAGTGAGTGGACTAAGACTGTATCTGGATTTACAGAGTCTTTCAGTTCAGCCATTGATTAGGAATGCTATTTGGTGTGGGAAATTGAGGTTATAGCATTTTTAAATTAAAACTAATGTGTTGATTGTACTAAAATATAAAAATTACAGTATAAACTGTATCTTTTCTTTCAGATGATTTTCCACAGTTGGCCCCTGGTGAACCTGTTCCTCCAGGTTTTGAAGATAAAGTACGGCGAGTTACTCAGATCCAGGCAGAACTTGACAAGGTCACCAGTAAACCTTTGATTGGTTAGTATGTAAATAAGTAATACTTGTTTAAAAGTAAATAAGTTCCTAATCCCTTGTCATTGACTTAATTTGAATGAAGTTGTTGAGGCTAGCTCTCATTACACAAATTATTCACAAAGCTTGGGCACCTGTCAAATTGGTTTTGTTTACTTGGACAGTATGTCGTAAATGTTTATTGATCTGTGCATCAAAGTTTAGAAAATCAATGTGATTAATACAAAAGAAGAAACACCTTACTTAAGTCTCACAAAGGAGTTTCCAATTTCTTAAATTGCCATTATGTGACAAGGGGCATTTGGAACATTATGTGGTCTCCTGTTTGTGGTCTAAGAAACAGAATATTGCTCTGTGAACAATTAAATCATTGCTGTATGTTTATTTTTGTACTAAGTAATAATTTCATCGTACACCTGCAATTATTGTGACTATATCCCAACAAAGTTGCTGTATTTGTGTCTTATTAGCTATTATTGTTTTTTTTTTCTTTTGTGTAGGGCTGGAGTATCTTTTGGAATTGACAGATGAGTTAGGCAATACTGAACCAAAATATGTCTGCTTGTTG
Organism: Locusta migratoria; assembly: GCA_026315105.1. Taxonomy (NCBI): domain Eukaryota; kingdom Metazoa; phylum Arthropoda; class Insecta; order Orthoptera; family Acrididae; genus Locusta; species Locusta migratoria. The sequence goes on along the minus strand of CM048745.1, from coordinate 703,297,264 downwards.
TGTGAGAAGAAAGGCGAACGTCATGTGGTGCTCGGTCATCTCACCAGTTTTGAACATTACAATAAATATATTGTAAGCAAATTTTTTTATTAGTTGATAAGTAAATATGTATTGTCAATTCAACAATTGGTGTTATTTTAGTGTGTTGTATTTGATATTGTGACACTTCTGTAAATAAAGATATTACATTAAATCTGCCTGACGCTTCAAATAAATAATTATTCATGTGTTTGCTTTTATTAGGGAATGTATTTTCCTACTGCAAGTAGGGCTATGGCCTCTGAATTTCAAAAAACTAAAGATGGAAAAAAGGCAATGTCATTAGTTTTAACGAATATTTGTCGTGCCATTGAAAAACTATATGGTCGACTTCAGCCAATGGCTGTCGATAAACACACATTTGAAGCCAAGAAAAATAAATATCTTGCACAGATTATAGGAGCTCATCATTTCAGGTTTGTTTGGTTTTGGCTACAGTATGTAAACAAGATTATGTTGACCTTATTTGCTTATCTTAAAGTGATCAATGTTCAATACTATTTATCTTCTGCTGCTACAACTGTGCTTACCTTTGTCCTTAATGGAGATCTATGCCTGCAACACAGATTGTGACAAAATAACTTTGGTTAACTGTGGTATCTTTCTGTTGTTATAAATAAATTGAGTTGTACTTTAGGTGCTCAAAATCATATTAGTTGCATCATAGTACTGCATACTAAAATGTGATAATGCTAAAATGACACTTCCTTCTATTTTTTAGTGAGAAGCCTGGAGAAACATTTGTAGAATTGGTCGACAAGAATATTCTCAGTTCTGTTCATTCTTCACCAACTGGTAAGTCACTGAAATTTAATTCTAAGGTTAAAAAAATGAAGTATATTCATTACTCAGAAGAATTGTGTTACAGTAATTTGAAAGTATCAGGGCAAAACACATCAAATCCCATCTTGTTCTGGATACATTGATTATTTAATGATTTGTGGACTTTATGTAAAAATACTTGTCCCATCTAGAATATTGAGACATTTATGTATCAGTGATTTAACTGAACAAATAATCTTGAGGTTGAATTCCGTAGAGAACCACGTGTACCACGTTCACAATACAAGTATTGTAAACAAACTTAATGACAGCATTGGCGATAAAAGTTATGAAACCATTTATTGTAGCAAATTAATTTCAATAACCATGTGACCATCTTAAGAACACACATTAGTCTTGAAGATCATGTTCAGTAGCTATTATGTTGGTGTGTTATTCATACTTTCTTGAGTTTAAAGTGTGTGCTGGTGTAATGAATCTTGATAGCTGATGGTCTGTAGATGGTCACACAATGTTTGAAGTTGATTTGCTTCAATAAATGATTGAACTATTTACAACTGATGTTACTAGTTTACTTGAATAAATAAGGTTTAAAGTATTTTTTGAATGGATAGATTTTTACATAAATCAAGGTATTAACTTCCTTGTTAAAATATTTCTCTGGTAACATAACAAATTCACACAAAATTGAGAATTTATCATATCACACATGCATGTACAACTAAATTTCTGATTCTTTGTGCGTACATCTCACTGATTGATTTCACTACCAGATAGGGGTTTTGACACACACACACACACACACACACACACACACACACACACACACACAGTGAATAAATTGAAATTTGTTATTCTTGTTGCTTCGCACTGTGTTGTTGGCTTTACAGTAGCTGTAACTGATTGATGGTACTTTCAAAATGTTGGTACATTATATTTTGTTATTTTTATGGCAAATAAAAAGTTTTTGGGCATCATTTTCAAGTGTTCTTTTCTTACACACTTCCATAAATGTTAATGATTGTGTTTATAGCATTGAAAATATGAGATAACAAGTTATTTCAAAATCTGTGCTTGTTGTGTGTCAACTCGGGAGACCCCCACATTGCATTTGATCGAGGGTTAAAATTACTTGGTTGTTGACACTTCACTCATTGGCACTGGTTCCTACGTTCAGAGTGCTCAATGTCAAGCCAAAATTGCTTGCCATTACCAAATGCCACAAAAATGGGCCAGTTTACTTCCAGTTTCTTGTCTAGATTTCTTTCTTGATGTGTTAGAATTCTGAATCACATGTCTGCCCATTTTCTTTTGCATTTCATCACACATGATAAACATAGTAAGAACAATATGCACACAATATTGCATTCTTTGCTCAAACCATAATTTATCGTCACTTATTATAAGATTATAATGAACACAGAGCTTGGCTACCGTTATATGAATTATATGAGCTTTATATAACATTGTGTGAAGCCAAACATTTTGGAGGTGGCAATTTAACATTGCGACTGAGTAGCTATACTTAAGAAAATTAGAATTAAATTTGCTATAGTGTAAGAGCACCATGTTTATGGTAATAGCTTGACACACATAAGGTTGTGGGTTTGAATCTTGTGAAGTCTGAAGAATTTTTATTTATAATCAAATCAAAATTATTTATTATTTTTTTCAGAGAATTTGTTTAGTTGTAATTTCCTCCAATTGCTAAGCTATATCATTTTCACAATTACATTAATAATGAAGGAAAGATCATAACTCACATTCACACAATATAAATTTTCGTCCATGGCCTTCACCAGAAAAAGAAACGTATACATCCACACAATCACTCACACAACTTTACACACACAACAACCATGTCCAGCTACTCCAGTGCCACAAGCGTCTAGACTCTGAGTTTGGGAATGTAGGGGTAAGGATGTCAGGTAAGGGTGGGGGTGGAAAGTTCAGCATTGCATGATGGATTGTAAAGGCTCTGATATGTGGGAATTTGAATTGCGGCAATGAATACAGTGAAGGGAAGGAGCGAGAAAGGGTACAAGGGAGGTGTAGAGGAGAGTGGGGAGGGAGTGGGAGGCATTGAAATGATAAAAATTAAGTAAATTAATTAAGTGGATATTTTAAGGGGCAACACACAGTTGCAAGAAAGACATGAATTTGAGAGGTACATGATAATAAGTGGGGAAGAAGGAAGGAAGGAAAGTGGTTTGGGGGGGGGGGGGTGTTAGGCATAGGGTGTATGGATGAGAAGTTGTCTTAGGTTGAGGCCAGGATGGTTGCAGGGCCATAGAATGTCTTGATGGAACAACTCCCAACTGCACAGTTCAGAAGAGCTGGTGGTGTAGAGGAGGATCCAGTTGGCTCGGGTAGTGAAACAGCCATTGAAACCCAGAGTGCCGTGTTCAGCTGCTTGCTGTGCCACATGGTGGTCCATCTTGCTTTTTGCCACAGTTTGGCAGTGGCCATTCATCCTGACGGACAACTGGTTTGTCTGCATACAAATATAAAACCAATAAAACCCAATATAAAAAATGTAGTGATTGCAGCAGAGTTGTTAAATCACATGACTGCTTTCACAGGTGGTCCAACCTCTGATGGGGTAGGATAAGCCTGTGACAGGACTGGAATAGGAAGTACTTGATGGGTGCATTGGGCAGGTTTTGCATTGGGGTCTTCCACAGGAATATGATCCCTTTGGTAAGGGGTTGGTGATGAGAGTGGCATAGGAGTGGACTAGGATGTTGTGGAGGTTTGGTGTGTGGCGGAACACCACTTTAGGAGGGGTCGGAAGGCTCTTGGATGGGATGCCTCTCATTTCAGGGCATGACAACAGATAATCAAAGCCCTGACGAAGGATGTGCCTTAGTTGTTCCAATCCAGGATTGTATTGGGTGACAAGAAGGACACTCCTTTGTGACTGGTTATTGGGGTTGGAGGGATGATATGGCACGGGAAATCTGTTTGTGGACTAGGTCAGGAGGGTAATGTCTGTCTGTGAATGCCTTTGTGAGGCCTTCAGCATATTGGGTAAGGGATTTCTCATCACTGCAATTTCACCGTACATTGGTGGCAAGGCTGTATGGAAGGGATTTTTTGTTGTGGAATGGACGGCAGCTGGTTTGGATGGAGCCGCCAGTGAGAAAAACCAGCAAGTCCCCTTCCTGAACGTTAACCTTCACCTTACTGACGGCTTCATCCACACTGTTGTTCACATTAAACCTACTAATTACCAACAGTACCTACACTTTGATAGCTGCCATCCATTCAACACCAAAGAATCTCTCCCATACAGCCTTGCCATCCCCAGATGGCGAATGTGCAGTAATGAAAAGTCCCTTACTTAATATGCCGAAGTCCTCACAAAGGCCTTCACAGACAGACATCACCCTCCTGACCTAGTCCTGAAACACATTTTCTGAGCCACATCCCCCGCACACCAGCAATCCTGTCTCCAACCTCAGTAACCAGTCACAAAGGACTGTCCTCCTTGTCTCCCAATACCACCCCAGACTGGAACACACACACACACACACACACACACACACACACACACACACACACACACATCCTTTGTCAGGGCATTAATTAAATCCTTGTGGAAGACTCCGATGCAAAATCTGCCCAATCAACCCACCCACCACTTCCTATTCTAGTCATGTCACTGGCTTATCCTAACCCATCAGATATCGGGCCAACTGTGAAACCAGCTATGTGATTTACCAACTCTGCTGCAATCATTGCACAGTATTTTATACTGGTATGATGACGAACCAGCTGTCCACCAGAATGAATGGTCACTGCCAAACTATGGCAATAAGCAAAATGGACTGCCACGTGGCACAGCACGCGACAGAACACAGCACTCGGAATTTCAGTGGCTGCTTCACTACCCTAGCTAGGTCGATCCTTTCCTCCACCACCAGTACTTCTGAACTGCGCAGATGGAAGATGTCCCTTCAACAATTCTACAGTCCCGCAACCATCCTGGCCTCAACGTAAGATAACTTTCCATCCCTACACCTAATGCCTAATATCCCCCCCCCCTCCCCACACACACACCTTCACTCCCCACTCATTATCCTGTGTCTCTCAAATCCATGTCTTCCTTGTAACTTTGTGGTAGCCCCTTACAATATCTCCTAATGAATTTATTTTTATTTTTTATGTTTTCCTTTTCTTTTCCTATTTTTATTTTTTATGTTTTCCTTTTCTCTTCCTATTTTTATTTTTTATGTTTTCCTTTTCTCTTCCTATTTTTATTTTTTATGTTTTTCTTTTCTTTTCCTATTTTTATTTTTTATGTTTTCCTTTTCTTTTTCTATTTTTTATTTATTATTTTTATCATTTCAAATCCCCCCCCCCACTCTCACCCACACTCCTCTACAACTTCATTTTATTCTTTCCTGCCCCTTCCCTTCACTGTATTCACTACTGCAATTCCACCTATCAGATCCTTTACAATCCATTATGTGATGCGGAACTTTCCACTCCTACCCTTAACCAGCATTCCCAACCTCACTCACAGTCTAGATGCTTGTGACACTGGAGTGGCCGGACATGGTGGTTGTGTGTATGTACTTGTGTGAGGGATTGTGTGAATGTATGTGTTTCTTTTTCAGATGAAGGCCATGGCTGAAAATTTAAGTTATGTGAATGTAATTGTCTGTTTTTTGTGCTTGTCAGCAGCTCAGCAAGCCTCTTTACGTATAGTTGTTTGCTTTCCTTCAATGTTGACATTCTGGTCAGCTTTTCCATTGTCATATTTATATTAACTTTTTATTTGTTCTTGTTTTTCTTCATTATTTATTTATTTATTTATTTTAAATTGGAATTTGCTTGTGTCACCTATAATGTGTAATTGAGTGCCAAACAGGACAGCATCTGGGCTATAAAATGTGTTATCTGATGCAGTTCAGTCATTACTCACTTAAAACCATTTTTTGGCAAAGCACCTTGCATTCATGTCACCCTTTCACTTCAGCTGCTTGTATTGCTCTGTGTTACATTGATGCAGTACTTGCGGTGTTTGTGTGACACCTATAACTGAGCAGTAGCTGGCAGACGAGGTGGCAACACTGTAGCTTCAAGTGACAGGCATCAACTACCAACTAATTTTAATTGAACTTAAATGAGCATGATTTCATGCAACTGTTTCATTCACCATCTGAAGATCATCACTCTTTGACTGATCAGTAAATGCTAATAGAATTCTGCCATTTTGCAAAACATGTTATCTAAATGAAAGATGTGAAACTCACATGCTGAAAGGTACAGGCTGTACAGAGGATAATGCACGTTTTTTTCCCCATCACTGAAGCATAACCTTCATCTAATTGGCAGTGGGTGGAGTATCATGTGTTTTTGTGTAACAGGATGATTTGGTCTTATTCATTCCTGAGTGTTGACATTATGGTGTGTTGCAGTTTTTCCTAAGTTTTTTAAAGCACTGCTCATTGTGTTATCATGCTTGAGGAACTTTATGAGCAGAGCACCCCTGCAGTTGACAGAGGCAGTCATCGTGACCCGTGACCTTGCCAGTACTTGTCTGAACATCTTTGTATTTATTTTGCAGGTTGAATGGAAGATGTTTCCACTGTGTTATTTCTGTTTTCCCTCGGGCTCAAAACAGTGGTACCATGTTTTATCTCCTATCACAATACCCAGAAGTGTTGCATGGTAGTGCCTGCCTTCACACTGCCAATCAGGTGAAGGCTACACTTAACCCTTTCATTCCCAGATTATGAATTCAACTGTGTAAAATTAAAATTCAGTGTTTTCTATATTAATACAGTGTACTAAACATCAAAATATGTGTTTTAAAATTTTTGCTCGAACTGTTGTTTTTTATGTCATGCGTTTAAAGCACAACACAGAGGTTTGTATAGAGGTATTTCATGACTTGAGACGTTGTTTTGTTGATAGTTGACTGTCTGATCAATAATGCCACAGCTGAAATAAAATATCATGAACCACACTCATGCTCACACTAACAGCCACGTACAAACAGCAATATAACACAACCTGCAAGATTACCAGATTAATGCCTCAGAAGTGGCTACACGCTTTACCGAGTGGTAAAATGTCATACTAGAAGCAAGTTGTTCATCAACAACAATGTGACTTTGAGGAACAACACTGGGAATGAAAGGGTTAAACAGTTTGGTTGGGAAACTGCAACAACATCTGTACAGCCCAGACCTTTCACCTCAGGCGACCTTAAGAGATATGTGTGTGGATGCTGGTTTCAGTGAGATGTGAAGATGTAAGAGTGGATACAATTGTGAATCTTATCGGTGGCCAACCACATTCCATAAAACGGGAATTGATCCATGACTTCTTAAAGCGAGTTAAATGTCTTAACACTTGTGGTGATTGCTTTTGAATACAACCATTCCCTGGTCCCATTGTGGCTAGTGTTCACTATTCTTTTGACTAACCCGTATAGTTTTTGTTTTTAAGCTAACTGGTCATGTTTAATTCATGTCCAACATAGTTTTTACTAAAGACAACCCCAAGTTGATATCATTGAGTTAACATTTGTTTGAGTAAAGATCAAACCTAACGTAGGAAGTGTTTAGGTGTCTACCATTCAAATGTTTCAGCATGGAATCAATCTTATATTGACAATTCCGTAAGTCTTCTAATAGGAGTTTGTTTCACTTTAATAGATTGGAAAATGTAGTGTACAAGTGTGGTATAAGTGTCTCCAAAGATGAGTAATAGCTGGTGTCAATCAACAATTAGTCTAAATGCCAACAGCGTTTTTCAAGTTCAGGAGAACCAACTTAAGTGACACAGTATTTTTATTACTTGTACTTGTTTATCAAGTTTTGAGTTATGCTTTGTCATGGTCTGATGTGTACATTAGCTCATCTTTTATGATAAGATATTAAATTAATTTCCTTCCATATCTGGTTAATATATATTTTCTAGTGGTATGAAGGCTTTTGGTTTACCTATCTCATTCTCAAATAGACGTGGACATCATACTCAAACACATCAAGTAGGCACTGCAGAATCCTTATTATAAATGGTTGGTTGGTTGGGGCAGGGGGACCAAACGTCTAAGGTCATAAGACCCCCAGTGAGGAGGGGAAGGACAAAGGAGGGAAAGGGAAAGGAAATTCAGTCCAGGGCTCGCCATGCACATACTCGTGAAAGAACTGTGACATCCCTGGGGACTGGCACCACACATTTGCAGTGCCATGCTTTTTTCTAACAGTCTATACTAATAAAGTAAGTGTAAGAATGAATGTAGTGTTGATGGGTACTAGCAGAAATATTAGGAGTTTGCTTTTATAGACTTTCTGTAGATTTTTTTTTTTTTTTTTTTTTTTTTTTCCCTGTGAACTAAAGAATTTGGATACGGAAATGTGTGTTACCTTTTTAGTATTGTTAGGCTAATGTTAACAAGCTCTGACTGTAGGCTTGTATCTCATACAACTGGCCATTTAATGATAAAGTTTTTTTCAAAAGAATAGTTTCATACAGAATAATATAGTTCTTTGAAGTAGAAACATTGCTTGGAAAGCTAGATGAGATATTGACGTACTTTGTGTTTCTTGATAATATCCTATTTTTTTGTATTAATGACAAAATTTGGTTTATAATCTTTACTGCTGTTTCCAAAGATCGGTGTGAAAGTATATTGGGATTATAGATTACTAATCTTAGGCATGGAGGTTTTTGAAAGACTTTTCACATGTATCGTGAAACAAAAGAAAATTCACAACTTTTAAATGTAGTTTTTCAACAAATTCTTCACTGTAAGGAACTTATTTCGTGTTATATGAAATACAAGATGGCTGATATATGAATGAAGATTTCATACATCAAGTGAGATGATTCAAAGCTGCCGATTGCTAATTTATGTTACTGAAATCCTTTTGGTTGTACTGGTGTCACTTTAAAATATATAAAATGCTGTAATGTGTTGGTGTTGTTTAAAATGACACTACAGTAGAACCAGAAGAATATTACGAAAATTACACTGGCTGTAGAAGTCTAAATGTATATAAATAAATATTATAGAAGGAGACTTTCCTGGTGGGTAAAATATGTATGAAAATAAAGATTGTTTGACTTACCCAAAGAACAGGCTCACCGATAGACACACACACAAAAAAAAAAAAAAAAAAAAAAAAAAAAAAAAAAAAAAAAAAAACCCACACAAATAAAAACAAATGTTTATTTTTTTTATTTGTGTTTTTTTGTGTCTGTCGGTGAGCCTGTGCTTTGGGTAAGTCAAACAATTTTTATGTGTATAAATATTTTCACATCTTTTTCTATTTCCCGTAGATGTATGATAACATGCACAAATATCTATAAGAAAAAAAAAAGTTTTTTTTTTTTTCCTTAAAAGGATCGAACTGTTCTACTGAGTCTGCTAACTAATATACCAAATTAGGCTCCCAGTATGATTCAGCAAACAAGCCACAGTTCAACTATTTGTGCTTTCAGAGAACAATGGAGGTCAACAAAGAACCGTGTGTATTACAAGTGATTTTTCTAGGACGTTGTCCATTCTTGGATCTAATGTGTATTAAGTATCTCTTCAGTACATGGAAGAAATTTAATTGTGCGTTGAGAGTAGATTATATGGCAATTTTAGATGGACTTTTGTGACATTTCATGATTGTTCATCTTGTATTGCCATCTTAACGTAAGAGCCTATTCAGAGTGGATTTAGGGACAGTTTTACAATGGTTTGGACATAGTGTAAAACCAGCTGTACATTTTTGTACATTGAAATCATCTCGCAAAGGCCAACAATTCCACGTCACCGAATCCAAAGAAGTTATAATGGGTTAACTGCAAAGATGGGAGAAAGAAGTACTGATGCCCTGCTCCAAAAGAACTTCAACAATGGTGAAGAATTTGTGAAATAATTTTGCATGGTATGTACATCAGATGGTATTATACATCATGGTTTGAAATTATTTTCCTCATGGTTTGATATTTATTTTCATCATGGTTTGAAATTATTTTACAAAAATGTTGCTTTCTGGAGTATCCATTTATGGGTAGTATTTCCACATTTTTATAATGGAGTTTTAAAATATGTTTTCTTGCAGATTTTGTGTGTGTGTGTGTGTGTGTGTGTGTGTGTGTGTGTGTGTGTGTTTGTTTGTTCTAGCATGCTCACTCACATGTTTGCATGTGTGTGCATGCCCAGGAAACCGAAGTTACTGTCATTAGTCACATCTTATACTTGGAGACAACCTGAATTTGTTAGTTCTTTTATCATGTATGTGTAATAGTCATCTATTAAAATTTTATAAACTATTTTGGGGAAAAAATTGTAATATGTATTATGTCATAATAATGAGTAGATCTATAGATACCTTAAATGATTATTGTTGGTTCCAGATCTCCATGAGCCAAGGGAGGACAGATCCAAAGATACTGGGTCGATGTAAGTTTTATACTTCTCTTGTTTTGTAACAATCAATAATGAATATCATGTCCTTGTTTATTATCACACACACACACACACACACACACACACACACACACACACACACACACACATGCGTGTGTGTGTGTGTGCGCGCACGCTATTCAACACTGTCATTTGTTTTCTTTCCCTCATTCTCTGGCTCGTCATAAATTTTCTACCAAACGGGGTGGCAAAATGCTCAAGAAATTGGACTCAAATTTGAATGTTTTTGTTCTGCTGATGCTGGTAGAGTTGTTGTTGTTGTTCGTGGTGGTGGTGGTCTGAAGTCGCAAACTAGCTTTATCCAGATCACCACAATTGTTCAAGCTGTTTCATCTGTGTAACTACTGTAACTTACATTCATATGGACCTATTGCAGATTACCCAATTTGATCCTCTTCCAGGGATTTGTCAGGAAATTTTTATCAGTAAAGTCACAAGAATTTCAAAATAAACAAGCAGTTTGTCAAATAATAAAAAGTAATTAAATTCTTTGTGAAGTTAAAATATCAAACTCATAATGAAACACCAAGTTGGAATTCAACAATATAATGAAGATAGTTTGCGACTCATTGCAAACACATAACTCAAGTTGTGACAGACACATAAGTAAGGCACTTGTACACATAAAACTTCAGTTTTCGGGCTTTAGCCTTTGTCAAGAAAAAGACACCGTTTACACATTACAGACATACAGCTGTCATTTCTGGCCATTGCATTTCGAGTCCTGCTCTGTGCTGAGGGATAGTGGATATGATGGGTGGGGTGGGGGTAACAGGACGGTTGCAAGGTGGAGGTGGGGATGGATGCAGCACAGTCTTATGGAGCAGTATCTACTAGATGGGTGGAAGGAGGTGCAGCTTAGTAGGAATGTAGTGGGAAGGGATTGTAGTGGGTAGGGAAGGAAGCAAAATACACACACACACACACACACACACACACACACACACACACACACACAAAAAATTAGTGTCTCCAGTCTCCATGCCGAGACTGTGACATGCAACTGGCCTGTGAAAGCAGTCATTAACCTGCAGATATTTTGTAGGCTTCTTGAGACAACAGGTAGGAGAAAATGATATGTACAGTAGAAACTCTATTTAATGTTTGTCCAGGGACTGGACTTTTTTAACCTTAAACGGGAGTTTATCTTAAATTGAGATTTCGATAGAAAGCAAACCTTTTCCAGAACTCTTTGCATGTGTTGACATGAATTGCACCAACACACTTAATTTACACAATAATAACAATAAAACATGGAGATATCTACCCTATACACTATACTGTAATTACAACTTATTATGTATCACTAATACAGAAGTCAAAGATCTGAATTTCCCAGCACATTATAAAATTGAAACATCCACAAAATACTTACATATTTACAGTAATATGTCAAGTTACTTTCCCTGTATACAATACATATTTACACAACTTTCACAGGGTCTCATTTCTTAAAATAACTGTATTCAAAAATGGTAGTCAGCTTTTTTGAACTGTTGGATTTTAGGTTCAAAATGTCCTCCAATTGAATAACTCTGTCTAAGCTATGATAAATTACCAGAAACAGCTTCACTTAATGATGGTGGTTGCATTACTTCATCTCTAACATTGTCTTCTTCAATATCATCATTCTGCTTTACTTCAACTTTGCAAATTTCCTCAACATTCTGGATGCACTTAATGATGGCATCATCATCATCATAAGCCACAAATTCATCAAATGGATAAATTGTTAGATACCTACACCCAGCCTTGCATGTCTACTCCTGCTTCATCGCCATCTTTATCATGAGTGCGTATTTAATTAAATCCAGCATTATGAAAGCATTTTGAGATGGTTTCCTTAGTAATATTTTCTGAGTTCTTGTGAAAATGTGCACTGCTTGCAGGATGGTCAATTTAATTACTTCATTCCTATCAATAATGCAAGTGATTTAAGCACAAGAGGTTTCTGATACTTGCTTTTCTGGCTATGAATAATCCCTAGATCCATGGGGTGGAGTCTATTGGTGCAACTTGTAGGAAATAAATGCACTTTCACATTCCTCAGAAATTCTGTCTGTTGGATAAGCAGGACACTTGTCCATAAACAGAATAACCTTCCTGTTTCTAGCACCCATTCGTGCATCAAAAGTTTGCAAGAAGTTTTTCAACAAGTCCACAGTCATCCAAGCACTTTTGTTACTATAATACTTACATGGCAGCGAAGCAATGTTCTTAAAGCAACATGGTTTCTGGAACTTTCCAATTGCTATGGGATCCAGCATGTCACTACCATCTGTGTGGCTACATAAGAGAACAGTAATTTTCTGCTTGATTCCATAGTGACACTTGTGCTAAATGACTTTTTAATTTTTCTTTATTTGTAGAAATTTTTAGCAGTCAGTCATAAATATTTTGTTTATTCAGATCTAGATTTTGATCACTGTGAGATCATTATAAATGCTTAAAATAAGCAGTTAAAACATGTAAAATATTTTGACCTTCATGTTGGAGGTTACATTCATACCTCCAACATGGAGGTCGAAACATTTTACATGTTTTAACTGTTTGTTTTAAGCATTGATTATGATTGCACAGTGATCGAAATCTAGATCTGAATAAACAAAACATTTATGACTGATTGCTGAAAAACAAATCTACAAGTTGTCTGCTTGCTCATTCTTCCACCACGGCATGCTGCTTTTTCAACACTTGAAGTTTTAGAGGGCATTAGTTGGTAAAACAGGCCAGCTTCATCCACATTGTACATATCTCGAGATTCAGAACCTTCCAAGAGGCATGGCAGCACCTCTTCTGTCTAGTGTTTAACATTTCCATCATGAACTGCGGCACTCTCTCCACTTACTGCCCTGCAAGTTATCCCATAGCGTTTTTCGAATGTTTCCAGCTAATCATTTAAAGCTATGAATCCTGTAAGCCCAAGCTTCTCTGATATCGTAGATGCTTCCATTTTTATCAATGCTGCATTGATTGATAAGTTTTTATCAAGTGCTCCATTGAGCCGCTCCATTAGTTTGGATTTTATTTCTTCGTACAGCGACTTTCTAATATTATTTTCTCTGCTTGGCGTTTGAACTGCACTGTGTTTCTTGATCCAGAATCTTCTCCTTATTCTTAATATTCCTGCAATGAAGACTGTACAAGTCCCAGGCATCAAGCCATTTCACTAACAGGCACATTTGCATTTCTTTCCACTTCCCGAATCAAGTTCACTTTCTCCGTGACAGAGTTTTTTTCTTTCTAAAACAGTAAATGTGAGTGAGCAAACTGATAGAGTACACAGCTGGATTATCCATGCAGCACTCAACAAAACACACATTTGCATAACCTGACACAATGCTGCTACGAATGTACAGACTCACACAGAGCTCGGTCGCATGCAAGCATGCAAAGCAGTGTGAGTGTTAGTACACAGTACATTGTTAGTCTTCGGTCATGGTCGGGCAGTTCGAGCTCTCTCTCTCATGTAGCAAGGAATCGATATGGAAGATGATCAATTGCGTCCAATATACTGTAAAAACTCGAGTAAGGTGTATGAAAAACTAATGTGCCTACATTCACCCATATTGACGGATGAATCGGTGAAGGCGATTGTAACCAAAAATTTAACAAATTAATATACATAGAAATTTTTGAAGACCTTACAGTTACTGTTGTCATTAGAACTGGATCTCTTCTACTGCTACACAACACATGGTCGGATGTTTATCCAAGTCTGACATCTCACTTTAAGCACTAAGCATTTGTGCTCTAAATACCTTTTCACCCTTGAATAATTCTTAATGAGCCTGTGACATCTCTTTCATAGGTTTTTAATGTCGCATTACCATAATGACTAGAAATAATTATTTGAGAATTTTAAATTTCCCTGATGTTAAATGTGTGGTTTTCTGTAATTGAATTTTATTAAATCGAATATAAAACTGTATTGCACTTCTGGAGTAATATTTGGGACTTGCAAATTCTCTTGGGTGTACGCTAAATCGAGGTCACACAAAATCAGAGTTATACTGTAGTTAGTATAGAAATGTGAGAACCAAGACTGGATGGAACTGCATCCTCTGGCTGGCTAAAACAAGAACTTTGAACACCAGATGGTAGTGAAGCCACAGTCACTGTAATTTTTATTTTTATTTTGTTGTTACATAACTAATTTCAGCATACTTAGATCTCATTATCAAATGTGATATAAGTAAGTAATGGAACTTTGTTGAAAATAAATAAGTTCCACTTTAAATTTAAAATATTTAACAAAATTTGTCAGCTCCATCATAAGTAGCTCAGAACAAATTTTAATTCATTAATATTATGGTATCCATAAGATCCCCTTATTTAATGTTGTAAATTACATACTTAATATTAAATAAGGTGATCTTACGGAGTTCACAAAATTAAATGAGTAAAATTTTTTCTGAGTGTGTTATGACGTATTTGGCAAATCATATGAATTTCTTTACTTATAATTTACTTAAAACAAATTTCCGTTAGTTATTTATCACATGAAGTCATGGGGCTTCAGACCACATGCCAGCAAATGCCAAAGTGGCAAAAAACAAACAAAAAGCCATATGTGGCAGAACCCCTCCATACATTTTCGTGCTCAGAAGATGTGTTTCTTGCCAGTGGCAGTGCCATAGGTGTAGCCCAGTTTTGGAGACATTGCTAGGTATAACACTGCAAAGCTACATAAAATTGAATGAGCATAAAAAGTAGTAGGTAAGACAAATAGCTAACTTCAGTTATTTGGAGAATTATAGGAAAATCTGGTTCATCCGTAAACGAGATTGCATATAGGAAAGTAGTGTGACCTA